>CM067106.1:415350-528329 GCA_034008185.1 Gorsachius magnificus | reverse complement strand
CCCCCCCCCGCCCGTGGGCCCGGGTCGGGCCGGGGGGGGGGGGGGATGGAGGGCCCCCCCCCAGGGCGGGGGGTCCCCCAGGGTCTGGATACGACCATGGCACACACTCCCCCCCCCCCCCGGTCTGGATGTGGCCATGGGGGGGGGGGGGGCTCCTGGGTGCGGATACGGCCACAGGGGCCCCCAGGGTTGGATTTGGCCATGGGCCCCCCCCGGGCCTGGATTTGGCCATGGGACACCCCCCCCCCCGGGTCTGGATGTGGCCACAGGACCCCCCCAGGGTCTGGATATGACCATGCCACCCCACCTGGGTCTGGATGTGGCCATGGGGGGGGCTCGTGGGTGCAGATATGGCCACAGGACCCCCCCCGGGTCTGGTTTGGCCGGGACCCCCCCCCCCCCAGGGTCTGGATGCGGCCACGGGGCTCCCCACGCCTGGACCCGGCTGTTGCTCCGTCCCTCCCGGTCCCTCTGTGTCATCCCCATTGCCCCAGCCATGGCGAGCGGTGTCCCCAGTGTCCCCAGGACCCCTCCTTAGCGTCCCCAGGACCCCATCCCCGCCACCAACCTCCTCCTCTTCCTCCTCAGACCGACGTCTTCATCGCCATGGAGCTGATGGGCACCTGCGCCGAGAAGCTCAAGAAACGCATCCAAGGTCCCATCCCCGAGCGCATCCTGGGCAAGATGACGGTGGCGGTGAGCGGGAAAGGGGACACTTGGGGACAGCGTGAGGGTGCTGGGGGGCGGGTGGGGGCCACCGCCGCTGACACCCCTCCCCTGCAGATCGTCAAGGCCCTCTTCTACCTGAAGGAGAAGCACGGGGTGATCCACCGCGACGTCAAGCCCTCCAACATCTTGTTGGACGAGCGGGGTCAGGTCAAGCTCTGCGATTTCGGCATCAGCGGCCGCCTCGTCGACTCCAAGGCCAAGACCCGCAGCGCCGGCTGCGCCGCCTACATGGCCGTAAGCACCCATGGGTGCTGCGGGGGGGAGTGGGGGGTGCTCCTGGGGTCAGGCCGCTGCGTGGAGGCGGGAGGAGGGGGCTGCGTGTGCCAGGGGTGGGTACTGGGGTCCCCCGGGGCTGTGGGTCTCCAGGATTGTGGGTGCTGCACCCCCAGGGGTGGGTGTGGGGGTCCCCTGGGGCTGTGGGACCCCAGACCATGGGTGCTGCACCCGGGGTGGGTGCTGGGGGTCCCCTGGGGCTGTGGGTCTCCAGGATTGTGGGTGCTGAGGCTGTGGGACCCCACCGGGGGGCTGTGGGTGCTGGGGGTCCTGCCCCCCTCCCCCCCCGGCCCCCCCCCCCCCAACCCCCCCGGAGCCTCGGCATCTCCCTGGTGAGCCCTGTCCCCACCCTGTCCCCACTGTGTCCCCACCACATCCCTGGCTTCCCACGGGTCCCCAACTCTTCCCTGGGTCCCCACCACATCCCCAGCCCAACCCGGGCCCCCCAGTGCCCCACTGTGTCCCCACCATGTGCTAAGCTCCCCACCATGTCCCCACTGTGTCCCTGACATGTGCCCAGCTCCCCACTGTGTCCCCACCATGTCCCCACCCATCCTTAGGTCCCCAACTTGCCCCCGGTCTCCACCCCACCACTTCCCCACCGTGTCCCCACGTCCCCACCCCATCCCCATGATGCCACCACGTCCCCCCCACCTCCCTTCCTGCCACCGCGTCCCACGAACCCACCGCGTCCCCCGCTGCGTCCCAGCCACATCCCTGTGCCTGTGTCCCCTTCCCCGGGTGACAACGCTGTCCCCACCGTGTCCCTGCAGGTGGAGCTGGCCACGGGGCAGTTCCCCTACCAGAACTGCAAGACGGATTTCGAGGTGCTGACGAAGGTGCTGCAGGAGGACCCCCCGCTGCTGCCCCCCGCCATGGGCTTCTCCGGGGACTTCCAGGCCTTCGTCAGGGACTGGTGGGTGACAAGCCACCCTCCCCAGGGCTGGGGACACGTCCCCGGGGTGTCCCCACGGTCCTGCCCCCCCCCCCCCCCCACAGCCCACCAAGGACCACAGGAAGAGACCAAAGTACAACAAGTTACTGGTGAGTCCCCGGGGCCACGGTGTCGTGTCCCCCCCCCGGCTGTCACTGTCACACGTGTCCCCAGAGAGGGTCCCCGGGTGCCCACTTGTCCCCTGCCCGGGCAGGCACGTGCTGCTGTCCCCGGGGGCGTCCTCGGCCTCCCTGTCCCCATCCCTGTCCTCATGCACCAGCATCTTGTGTCCGTGTCCCCATCCCCATTGTCCCCATCGTCCCCATCCCTGTGTCCCCATCCTCGTGCCCATGCATGTCCCCGCTCCACGTCCTCGTGTCCATGTCCTTATGTCCCTGTTGTCCCCATGCCCATGCATGTCCCTGCTCTCACATCCTGGTGTCCGTGTCCCCATCCCTGTTGTCCCCATCCCTGTTGTCCCCATTCCCACGTCCTGGTGGCCCTGTCCCTGTGTCCCCACCCCCCTGTCCGCCCCCATTCCTGCCTCCTGCTGCCCATATCCGTGTCTGGCTGCTCGTGTCCCATGTCCCCATCCCCCCCACACCCCCGTCCCCGTGTCCCAATCCCCCCATGTCCCCGTCCTCATGTCCCCACGCTCCCGTCCCCCTGTCCCCACCTCCCCATCCCCCCCCCACGCCTGTCCTCCTGTCCCCTTCCCCCCCACATCCCTGTCCCCCTACGTCCCCGTCACCTTATCCCCACCTCCCCGTCCCCCCACGCCCCTGTCCCCATGTCCCCATCCCCCCCACTCCCCGTCCTCGTCCCCCCCATCCCTGTCCCCACCTCCCCACCCCTCCCTGTGTCCCCATCCCCCCCACGTCCCCGCCCCATTCCCCGTGTCCCAATCCCCCCACGTCCCCATCCTCGTGTCCCCATGTCTCTGTCCCCACCCCCGTCCCCCTGTCCCCACCTCCCCATCCCCCCCCCACGCCTGTCCCCCCGTCCCCTTCCCCCCCCATCCCTGTCCCCCCACGTCCCCGTCACCTTATCCCCACCTCCCCGTCCCCCCACGCCCCTGTCCCCATGTCCCCATCCCCCCCACGTCCCCGTCCTCGTCTCCCCACCTCCCCTCCCCTCCCTGTTCCCCATCCCCCCCACGTCCCCGTCCCCATGATCCCCCCCCCGGCCCCATGTCCCCGTCCTCATGTCCCCATGTCCCTGGCCCTACGTCCCCGTGTCCTAATCCCCCCACATCCCCGTCCCCGTGTCCTAATCCCCCCATGTCCCCATTCTCGTGTCCCCAAGTCCCTGTCCCCCTGTCCCCAAGTCCCTGTCCCCCTGTCCCCATCCCCGTCCCCCTGTCCCCACACCCGAGTCCCCATGTCCCCTCCCGCCCCGCAGGAGCACAACTTCATCAAGCGCTACGAGACGCTGGAGGTGGACGTGGCCTCCTGGTTCAAGGACGTCATGGCCAAGACAGAGTCCCCTCGCACCGGCGGTGGCCTCAGCCAGCACCACCTGCCCTTCTTACCCGGGTAGCACCCGCCGCCCGCCGCGCCCGGGACGCCCCCCCGAACCCACCCCCCCCCGCCACCGTGGCCACCCGTGCCACACGGACACTCGTGGCACGCGCCCCTCCCGCCACGTCCTGCCTCCTGGCGTGTCCCAGCGTGACGGGGTGTCCCGGGGCCCCCCCACGGGGTGTCCCAGGACACCCTGGTGTGTCCCCGGGTGTCCCAGGACACCCCAGCATGTCCCCACATGTCCCAGGACACCCTGGTGGTCACCGGGTGTCCCAGGACACCCCAGCGTGTCCCCACATGTCCCAGGACATCCTGGTGTGTCACCGGGTGGCCCAGCATGTCACCGGGTGTCCCAGGACACCCCAGCGTGTCCCCACATCTCCCAGGACATCCTGGTGTGTCACCGGGTGTCCCAGGACACCCCAGCATGTCCCCACATGTCCCAGGACACCCTGGTGTGTCACCGGGTGTCCCAGGACACCCCAGCATGTCCCCACATGTCCCAGGACACCCTGGTGTGTCACCGGGTGTCCCAGCGTGTCACCGGGTGTCCCACCCCATCTCCCAGGACATCCTGGTGTGTCACCAGGTGTCCCAGCATGTCACCGGGTGTCCCGGCGTGTCCCAGCGTGTCACTGGGTGTCCCAGTGTGTCACCGGGTGTCCCAGGACACCCAGCCTCCCCAGTGTCCCAGGACATCCGCTGTTCCCAGCAGCACCGGTGTCCCGCTGTCACCAGGCCCCCAGGACATCCCAGCACATCCCCACGTGTCCCTCCACATCCCACCCCCTCCTGGGCCCGCCCCCCTCCCCGGAGTACGGTGACCACAGTGACACCCGTGCCCCCCATGTCCCCCCCCCACCCGGGGGGCCAAGCCAGTTTTCCCAGCACCAGCAGCTCCTCAGCCTCCACGCTCAGGGGCTGTCCCCTCCCCGGGGCTGCCACCGTGTCCCTGTCCCCAACCCCGGGGAGGGCCCCGGGGGAGGGGCCCACGCTGGGACGGTGACCAGGGGCACAGTGCGGGGACGGGCACGCGGGAGTGCAGGGGACACGGCAGGCGAGGCGGGGACGTGGCCCACGGACGTGGCGCAGGGACATGCCACAGGGGCGTGACTTGGGGGCGTGACGTGGGGACACAGAGGTGACACGGGGATGACACCGGGATGTGACACGGGGACAGAGCACGGAGATGGCACCAGGTTGTGACACCGGGATGTGACACCAGGATGGAGCACGGAGATGGCACTGGGATGTGACACGGGAAGCATGGAGACGGAGTATGGAGATGGCACTGGGATGTGACATGGGGACAGAGCATGGAGATGGCACCGGGATGTGACACTGGGATGTGACACCAGGATGGAGCACGGAGATGGCACTGGGATGTGACACAGGGACAGCATGGAGATGGCACCAGGATGTGACATCGGGATGTGACTGGGATGTGACACCGGGACGGAGCATGGAGAATGGCATCTGGGATGTGACACGGGGACAGCGTGGGGGGGCGACAACGTGGGGCCACGGCAGAAGCCCCCGGGGTGACGGTGGCCCTGGGGTGACAGGGACGCGAGGGGGGGCGGCGCAAGGCCAGGCAGTGACAATCAGGGCGGGGGGGGGGGGGGGGGGGGGCCGGGGGCCACCTCGGGCCTGGTCCCCGCGTGTCCCCTCCCCGTGTCCCCATGTCCCCCCCGGGGAGGCAGCAAGGTGCAGTTTTAGTGCATTGTGGGCGCGGGCAGCGCCTCCCCCTCGTTATCGTCGTCATTATTATTATTATTATTATTAATATTAATTATTATTATTATTATTATTATAAATGCGCATGTGGAACCCGAGGGGCCGCGTCGGCGTCAGGCTCTGGGGGACAGCGGGGGGGTGGGACGTGGGGGGACATTGGGGACATGGAGGACATTGGGGACTGGGACGTTGGGGACATGGGGGGATGTTGGGGACATGGGACATTGGGGATGTGGGACATTGGGGATACTGGGGTGGGGACACAGGAGGTGGGGACATCAGGGACATGGGGAACAGGGGACATTGGGGACACGGGGAGGGGGACATTGAGAGATACAGGGGACAGGGGGGACGTTGGGGACACGGCGGGGGACACGGGGACATTGAGGACATGGGACGCGGAGGCCAGGAACATGGGGGGACATTTGGGACATGGAGGGGACATTGGGAGATACAGGGGTGGCATTGGGGATGCGGAGGGGACATTGGGGACGCGGGGGACGTCAGGGCCAGGCGGGGGTGCCTGCTCCCTCCCCAGGGTGACGTCCCCAAGGCCACATGGGTGCCATTGGGGAGAGGTGGCCTCGGGGGGGGGGGGGGGCCTCCCACGTGTGGGTGGGACCCGGGGACAGCGCTGGGGACCCGGTGGCACCGGCCACTGCCTGGGGAGCCCCGGGGGGGTCGGACACGCGTGGGGACCCCCCCACAGCCCCCCCCATGGCGCCGCGATGGAGCCCCCCCCCCCTCCGCCTTCTCCTCCTCCTCCTCTTCCTCCTCCTCCTGCCCGGGGGGGGGCCCGCAGGTGGGTGTGGGGGGGACACGGGGGGGGGGGGGACCCAGGTGTCTAGGGGGGGACATGGGGGGGCCCAGGTGGCTTGGGAGGGGACATGGGGGGGCCCAGGTGGCTTGGGAGGGGACATGGGGGGGGCCAGGTGTCGGCGGGGGGGGGTCGGGGGGGGACCCAGGTGTCGGGGGGGGGGGACATGGGGGGGACCCAGGAGTCCTGGGGGGGGGGGGGTGTCACAGGGGGTCCGATGGGTCCGTGGGGGGGTCACGGGGATACCCAGGCATCCGGGGGGGGGGACATAGGCTCCCGGGGGGGGGTGGGGGTGTCACAGGGGGGCCCCAGTGTCTGGGGGGGGTCACGGGGGGACCCAGAGGTGCCGCCATCCGCAGGGCCCCCCCCGGGATGGCCGTGGGGTGACACTGGGGGGACACGGGGCCGGGGGGGGACCCAGCCCCCAGAGGCCGCTCTGCAGCGGGGAACGGCCCGGGGTGAGTGGGACTGGGAGCACTGGGGGGGGGACTGGGGACCGGGGAAGTAACGGGTGGGGGGTGACTGTTCACGGGGGGGGGGTGTAGGGAGCACTGGGGCCAGTGGACTGGACCGTGGGGGTTACTGGGAGACGCTGGGGGGGTGACTGTGGGCACTGGAGGGGAACTGGGAGGCACTGGAAGCACTGGGAGGGTTCACTGGGTGGCCCTGGGGGTCACTGGGAGTAACTGGGAGCACTGGGAGGGGTGGGGGGGCACTGGGGGACACGGGGGGGGTCACTGGGCGCACTGGGAGGGGTGGGGGAACACTGGGGGTAACTGGGTGGTACCTGGGGGGTCACTGGGGGGGTGGGGGGCACTGGGGGGGCATTGGGGGACACGGGGGGGTCACTGGGCGCACTGGGGGGGTCACTGGGAGGGCGGGGGTCACTGGGGGACACGGGGGGTCACTGGGCACACTGGGGGGGTCACTGGGAGAGGGCGGGGGTCACTGGGGGACACGGGGGTGTCACTGGGCGCACTGGGGGGGTCACTGGGCACACTGGGGGGGGTCACTGGGCACACTGGGGGGGTGACTGGGCACACTGGGGGGTCACTGGGCGCACTGGGGGGGTCACTGGGAGGGGCGGGTCTGGGGACAGGGGTCACTGGGCACACTGGGGGGGTCACGGGAGGGGCGGTCACTGGGGACACGGGGGTCACTGGGGACTGGGGGTGACTGGGCACACTGGGGGGTCACTGGGCGCACTGGGGGGGTCACTGGGAGGGGCGGGGGTCACTGGGGGACACGGGGGTGTCCTCACTGGGGCACACTGGGGGGGGGTCACTGGGGGACACGGGGGGGTCACTGGGCACACTGGGGGGGTGACTGGGCACACTGGGGGGTCACTGGGCGCACTGGGGGGGTGACTGGTGTGACCGGTGCCTGCCGCAGCCCCGCTGCCCCCCCCGCCTCCTCCTGGACGTTTCGGCCTCCCCCGAATTCCCGCCCTCCCCGGGGCCGCGCGCTGTGCCCGCGGGGGGGCGCGTGTTCGTGCAGGTGCGGGGGGGGGGGGGGGGGGGGACGGGGGGGGGGCTGGGGACCCCCGGGCCCCGGCCCCCCCCCCCCATGACACCGCCCAGTCCCCCCAGGGCCCCCGGGGATGCTCCGTGCCCCCCCCCGGGTCTCTCTGTGTCCCCGGGCCCCGACCCCCCCCCCGCTCCCTCCCGGGACCCCCCCCCAGATCTCACTGTTCCCCCCCCCCCTCCCGGGTCCCCATCACCCCCCCCCCCGACACCCGCTCCCCCCCCCGGTCCCTGCCCCCTTCCCCATCCCCATTTCCCCCCCCCCCAGTGACCCCGCCCTTTGCCCCCCCCCAAGTCTCCCTCTCCCCCCGCCCCGGTCTCTCCCGGTCCCCCCGGTCCCCGTCACCACCCCGCCCCGATCCCTGCCCCCCCCCATCCCCATTTCCCCCCCCGTGACCCCCCCTTTGCCCCCCCAAGTCTCCCCCCATCCCCCCTCCCCGCTTGCCCCCCCCCGGTGACCCCCCTTTTGCCCCCCCAGGTCTCCCCCCATCCCCTCCCGCCCCTCCCGGTGACCCCCCCTCTCCCCCTGGACCCCCCCTGCCCCCCCAGGTCTCCCCCCCCATCCCCTCCCGCCCCCCCCGGTGACCCCCCCTTTGCCCCCCCCCAGGTCTCCCTCTCCCGCGCCCCCCCCGGGCCCCCGTCCGCCCCGGGCCCCCCCGGCCCCGGCCCGGCCCCGCGGCCGCTCGTGGTGCTGCGGGGGGGCTGCGAGGCGCGGGGGGGGGCGGCGGGGGATCGGGGGGGGGCGCGGGGGGGGCACGGCGGAGGCTGCTCCGCTCTTTCCTGCTGCCCCCCCGCTTCCCCGAGCCGCTGCAGTTCCTGCACTGCAGCCTCCGCCTCTGCCGCGCCGGGGGGGGCGGCGGGGATGGGCTGCCGCCGGTACGGGGGGGGCACGGGGGGGGGGCACCGGGGAGGGGGGGGGGGATGGGGTGTCGCCGGTACGGGGGGGCACGGGGGGGAGGGAGGGGGGGGGGGGATGGGCTGTCGCCGGTACGGGGGGGGCACGGGGGGGGGGCACCGGGGGGGGGGGGGCGGGGATGGGCTGCCGCCGGTACGGGGGGGGGGGGGCATGGGGAGGGGGGCACCGGGGGGGGGGGGCGCGGGGAACACACCGGGAATGGGGGTCACCGGGAGTGGGGGACACCGGGAATGGGGGACACCGGGAGTGGGGGCACGTGGTTTGGGGGGACACGGGACGGGGGGGGGGGCCCGGGGGGACCGGTGGGAGCGGGGGGGGACACCGGGCAAGGGGCCCGGAATGGGGAGGGGGACACCGGACCCGGCCGGTCCCCGGTACCGGGAGGCGGTGGGACAAGGACCGGGGGGGGGGGGGGGGGGGAGGGGGCACCGGGACCGGGGGGGCACCGGGACAGGGATGAAGCGGTGCCCCCCTCCCCCCGCAGTGCCGGGCCGAGCCCTGCCCCGGCGGGGGGCGGGGCCCCGCTTCCCCCCCCCTCCGCACCGTCACGCGCCCCATGGTGGTGACGCTCGGGCCCGCCGGCACCGCCGCGCCAGGTCCGGGACCCCCTAAATGAGACCCCTCCCCACCCCCCCACCCCCCCCCGGGAACCCCAAACTCCGGGACCGCCCCCAAACCCCGGCCCCCCCCCGACCAGGACCCCCAGGACCCCCCAACCCCGGGAACCCCCCAACCCCGCCCCCCCCGACCAGGACCCCCGGGACCCCCCCAAACCCCGCTCCCCCCCCCCCCCATCAGGACCCCCGGGACCCCCCCAAACCCCGCCCCCCCCCGACCAGGACCCCCGGGACCCCCCCCAGCCCCGCCCCCCCCCGGGAACCGGGCGGCCCCCCCAAACGGGCCCCCCCCCCCCCCCCCCCCCCCCCCCGGCCCCCCCCGGTGCCGGTCCCGCCGCCCCCCCCCGTTCTGCGCCGCCTCCCGCCCCCCCCGCCTGACCGGCCCCGGACCCTCCCCGCGGGTGAGTGCTCGGTTTGGGGGGGCTGGGGGGGGGAAAGGGGAGGTTGGGGGGGGGGGGGGCCGGGGGGGGTCCCGAACGCCGGGGTCCCCCTGACGCTGCCCCCCCCCCAGAACCCGCCGTGCCCCCCGCCGCCGTGGCCGCCATTTCCTTCGGGGCCTTCGTGGTGGGGGCGGCCCTGGCGGGGGGGCTCTGGTTCGTCCATGGCCGCACAGGTGGGGGCACCCCCCCCCCCCCCTGACACCCCCCCCCCCTCCAGTGACCCCCCCCCGGGACAACCCCCCCTCTCCAATGATTCCCCCCCCCCCCCGACCCCTCTATTAGTGACACCCCCCCCCAAAACCCCCAGGGGAGACCCCCAGTGGGCACAGCCCCCCCCGCGACCCCCCCCCCACCCACGGGACCCCCCCCCCCCAGACCCCCCCCCCCCCCCCGCTTTGCCCCCCCCGGCTCCCCCCCGCCCCCCCAATCCACTTGCCCCCCCCCCAGCACCCCCATCCTGCCTCCCCCCCCCCCCCCTCATCCTGGGCTGGACCCCCCCCCAAATTTCCCCCAGCCCCCCCTCACTTCTCCCCCCCCCCCCCCCGCCCTCAGCTGCCCCCCGGCCCCCCCCGGCCCCCCCCAGCTCCAGCGCTGCCCCCCAGCCCGGGGGAGGCCAGGTACAGTGGGGCTGGGGATACTGGGAGCACTGGGAGGGGGGGAGGTACTGGGAGGGATGGGGGGGGGAACTGGGCGGTACCTTGGGGCACGGGGAGCTCAAGGGGGGGGCACGGGGGGGGCAAATAGTAATACTGAGGGGGGGGGATGATGTGTACTGGGGGGGCATTGGAAAGCGATACTGGGAGCACTGGGGGGGTAACTGGGAGCAGTGTGGGGGGGGGGTACTGGGGGGGCACCAACCTCTCCCCCCCCCCCCCCCCAGCTCAGGACGGACCTGAAGCCGCCTCCAGCCAGGCCCCCCCCGGCAGCACCCTGGCCCCGGACCCCCCCCCCCGGGGCCCCCCCCCCCCCCCTCCCCCATCGCTGGGGACCCCCCCAACCCCCCCCCCTCCCCTTGCCGGGGGGGGGGTGGGGAGCCCCCCCCCCAATAAAGGTGCGCTGCTGCCCCCCCCCCCGATTATTGGGGTCACCTTGGGGGGGGGGAGGCTATTTTGGGGTGAATTCCTGGGGTTTTGGGGTCCCGGGGGGCATTTTGGGGCCAATCTTAGGGATTTTTGGGGTCCCAGGGGGTTTTGGGCCAATCCAGGGTTTTGGGGCCCCAGTTTTTTGGGGGAATTCCAGGATTTTGGGGTCCCAGGGGGCCATTTTGGGGCCAATCTCAGGGATTTTGGGGTCCCAGGGGGTCATTTCGGGCCCAATCTCTGGGATTTTGGGGCCCCAGATTTTTGGGGTGAATTCCAGGAGTTTTGGGGTCCCAGGGGGCCATTTTGGGGCCAATCTTAGGGATTTTGGGGCCCCAGATTTTTGGGGGCAAATTCCAGGAGTTTTGGGGTCCCAGGGGGCCATTTTGGGGCCAATCTTAGGGATTTTGGGGCCCCAGATTTTTGGGGGCGAATTCCAGGAGTTTTGGGGTCCCAGGGGGGTCATTTTGGGAATAATCTTAGGGATTTTGGGGCCCCAGTAGAATTTTTGGGGTGAATTCCTGCAGTTTTGGGATCCCAGCAGATTTGTTGGGTGAAACCCAGGGACTTTGGGGTCCCAGGGGGCCATTTTGGGGCCAATCTCAGGGATTTTGGGGCCCCAGCAGATTTTTGGGGTGAATTCCAGGAGTTTTGGGGTCCCAGGGGGGTCATTTTGGGAACAATCTAGGGATTTTGGGGCCCCAGTAGAAATTCCTGCAGTTTTGGGATCCCAGCAGATTTGTTGGGTGAAACCCAGGGACTTTGGGGTCCCAGGGGGCCATTTTGGGGCCAATCTCAGGGATTTTGGGGTCGCAGTAGATTTTTGGGGTGAATTCCAGGAGTTTTGGGGTCCCAGGGGGCCATTTTGGGGCCAATCTCAGGGATTTTGGGGTCCCCAGATTTTTGGGGGAATTCCAGGAGTTTTGGGTCCCAGGGGGCCATTTTGGGAAATTCCAGGAGTTTTAGGGTCCCAGGGGGCCATTTTGGGGCCAATCTTAGGGATTTTGGGGCCCAGATTTTTGGGGGCAAATTCCAGGAGTTTTAGGGTCCCAGCAGATTTTTGGGGCAAATTTGAGGCATTTTGGGGCCGAGGTGTCCCACAGCATCTGTATTCCTCTGTACAGGGTATAAACAGTGGGGGGGGGGGAAGGGGGTGCAGGATCTGGCCTCTCCCGGCCAGGCCCTGTCGGGGTGTTCCCCCCCCCCCAAAATGTCCAGGATCGCCCCCCCCCAAATGTCCAGGATCTGGCCCCGCTGCCAGGCGCATTGGGCCCCCCCCCCCGTGTCCAGGACCCGGCTGGGGGGGTTCATGGAGGGCGGGGGGTGCTGACTGGATCCAGGATCCGGCCGCCGTCCAGGATCCCACGGTCTCCAGGAGGTCACCGGGTGCAGGATCCGGCCGTGTCCTGAAGGGGGGGGGGTGGGGGGGGTGGGGGATCTGGGGGTGCGCAGGATCCAGCCACATCCTTTTTTGGGGAGGGGGGGGTGTTGGGGGGGGGACACGACCCACTGCGTCCGGGGAGCCACTGGGTCCAGGATCCAGTCGTGTCCCAGGGTCCGGCTGTGTCCAGGATCCGGCCTTGGGCTGCCCATCAAATCCCAGGATCCCTCCGGGTGCAGGATCCGGCCGTGCTCAGGGATCCAGCGGGCCCCAGGATCCCTCCAGGTGCAGGATCCGGCCACTCAGGGATCCAGCGGTGCCCCGGGATCCCTCCAGGTCAGGATCCGGCCACTCAGGGATCCAGCGGCGCCCCGGGATCCCTCTGGGTTCAGGATCCGGCCACTCAGGGATCCAGGGTGCCCCGGGATCCCTCCTGGTGCAGGATCTGGCCACTCAGGGATCCAGCGGTGCCCCGGATCCCTCTGGGTTGCAGGATCCGGCCATGCTCAGGGATCCAGCGGTGCCCCAGGATCCCTCCAGCTGCAGGATCTGGCCACTCAGGGATCCAGTGGTGCCCCGGGATCCCTCCAGGTTCAGGATCTGGCCACTCAGGGATCCAGCGGTGCCCCGGGATCCCTCTGGGTGCAGGATCTGGCCACTCAGGGATCCAGCGGCGCCCCGGGATCCCTCTGGGTGCAGGATCGGCCACTCAGGGATCCAGCGTGCCCCAGGATCCCTCTGGGGCAGGATCTGGCCACTCAGGGATCCAGCGGTGCCCCGGGATCCCTCTGGGTGCAGGATCCGGCCATGCTCAGGGATCCAGCGGTGCCCCAGGATCCCTCCAGGTTCAGGATCTGGCCACTCAGGGATCCAGTGGTGCCCTGGGATCCCTCTGGGTGCAGGATCTGGCCGCTCAGGGATCCAGCGGTGCCCCGGGATCCCTCTGTGCACAGGATCCGGCCGTGCTCAGGGATCCAATGGTGCCCCGGGATTCCTCCAGGTGCAGGATCCAGCAGTGCCCCAGGATCCAGCAGTACCCTGGGATCCCTCTGGGTTCAGGATCCGGCCGCTCAGGGATCCAGCAGTGCCCTGGGATCCCTCCGGGTGCAGGATCTGGCCACTCAGGGATCCAGTGGTGCCCTGGGATCCCCCCGGGTGCAGGATCTGGCTGCTCAGGGATCCAGTGGTGCCCCAGGATCCCTCCGGGTGCAGGATCCAGCCACTCAGGGATGCATCTGTGCCCTGGGATCCCTCCGGGTGCAGGATCCGGCCGCTCAGGACCCTGCTGGGTGCTCCGGACAGCCCCAGACCCAAGAACTTGCCCCCCCCCCCTCCAATGGCCGGATCCTGCCCTGGGTGCCATGGGACGTCCCTCAGTGTCCCCTGGGTGCCATGGGACATCCCTCAGTGTCCCCTGGGTACTACGGGTGCCCTTAGTGTCCCCTGGGTGCCCCTCAGTGTCCTCTGGGTGCTGTGGGGCCCCTGGGTGTCCCCTGGGTGCCACAGGATCCACAGGTGCCCTTGTGTCCCCTGGGTGTCCCTTAGTGTCCTCTGGGTGTCCTCTGGGTGCCACAGGATCCACAGGTGCCTTTAGTGTCCCCTGGGTGTCCCTTAGTGTCCCCTGGGTGTCCCCCGGAGGCTGTGAGTGTCCTCAGTGTCCCCCAGTGTCCCCTGGGTGTCCCTTAGTGTCCTCTGGGTGTCCCTTGGGTGCTGTGGGTGTCCCTGGGTGTCCCCTGGAGGCCGTGGGTGTCCTCAGTGTCCCCTGGGTGCCCCTAGGGTGCCCCGGGGCTGGTGGGTGCCCCACGTCGCCGATGTCCCCATGGGTCCGGGTCCCGGGGTGGTCCCTTGAGCTTGCTGTCATTGCTTGTCCCCCACGTCCCCATGTCCCCATGGACAGGGTGCCGGTCCCCCTGGTCCTGGTCCCTGTCCCCATGTCCCCGTGGGTCACGGTGCCGTGGGTGCCCCCTCGGTCTCGCTGTCACTGCTGTCTCCCATGTCCCCGAGGTCCCCGGGTCCCTGATGTCCCCGTGGGTCAGGGCGAAGGGTGGCAGCTCCTCGTCGGAGGAACCCAGCGAGTCCTCGTCCCCCAGGCGTGTCCCCAGCCCCACCGCCCCGAAGGCCAGCGGCCCCCGCAGCAGCCGGATCTGCGGGGACAGGGGACAAAGGAGACAGGGGACACGGGAACACAATGGGTGATGGGACAAGGGTACGGGGCCAAGGGGACAGGATGGGGACCAGGGGCAGGGAACAGGGGGACATGATGGGTGATGGGACAAGAGGATGGGGACATGGTGACAAGGGGACAGGGGGACATGATGGGTGATGGGACAAGAGGATGGGGACAAGGGGACATGGGAACATGATGGGTGATGGGACAAGAGGATGGGGGATGAGGGTGGGGGACAGGGCACAAGGGACAAGGGGACAAGGGACAGCAGAGAAGGGGAGGAGGGAGGAGAGACGGGGAGACATTGTCACCAGCTGTCCCCATGCCACGTGGCCCTGCGGGGACATCGCTGATGGCACGGCGAGGGGGGAGGGCGCCAGCACCCAGCACCCGGCGCAGCCCCGCTTGGGGACGCTCCCCGACGTGTCCCAGCCTTGGGGACCCGAGGGACCTGGAGCTCTGCACGGCTGCCAGGCCTTGTATGGGGTCCCCCAGCACCCGTGGGTGCAGGGTACGGGTCCCCCCAGCACCCATGGGTGCAGGATCTGAGTCCCCAGCACCCATGGGCACAGGGTATGGGTCCCCCTCAGCACCCATGGGTGCAGGATGTGGGTCCCCCAGCACCCGTGGGTGCAGGATCTGAGTCCCCCAGCACCCATGGGTGCGGGGTACAGGTCCCCCAGCACCCATGGGTGCAAGGTACAGGTTCCCTCAGCACCCGTGGGTGCAGGATCTGAGTCCCCCAGCACCCATGGGTGCAGGGTACGGGTCCGGCAGCACCCATGGGTGCAGGGTACATGTCCCCCAGCACCCATGGGTGCAGGATGTGGGTCCCCCAGCACCCATAGGTGCAGGGTACGGGTCCCGCAGCACCCATGGGTGCAGGGTACATGTCCCCCAGCACCCGGGGGCACAGGATGTGGGTCCCCCAGCACCCATGGGTACAGGGTATGTGGCCCCCAGCACCCATGGGTGCAGGGTAGGGGTCCCCCAGCACCCGCGGGCGCAGGCCGTGGGTGCCGCAGCACCCATGGGTGCCTTACCTCGGCCTTGAGCTCGTCGATGTGGTCCTTGAGCTGGCGGATGTACTGGGCGGCGTCCGAGTGGTTGAGCTGCCCCTGGATCATGCCCTCCTCCCTCTGCGGGTGCGGGCGGGTCAGCGGGTGCCTGTCCCCTCCCCCTCGTCACCCTGTCACCCCGTCCCCCCGTGTGTCCCCCCCTCCCCACCCCGTCCCCTTGTCCCCACTCACCTGGATCTCCAGCTCGGCCACGCGCTGTCGCATCTCGGCCAGGGCCGCCATGCTGTCGGCCTCGCGCAGCCGCACCGCCATCACCTCCTCCTTGCTCTGGGGACACTCGTGTCACCCGGTGCCACAGCAGTGCCACCCCTTATGTCACCCATCCCCATCCCCCGCCCCCCAAAGGAGGCTCCAGCCCCCCCCACCCTGGTCCCGGAGGGGACATTGGAGGTGATGGAAGCCCGGTGGAGGGGACATGGGGACACTGTTAGAGGGGACACGGGACCCCATGGGAGGGGACATTGGGACCCCATGGGAGGGGACACCAGGACCCTCTCTGAGGTCACACATTGATCCCCTTTGAGGGGCCTTGGGGACACCATTGGACGGGGTGATAGGACGCTGTTGGGAGGGGACATGGGGACGCTGTGGGAGGGGACGATGGGACCCTCTCAGGGGGACACATTGACCCCTTGGAGGGGACAGAGGGACCCTGGTGGAGGGGACAACTGGGACCCTCTAAAAGGGACAAAGGGACACTGTGACCCTGGGAAGGGTGTGGGTGTCCCCAGGAGGGACGGGGTGCCCCTGGGGAGGGGACAGGGGTGTCCCCGGGAATGGACATGGGTGTCCCAGGGGAGGGGATGGGGGTGTCCCCTAGGGAGGGGACAAGGGGTATCCCTAGAGAGGGGATGGGGGTGTCCCCGGGGAGGGGACAGGGGTGTCCCCAGGAAATGGACATGGGTGTCCCAGGGGAGGGGACGGGGGTGTCCCTAGGGAGGGGACAGGGGTGTCCCCGGGGAGGGGATGGGGGTGTCCCCGGGAGGGGAGGGGGTGTCCCTGGGGAGGGGACAGGGGTGTCCCTAGGGAGGGGATGGGGGTGTCCCCGGGGAGGGGACAGGGGTACCCCTGGGGAGGGGACAGGGGTGTCCCCGGGGAGGGGATGGGGTGTCCCTAGGGAGGAGAAGGGTATCCCCAGGGAGGGGACGGGTTCCCTAGGAGGGGATGGGGGTGTCCCCGGGGAGGGGACAGGGGGTCCCCGGGAAGGATGGGTGCCCGGGGAGGGGACGGGGGTGTCCCAGGGAGGGGGGGGTGTCCCCAGGGAGGGGGTGTCCCCAGGGAGAGGGGGGGGCCCCTGGGGAGAGGTGGGGGTGCCCCTGGGGAGGGGACAGGGAGGTGTCAGAGGAGGGCCCGAGGGTGTCCCCAAGGTGTCCCCAGGGTGTCCTACCTTGCACTGGGCCTCGGCGTGTTTGCGGTGGCTCTCGCTGAGCTGCGCCTGCAGCCCCTTGCTCTGCGCCGCCGCCAGCCGCAGCTGCTCCCGCAGCCCCGCACATGTCTGCTCCGCCCGGCCCAGCACCGTGCGCTGGATCTGGCCCTGCAGGGGACAGGACTGTCACCACCCCACCCCAGCCCTGTCACCTCCCCCCCCTCCAGCCCAGCTCCCACAGCCCCAGTCCCCGCTCTGGCCCTGGGGACAGGACTGTCACCACCCCGGCCATGGGCCCTTGTCACCGCTCCCCCAGCTCCTGCAGCCCCGCTGCAGCCGGATCTGGCCCTCGGCGGGCACCCGCCGCCCCCGCCCCCCGCCCCTCCTGCCCCAGTACCCCCAGTTCAGCACCAACAACCCCAGTAATCCCCAGTTGAGCCACCCCAGCCCCTGGTCAGGATGGGTCCCCGGCTCGACCTGTGTCTCGAGCTGCAGCACCCTAGTCCCAGCACCCATGGCCCCAGTACCCCTAGTTCAGCACCCACGACTCCAGTACAGCACCTTTAGCTCTTTGGTCAGGATCGTCCCAGGCTGTGACCTGTGTCTCGAGCTGCAGCACCCACAGCCCCAGCACCCCCAGTTCACACCAACAACCCCAGTACCCCCAGTTGAGCCACCCTAGCCCCTGGTCAGGATGTGTCCCAAGCTCTGACCTGCATCTCGAGCTGCAGCACCCATAGCCCCAGCACCCATGGCCCCAGTATCCCCAGTTCAGCCCCCCAGCCCCTGGTCAGGATGCGTCCCAGGCTCTGACCTGTGTCTCAAGCTGCAGCACCCGCTGGCGCAGCGCCCGCAGCTCGGCCTGGGCCTGGGCCTCCCGCAGCCGTGCTGCCACCACAGCCTCCTGCAGTGCGTTGGCGTTGCTCCGCCGCGGGGAATCCTTCCAGCGTCCGCCCGCCCGGCCCGCCTGCGTCCCGCACCCGTCAGGCACCCACCAGGTGGGACGGATGGGGACCCAGGTGGCCCTCGTGGGGACCCAGGTGGATAGGAGGGGACAGAGGTGTTGGGATGAGGGACCCAGGTGGCAGGGAAGGGACCCAGGTGGCCAGGAGGGGACCCAGACAGCTGGAAGGGGACCCAGGCATTGGGACAAGGGTCCCAGGTGGCCAGGAGGGACCCAGGCACGGGGACAAGGTTCCAGGTGGCCAGGAGGGACCCAGGTGTTGGTACAAGGGACTCAGGTGGCCAGGAGGGGACCCAGGCATCGGGACAAGGGTCCCAGGTGGCCAGGAGGGACCCGGTGTGGGACAAGGGGGAGGGACCCAGGTGTTGGTACAAGGGACTCAGGTGGCCAGGAGGGGACCCAGGCATCGGGACAAGGGTCCCAGGTGGCCAGGAGGGACCCAGGTGGGACAAGGGTCCCAGGTGGCCAGGAGGGACCCAGGCACTGGGACAAGGGTCCCAGGTGGCCAGGAGGGGACCCAGGCATCAGGATAAGGGACCCAGGTGGCCAGGAGTGGACTCAGGCACTGGGACAAGGTCCCAGGTGGCCAGGGGGGACCCAGGCATCAGGATAAGGGACCCCAGTGGCCAGAATGTGGCCCAGGCACTGGGACAAGGGACCCAGGCAGCTGGGAGGAGACCCAGGTGCCCTGGGGGGGACATTCAGGCATTTGGGGGGACACGCAGGCGTCCGTGTCCGTACCTGCCAGCTGTCACTGAGGTCCTTGACCTGCTGTTGCAGCTCCGTCAGCGATTTGACGGCCTCGGCCTCGC
The DNA here is from genome assembly GCA_034008185.1 of Gorsachius magnificus. Lineage (NCBI taxonomy): Eukaryota > Metazoa > Chordata > Aves > Pelecaniformes > Ardeidae > Gorsachius > Gorsachius magnificus. The sequence goes on along the minus strand of CM067106.1, from coordinate 509,972 downwards.
GCAGCGCCAGCGCCTGCAGCTCCTCCTGCAGCCGCACCACGTTGTCCTCGTCCGGCAGCAGGCTGTTCCTCTACAGGGGGGACAACGGGGGACGTTGGTGGGGACACCCCAAGGAGGGCGCACCCCAGGGCGTCGGATATCGGAGGGGACACCCTGGGGCAGGGACATCCTGGGGTGGTAGCACCAGGATGTCGGCAGGGACATATTAGGGCAGTGGCACTGGTCGTGGGCAGGGACACCCCAGGGTGACACCTCGGGGTGGTGGCATTGGTCGTAGGCAGGGACACCCCAGGGTGGCACCTCGGGGAGGTGGCACTGGTCATGGGCAGGGACACCCCAGGGTGGTGGCACTCAGGGCTGGTCCCCCTCTGCCAGGTGTAGTTGGGGACACACATAGGGCATTGGGGGCAAGATGACAGGGCACACTAGGGACGGGGGAATCCTCCGGGGACATGTGGCACTGGGGATCCTCAGGCACAGAGAGACCCCCTGGGGACACTTGTGTGGCACTGGGGATCCCCAGGGACAGGGGACACCACCCCAAGCCCCTTGTGTGACACTCCCGATCCCCAAGGCCACTCATGTGACACTTTCCACCCCCAGAGCACTGTTGGGACCATCTCCAGGGCCACCCCACGTGACCGTCCCCATCCTCAAGACCACTCGTGTGACACTTTCCATCCCCAGGGCCACTTGTGGGACCATCCCCATCCCCAAGGCCACCAGCGTGACACCCGCGAGCCGTCCCTGTCACCTTCTCCATGTCGAGGACTTTATCCTGCATCTCCTTGAGGGCGCCGAGGGTCTCGCTCTCCCGCAGCCGCGACTGCTCCAGCTCCGTCTCCAGGTGGGTGACAAACTCCTCGCTGAAGCGTGGGTTCCCCTGCCACCGTCCCCAAGGTGTCACCCATGGGCCACAACCCCTGTCCCCCCCTTACCCACAGTGGCACCCACCACCCGCACCCGAATCTGGGCTGCAGCAGGGTGCAAATTGAAAGGGGGATGTGTGGGGGCGATGGGGATGCCTGGGGACATCTGGGGACATTTGGGGACATCTGGGGACACCAACCTGCTGGTCCTGCAGCTGGCGGATGGTGGTCTGGGCACGCTGCAGGTTCTCGGTGGCCGAGGTGCAGCGTTGCTTCACCACCGCCAGCTCCCGCTTGATGATGTAGTTCTCCTCTGCCTCCTGCGCCCGTGTCACCTGGCCCTGGGGACAGCGGGGACGTGTCACCACCATGGCATGGCATGCCAGGTTCTCCCCCCCACCCTGCCCCAGCATGTCACTGGGAGGGGGCAGGGGGTGGTGGTGGGGTGGTGGGGACAAGGGGGTGATGCTGGGGATGTGGGGTGACGCTGGGGACATGGGGGTGACACCAGGGATGAGGGGTGACACTGGGGACATGGGGTGACGCTGGGGATGAGGGGTGACAGTGGGGATGAGGGGTGACACCAGCCCCACAGCAAGGTGATAGCAGGGACAAAGAGGGTGATGCCAGCCCCCGCAGCGGGTGACAGCAGGGACGAAGGGGTGACAACAGGGATGAGGGGTGATGCTGGCCCTGTGGCGGGTGACACCAGCCCTGAGGACAAGGAGGGTGACACTGGCCCTGTGGTATGCGGCGCTGCGGACGAGGGGGTGATGCCAGCCGGAAGGGGGGAGGCCCTGGTGAGTGACACCAGCCCCACAGGAGGTGACACTGAGGACAAAGAGGTGACACCAGCCCCACAGGGACCTCCAGGGCCATTTTGTCCCCTCCGAGTCGCTCTCACTCCACAACCTTCCACTCAAAATCCACATATTTTGGTCAAACTCACCACAACGGCGGCTTTTATCCCATCATGGCCAAACCCCGCCCCCAAATGTCACCGTGCTGTCCCCCTCCCCGCTTTTGGCCCCAAAATGGGCCAAAACCTCCCATTTTCACCACCCTCCCCTAAATCCTCCTTCCCCCCTTCCCCCCCCCAAAGCGGGGAAGGTGCACGGGAGCCTCCAGAAAAGCAAGAAAAAAAGGCAAAAATCTTCCCCAAATGAGTCGGATGCAGGGCGGGCTGGGAAGCAAAAGGGGGAAGAAAAGGGTTAAAACACAGCAGAAAAGAGAAAAATAGCTATTTTTGACGCTACCTGGATGAGCCTGTCAGCGAGAGCCGCGCTCTCCTGCGGCCGCCGGCGGCGAAGAGAGAGAAAGAGAGGAGAGACGGTAACGAGATAAACGAAGAGGACGGAGGCAGCGAGAGTTGGAGGCACCCGGCAACCTTCCCGCGCATCATCGGTCCCCATTTTGGCGGGGTTTCCAAGGATTTTAGCTCTTTTTTTTGCCCCTCATGCCGAAGGGTGTGGGGGAAACTTAGTGATGGTGGTGGTTTGCCCTAAACCGAGGCGTTTTCCATGTCCCGGAGGGAGACTTTGGGTGGAAAAACGATGAAGCAGCTGCTTGCTGGACTTAAATCTTCTTTTTTTGTACCAAAACGGCGCTGGGAGGGGAGATTTGGGCAGTGCTGGAGATTGTGGGGTTGCATCCACGGGTGTTGGGATCTCTGGGTGCCTCAGGGGATGTTTTGGGTGCTCCAGGGGACATTTTGGGTGTCCCAGGGGGGTCTGGGTGCCCCGGGGGTGTGTGTTTAGTGCCCCCGGGGGGGTTTGGGTGCCCCCAGGGGTCTTTGGGGTGCCCCCAGTGGGGGTTTGGGGTGTCCCCAGTGGGGGTTTGGGGTGTCCCCAGTGGGGCTTACCTTCTCCAGGGTTTCGATGCGCTGTTTCAGCAGGCGGTTCTCAGTGCGGAGGCGCTGGGGGGTAAAAAAATGGGGAGGAATTAGCTCCGGTGGGGGGGTGTTGATGTCCCCAGGGGGGTCACTGAGCCTGGGGACAGGGGGATGTGGGGGTAAAGTAGCCCCGGGGATGGGCTAAGCCGTTCCTGGATGGCTCCAGCGGTCTCAGGGATGAGTCAAGTGGCCCTGGGATGGCTCAAACAACCCTGAAGATGGGACAAAGTGGCCTGGGGGCCCGGGGGGTTCTAAAGTGGCTGGATGGCTCAAACTGCTCTGTGACAGGTCAAGTGGCCCCGGAATGGCTGGACAACGGGGTGGGGACAGCCCAAAAGGTGCTAGGGACAGGCTAAATGGTACCCGGATGGGCTAAGTGGCCCTGGGGACATTAAAGGGGGGGGAAATGGCTTAGATGGCCCCGTCCCAGGATGGCTCAAGTGACCCTAGGGATGGGTCAAGTGGCTCCAGGGAAAGGCTAAGTCACCCTGAGATGGTTCAGCTGGCCCCAGGAATGGGCTACATGGCTCAAGGTGACCCCAGGGATGAGTTAAAGTGGCCCTGGGATGGCTTAAACAGCACTGGGGATGGGCTAAGCAATCCCAGGATGGCTCAAACGGCCCACGATGCCTTGACCTATGTCACCTTGATCTCGATCTGCTCCTCCATCTCTTTGTTCTTGATGGCGGCATACTCCTTCTCCAACCTGCTCGGGACATGGGGACAGGCTTGGACATGAGGACAGGGACCAGATCCCCTGGTCCTGCGCCCCACAACTGCTGGGGAGACCCCACCCAAGCGCAGGAACCCATCTCCCCATCTCACCTCTTCATCTTCTTGGGGTTGTACTTGACCTGGAAGGCCCTGAGGATGAGCTTGTCGGGGCAACTGTCGAACTGGTGTGGGATCACCTTCTGGAAGTACTGCAGGTGTGGAAACTGGTCATGAAACATGGCCCCAAAATACAGGCCATCGTGTAAAACACCCCCAAAACATGGCCCATTGGGTAAAACCAGCCCCAAAACAGGGCCTGTTGGACAAATCCACCCCAAAACACGCCCTCGTTGCATAAATCCACCCCAAAAACAACTTACTGCACAAACCAGCCCCAAAACATGGCCCATTGGGCAAAACCAGACCAAAACACGCCCTCATTGGAAAAATCTGCCCCAAAACATGCCCTCGTTGCATAAATCCACCCCAAAACAACTTACTGCACAAACCAGCACCAAAATATGGCCCATTGGGTAAACCCAGCCCCAAAACAGGGCCTGTTGGACAAATCCACCCCAGAACATGTCCCGTTGGGTAAATCCACCCCGAAATACATCCTGTGGGTTAAATCCACCCCAAAAGCCACCAGTACGTACCTGGGACATGCCCTCCATGTCAAGCTGAACGAGCTCAGCCTGGTTGAACTGCAGCAGTGCCATCCCTACGCGGAAGACGATCTCCAGCCCCTGCGGGAAGGGTCCATGCTTGACCCCACGTCATCACTTTTCCCACCCGGGGTTTGGGTGTTTTCTCCCCAAAACCAGACCAGCTGGTGTGGGGAGAAGGTTTCCACATCCAAGGGGAAAACGTGGTTGTAGTCCCTTTGTGATTTATGGTGTTGGCCGCAGCCCCGTTACCTCGTACATGAAGATGTCGAAGACACGCGTGGCCACGGGAAGAGGGAAGGTGGTGAGGAAGAGGGTGAGGAACCAAGACGAGGCATACATGGAGGTAAGGAAGCTCTGTGAGCGGAAGTGGATGTTCAGCTCCGGCAGCTGCTCCTGGGTGTGAGAAATGGGGGAAATGAAGAGAAATAGGGAACAACAGCTGATTTTAGGGGTCATTCATGGTGGTTTGAACAGGTCCATGAGGTCTTGTAGCAGTCCCTGAGGGAAGGTCCCTTGGTGGGGTTGTGGATGGTCCCCAGGGTCTCATGGATGGTTCCTGGGGCATCTGGTGCAGCACCTTGGGGTCTCATGGATGCCCCCAGGGGTATCTTGTGGACATCCTTGGGGCCTCACTTGAAAAATCATGGATGGTCCTCAGAGCACAGACATCCCCAGGATCTGTGCTGCTGGACACGAGCTCCATTGGAGGAACCCATTTCTCCCAAGAGCTGTCACCTCACTCCTACCTCTCCCTGTCCTTGTCCCCTGGTTCTACCCACTGGTTCCCACCACCCCGAGCCTTTTGAGGGGCATGGGGCAGGACTTACCTGCAGCATATACTCAAACTGGTAGATGCAGAGCCCCAGCTCGGCCATGCTGGGTTTGAAGAGCTCCCGTAAGCGGTATTCCTGCATCAACCTCACAAAGACGCAGAAGGCCTCTTCCTCGGGCATCTAGAGACCCAAAGGGATGTGAATTCCCCCTTAAATCTCTGCCGGCAGCTCCGGACGCAGAGCCTCTTCCCATCAAGTGATGGGATGGGACGTGCTGGGAGCCGTCCCTGGGTGATGGGGAACGCAAATGGGGGATCTTAAACCTATCAAGTGTGAGTGGGATGGTGGGAATGAGCCCATTTTGCTCCTGAAGATCAAGAAAATGGCTCCTATTCCCCAATGCCATTCTACCATGTCTCCGGAGGGTGTTAAAAACCCACTGACATATTCTTCTCACCCCGGGGGTGGCACCAACCTGCATGAGCAACAGTCCCACGATGAAGGCGCTACCCTGGCAGTATCCGACCTCCCGGTCCACTAGCGAATAGGCCTGGAAGGGGGGAAAAAAAAAAAAAAAAATATGTGTGCAGGCAGGGGGATTGGCCAGGCCACCATCCCTGCTTGGTGTGGGAGGGCAACGGTGGAGGGAAGCCTTGACCGCGGAAAACAGCTTTTTTTTTTGGTTGACACTGCCTCTTGTGAACATGATGTTGCTGCAAACTTGAATTTAGAACCCAAATTATTCAACTATCCGTTTCTTAGTTCAGAATAAAACTCAAGAGGAAAAATGAGGCCTGGGATGGGTGGGGAACGAGGTCCCTTCGTGAAGAAAGGGCTGTCACGCTGCACAAAGTGACGGTTCCAGGAGTTTGTGGTGGAAACCAAACCCCTCAAAAATTAATATCCAACAGCTTCAAAACTCAAAACGATGTCTGGGCTGTGGCCAAGATCCGTTGACGTTTGAGGAAAGACGTTACCTTCATGACATTGAAGAGCACCTCCTGGCCCAGGCTGTCCTGTCCCTTGAAGAACTCGTGCTCTGGATAGGTGCGGGCGATATCCCGTCGGATGAGCTTCTCACAGGGAGAGGACATCTTGAGCAGCTCCGAGTATTGGTTTTTGACGGGCATGTCAGTGGCACTGCAGAGCAGCTGCCAGACGATGGCGCGGAAGTGGTGGGGGATCCCTTTGCGGATGAGCTCCTGTGGAAAAATGGGGCAAAAACCTGAGAAAAAAGGTTTCAAGAAGATGGGAAAGCTCCTTGTGGATGGGGAGACATCGTCCTGTCCCAGCACGGGGAAGGTTGGTGCAGATTTTTTGCAGGAGGGTTAAAATAGAATTAAAAGTAAAGCTGCATCCTCACCTTCAGCAGCTTCTCCTTCTTCTTCCTCCACTCGTCCCACTCGTTGACGATGCGGCCCCAGAGGATCCAGGTGTCCTCCTCGAGGTGGCTGAGGTTGGAGGAGGCCGAGGAGCTGGAGACCAAGGAGGAGCCGCTGTTCCTTCGCGAGCCGTTCATAGAGCGCATCGACTTGGAGTCGGCCTCCAGTAGCCTGCGAGAGATCGAGATAGCCCCAAAAAAGCCCCAAAGGAGGAGAGAGCCCTCAAAACTGCCCGAAAAGTGGAGACATTCCCCAAAACCAGCCCTCAACGAGACGAGATTCCCACAAAACCATCCCAAAAAAGGAGATATTCCCCTAAAACAGCCCCAAAGGAGGAGATTTCCCCCAAAAAACATTCCAAAAAAAGGAGTTTTGCCCAAAGCCCCAAAAGAGGAGAGATTCCCCCCAAATCACTCCAAAACAGGATAGATTCCCCCCAAACTGCCCCAAAGGAGGAGATTTTCCCCACAAACTGCCCCAAGGAGGAGAGTGTTCCCCCCAACCCCCCCCCAACGGCATCCGGGTGGGCTCTTTTCCCTGGCCAGATGCTGATCGCTGCCCGGTGATGGTTTCTTTAATGAATTGGCTTAAAAAACCCCCGAATTTCCAATGTGGTTTTTTTTTCCCAAGAGCAAATCTACTTAAAAATGGCTTGGCAAGGCAATTTGCATTTCAGGGCTTGGTTTTAACACTGGTTTAACACCAGGGATGGAGTTTTTTGCCCGGGATTTTGGCAAAGCAAGCCTGGGGGCTCGTTTCCCATCAAGAACGGGTTTAAAACCCACCACCGAAACGGGGCAGATTTAACGTTTATTATTTCCAAACAGCCGCCTCCTTCCAGAAATCCTCTTTGTCTGCCTGAACGAGCAAACCCTGCTGCTTTTAAAGCAAAAAAAAAAAAAAAGAAAATAACCTTGAAAATAATAAACCGGAGCGTTTTCACCCCGGCTGCCGCAACGCTGGGGGGAAGCGGCTTGGGGTTGTCCGGTTTCTTTGATTTCAAGGGAAATGCTTGGAAAAAAAAAAAAAAAGGACAATAAAGCAAATGGGGTGGATATCCCCCGGCACTCACCGATTTTGCTCTTCCAGTTTCGCCAACAGCTCCAGTTCGTCGGGGCTGAGGTTTTCCGAGTCGGAGGTGGGCGAACAGGCCGGGGCTGAGTTGACGGAGGAGAGGGCTTCGTGGGAGGATGAGTCGGGGCTGACGGCCGGCGACGCCATGGCGGCGGGGGGCCGGCAATGTGCCCAGCCCGTGGGGATTTCGGGGTCTCACCTGGAAAGCCAAGCACCAAGCGTGAGCAGGATCTGAGTTCTCCCCCCTCCCCAGCTTTTCCTCCTCACTGCATCGCTTCAAATCTCTTAAAAAAGCCCAGATTTAGTGAATCCAATGGAAAACAGGATGTGAGCAGTACTCAGTTTGCAGCCCACTGAGATATTCACTTAATTCCCTAAAAAAGACCCATTTAAGCCCAGTTTTCACGTCAAGCTGGGTCTGAGCGCATCGTCCCATGTTTGCCTTAAATTGGTTGAACTGAATTAGCCTAAAAACTGGCATTATAGAATCACGGAATGGTTTGGGTTGGCAAAGCCCTTTCAGCTCCCCCAGCCCACCCATCCCCCTACCCCTGCCATCCCACCCCCAAACCCCGGCCCTCAGCACCGCCTCTGCCCGGCTGTTAAATCCCCCCCGGGCTGGGGACTCGCCCCCTTCCCTGGGCAGCCCCTTCCAGCCCCTGACAGCCCTTTGGGGAAGGAATTGTTCCCCAGGGCCAACCTCCCCCTGCCCTGGCACAACTGGAGGCCCTTGCCCCTCGTCCCATCGCCCCTTCCCTGGGAGCAGAGCCCGACCCCCCCAGGCTCCCCCCTCCTCTCAGGCACTGGTAGGCAGCCAGAAGGGCTCCCCTCAGCCCCCTCTGCTCCAGGCTGAACCCCCCCAGCTCCCCCAGCCGCTCCCCAGCAGCCTGGGGCTCCAGACCCCTCCCCAGCTCCGCTGCCCTTCTCTGGACACGCTCCAGCCCCCCCAGGGCCTTCGGGGAGGGGGGGCCCAACCCTGACCCCAGCAGTCGAGGGGCGGCCCCCCCAGTGCCCAGCACAGGGGCACGGTCCCTGCCCTTGGCCTTGGCAACCTACCCAATTGGGCTGGGCCCATGGATCCAGCCTGGCCAGGTCCCGTGGATCCAGCCTGGCCAGGTCCTCGTGGATCCAGCCTGGCCAGGTCCCCTGTGGATCCAGCCTGGCCAGGTCCCGTAGATCCAGCCTGGCCTGAGCTCCGTGGATCTAGCCTGGCCAGGTCCCCATGGATCCAGCCTGGCCAGCCGTCCCCATGGATCCAGCCTGGCCAGGTCCCGTAGATCCAGCCTGGCCTGAGCTCCGTGGATCCAGCCTGGCCAGGTCCCCCGTGGATCCAGCCTGGCCTGAGCCCTGTGAGAAGAGAGGATTTGCCGAAAGCTCTCCTCGCTGGGGATTTGCTTTTGGGGTTAACAGCGCCCACTTTGCCCATTTTGGTGGTGTCTTCCAGAAAAAAAAAGCCTCTTCAGGGAGGAACGAGGCTTAAGTTGGGATTACAGGGACTGGCAGGAATGGGGTGAAAAATGGCAGTTTGAGGAGCGTTGCAAAAAGGAGGGGTTCCAGCGGCGTCTCTGGCGGGGATTTGGAGGGACTGGGACCCCTCAAGGTAACTCCAGCCTTTTGTTTTGGGCTGAAAAACTCTCTTTTTGGTGAAAAGATGCAGCTGAAGATTGGCAAAATGAATCCTCCATCGCTGCCGCGGCCAAAGGGGATGAAGAAAGCGGAGGGAAGAAATTGAAAGGAGCAGTGCCCGAAGGACAGGCCGTGAATGGGCGATTTACGCAACTCGGGCTTAATTTGCTCTCTGGGCAGATTGAGCTACAAAGCGGGGAGGTTTTAACCAAAAAGCCACATTTCTGCCTCCTTTTTTTTGGGTGGAAAAACTGGGCAGCAGAGCAAAATGAGGTCAGAGGAGAGCAGAGGCAGCTGATCCACCGGGAGGCTGCGCTGCTGTCCAGCGGGACCTGGCCAGGCCGGAGCGTTGGGCGCAGAGGCTGGAAGGTGCCCCCGGGGGTGGGGGCGGGGCCCCGGCCCCGGGGGGGCCCGGGGGCCTGGGGGGCACGAGCCAGCAGGGTGCCCTGGTGGCCAAGAAGGCCAAGGGCGTCCTGGGGCGCAGCAAGAGGAGCGTGGCCAGCAGGGCGAGGGAGGTTCTCCTCCCCCTCTGCTCTGCCCTGGGGAGACCCCACCTGGAGCTCTGCGCCCAGTTCTGGGCTCCCCACTTCAAGGAGGAGGAGGAGGAGCTACTGGGGAGAGCCCAGAGGAGGGCAACCAAGGTGATGGGGGGCCTGGGGCATCTCCCCTAGGAGGAAAGGCGAGGGAGCTGGGCTTGTTCAGCCTGGAGCAGAGCAGGCTGAGAGGGGATCTCATCACCACCTACAAAGATCTCCAGGGTGGGGGGCACGGGGACGCAGCCAGACTCTTCCCAGGGGTGCCCAGCGCCAGGCCAAGGGGCCATGGGCACAACCTGAAGCAGAAGAGGTTCCAGTTGAACGGGAGGAAGAACTTCTTGCCTGGGAGGGTGCCCGAGCCCTGGCCCAGGCTGCCCAGGGGGGCTGTGGAGTCTCCTTCTCTGGAGATCTTCACCCCCCGCCTGGACGCTGTCCTGTGCCCCCTGCTCTGGGTGAGCCTGCTTGGGTGGGGGGGTGGCACTGGGTGAGCTCCGAGGGCCCTGCCAACCCCGGCCAGGCTGGGATTTCTGTGAAATCCCCTGCTATTTGGTTAACGGTTTTCCAAAAGCAGCAAAATTTAACAGAGCGGCTTCGGACGGGGGGGGGAAGAATCGGGTCAATCGTTAACGGGAGCACACACATTTGCTTATTAAGGAGGAAATTTTATAAAGGGGGGGGGAAAGCCTTGATTATATTTAATTCTGCCCCACGCTGCCTGTTGCAGGACGGGGCTTGTCCAGCAGCGCCTTCCCCTCCAGGAGAGCTGTTAATTAATTTTCTATAATTAATATTTCCCCGCAAGACCTTGCAGGCTGATTATCACCCCAAAATATTGTTTGAAACAAAAAAACCCATAGTGAGCGGCGGCGGCTTCGCTGCAAAATTCCAAGTTACGGATCAAAACGGCTGTGCCAGGGTTCAACGGGCTGCGAGAACGCCCTGAAATGGCTTTTTAGGGAAAATATTCGATGCAGGGGGGGCAGATAAAAGCAACAACCACGTGTGGATGAGCACGGGTTGGCCGAAAGGCGTCGTTTTAACCCCAAAATGAGGTAGGGAGGTGGTAATATCGTTTATTAGACTCAGAAAAAAAAGCAGGTGGAAATGGGAAAAGAGGAGGAAAGGCAAGGTGAAAATTTTTTAGTGTTTTTTTTTTTTTTTGGGGGGGGTGGGTGGGTGAAATCCCATTGGTTTTCCAATATGGGGGGGAGGAAATGGTGGCCGCCATCCTTCAGGGGTTCCTGTTGGGCTGAGAGCTCGTTCCAGGGTGGTGGGTATCAAAATTTGCTGAAAACACCTGAATTGGGAGGAAAAAAAAGACAATCCAGGGAGGGTTTTTTTTAAAGGTGCGGAGAAAATTGGGGGGAAAAACGGTGGAAACGGTCCCAGAAACGCCACCACAGCACCCAGGTGCTGCTTTTAGGGAACTGGCCCCCAAAAAGGGGCTTGGCCAACACTAAATTCAGTCCCATTGCGGTGGCAGGTTAATAAAAAAAATAACTTTCCAGGAGCGATGGGGTGCTGTGGGGTCCCCACGCGTCCCCAAAATCCCCACGTGCTGCTGCCACGTCGGCTCATTTTGCCCCAAACCACCATCACCCGCTCAAAACACTGTAAAAAAAAAAAAAAAAAAGCCCAATTTCAGCAGGATGCCAAGACGCCGACCTCGAGCTGGAGCTTTTTGGAGAGGAAAATGTTAAAATTTCCCCTGTTCCGCTTAAAATTTACCAATTTGGAGGGGTTTTGCCCTATCTTTGCAGCTTTTTGGGGGAGCTTTGTACCATTTCCACACCGGTTTGTGCCTTTTTTGTACATTTTTATGCCTTTTCCACCATGTTTTGGGCCTTTTCCACCATTTTCTGCCTTTTCCGTGCCGTTTTCTGCCTTTCCCACCCATTTTTATGCCTTTTCCATGCCGTTTTGTACCATTTCCACAGCAGTTTGTGCCTTTTGCGTGCCGTTTTGGGCCTTTTCTGCACCATTTTTGCTGCGTCTCCAAGCCATTTCCACCTTTTTTTTTTTTTCCTGTGCTGCCTTCGATTCCTCCTCTGAAAAGTTCACCAGAGCAGGGATTCACCCCCAGATTTCAGCAGCAATTTTTGGAGGCACCGGGCGGCGCCGCCGCCTTTCCAGTGGACATAAACCATCAAAAATCCACCAATTTGCCAGAAACCCCAATTATTAACGTGCAAAAGGAAAAAAAAAAAAAAAATTGATTAACCCATAAATATTTCCTCGGGACGTTCTCGAGCTTCACCAATGTCCGCGGTTGGCGGAAAAAGGAGGAAAATGGATAAAAACGGGTTTAAACACCAGGAATTTTGCCGCTGGTAGGGATGAAGCAGGCACAAATTTTAAGCTAAAATCCCCCCCCCCGCCCCCAAATGCTACTGGCTTTAAAACCGACCAAAACCCACCCAAAATGAGGTGAAAACTTGAATTCAGCACCAAAACGGAGTGAGGAAACCACCTCCCCACACCCCCCCGTGGTGCCGGCCACCAAACTGCATTTTAAAATGTGGCTTTTGGGGGAAAAACTACCCAAAATGCCACCGGGGTGGTGATTTTTGTGGGTTTTGCAGCCCTAAATTGGTTGAAATGAGCCCCAAAATGGGAGGGTTTGATGGTTTTGGGGGATTTTTCATCAAAATAGGGGGAGGTTTGTTTCCGGCCCCCCCCCTTCCAGGCTGCTGGTGGCGGCAGGTATTAAACGCCACCGGCAACACCACCGGTGAAGCCCTGATTGATGGAAAACCATGAGAAAAAAAGGGGAAAAAAAAAAAAAAAATCAAAAAGGGAAGGTGAATTTGGGGGAAAAACCTGTAATTTGATGGGAAACGTGAGTCGCTCCGGCGTAGCTAAAATCCCTGGGTTTGAACCCAAAAGGAGAGGCGCGCCGGGGACGGCACAAAGCCGCGGCTTGCGGGGCTGCGGTCGCGGTTGCTCCATCTTCTGGGTGGCTGCGGGGGGCTGGGGGGGGTGTTTGTGTTTTGGGGGGGCACCCAGGGACAGCTCCCCCCCCCCCCCCCCCCCCCCGCCCCCAAACCCCCTCCCCACGGATGGGGGGCACCAGGATGCTGGTGGAGAGGGTGGGTGTGCGCTGGTGGGGGGGGGATAAAAGCCCCCCGCCCCCCAAAATAAATGACATTTTGGGGAACGTAGCTGTGAAAGGGGGGGTCCAGCCACCTGCTGCAAACCCCCCCCCCTTTTTTTTAACCAAAATCTGATTATTTTACAGGAAAAAGAAGCAAGGGACAACACCTTCTTTGCACACAGGAGTGCAGCCCCAGGGAGGCTGCAATGGGGGGGGGGGAGCCCAATAAAGGAGGGGAATGGGGGGGACCCCCCCAATGTCCCGGGGACCCCCCCGGGGGGGTAACCCCTTACCCCCCCCTGGAGGGGGTGTCCCCCAGTTACCCTATAGTACTGGGGGGGGGGATGGCTTACCCCCAGCCACCCCAATAGCCAGGGGGAAAATTACCCCAATGCCCCCCCCCATATTGGAGGGGGTGACCCCCAAATAATGGGGGGGTACCCACAATAACCACCCACCTGGGGGGGGGTGGCAACCCCAACACGCCCCCTAGAGACTTGGGGGGGGGTAATTAACCCCAAATTACCCCCCCCCCCCGCATTACCCCCCCCCCCCCCCGGGGGGGTTTGGCCCAATTACCCCCCGAGGGTGATCACTCCCGACCACCCCCCACGGGGGGGCACCCCCATTCCTGAGGGAAGGAGCCCCCCCCCCCCCCCCCCCCCCCCCCCCTGCGAGGCGCTGCCATGGCGACCGCCGGCTGCCTCCGAGGGGGGGGCCCGCGGCGTCCCCCCGCCGCCACCGCCGCGTGGAGCCGAGCGGGAGCCGCGGCCGCCGCCGCCGCCGCCCTGACTGACACTGACTGACAGGCGGCCCCGCCCCGCAGCCAATCAGCGCACCGCCTCCGCCTGCTCGCCCCCGCCCACCGCGGCGCCACAGCCAATCGCCGCGGTCCGCTCGGGAATGAGCCGCCGCGGGGGACCCGGCTACAAACCGCGCCTGCTTGCGCGGTCAGCCAATGGGCTGGCTCGGGGGTAGTTGATGGGCAAGCCGCCCTCCAATGAGAGTCAAGGAGATGCTTCCCCCGCTGAGGGGGGTGGGCAACGCCTTGATGAGAGGCGAATGGCAGGCGCAGGTGGTGATGATGGATAGGTGAAGCGACCAATCGGCTACCAAATCTCGCTTGGAGTGGCACCTGGCTGACAGGAGAGGGCAACAAGCCCCGCCTCGCCAGCTGAAGGGTTTGGATTTGATTGACAGGAGACTTCACCAATCGCTGGGGGAGGAGAAGGCGAGGCAGCCTATGGGGGCGCAGAGACTGGGCGGCATTCGCCCTTCCAGCACAGGTGGCTGATCCCGCCTTCCGGGGTTTCAGCTCTTATTGGTTGATGGAGGATGATAGGCAGTCACCGCCACCTATGGGGCGTCGAGTAGCTGATCGCAGCTCTGTGGTGAGGGGTCCAGGGTGGAGTCACCCTCCGTTACCGCAGCGAGGGCGCCCAGGTAGGGGGACCCGGGTTGGGGGTCCCCAGTTCCCCAGGGGTTGGGGTGGCTGGGGTCCCCCATCTCATAGGGACCCAGGGATGGGGACAGAGGGGACAGTAGGGACCCCAGCTCCCCATAAATGGGGGGGACAGGGGTTCCGCCTTTCTCTGGGATTCAGGTCTTGGGGCAATGGGGGTCGCCGGTGATCCCAGGGGTGCAGGGACACTGGGGTCCCCAGTTCCCCAGGGATAGGAGTGTTGGGGTGACCGGGGTGTTCCATCTCATAGGGACCCAGGGATGGGGACAGAGGGGACAGTAGGGACCCCAGCTCCCCATAAATGGGGGGGGGGGACAGGGGTTCCACCTTTCTCTGGGATTCAGATCTTGGGTATTGGGGCTCCCTGGTGATCCCAGGGGAGCAGGGACACTGGAGTCCCCAGTTCCCCAGGGACTGGGGTTTGAGGGACATTGGGGATGTCAACCTCTCCAGCTTCAGTATTTAAAAAATAAAAAGATAAATCCTTAAAAAGAGATGAGGACAAGGGAGGTTTAGGGGCGGGAGCTGGTTTGGGGCCCCTCTTGACTTTTATTTCAATTTTCAATTCTTTCCGCTTAAAAAGCAATTTTTATTTTTTTTTTAATTAAACCTCACTCCTACCACCGGGACAAACCGCATGCCGGTGGCAGAGAGGGGAACCACCGTGAGAGAGCATGGCACGAATTCGTGACATTTTGACCCAAAAGGATACAAGCAGCTACCCTGGGGAGAAGTTTTGCCTCGACTTCCCCTAGATTTGGGATCAAAAAAGGGGAAATTGGACAAAAGGAGGAAGCTGCTTGCCCCGAGAACAGGGGAACCGGAGCGAGGGACGTTCAAATTTTGGCTGTGTTTGCTCTTCCCGGGGTGCCTCTACGAAATTCAGCTGAAATCAGTCAGCAGTGAAGTGATTCAGAAGTTCTAACTTTCGTTTTCTGCGATAGCCAGCCCAAGGGATGCCTGGGCTTGAAGCCCTGAGGGCGTTTGGGCAACGCAAAGAATTCTCCTGAGAAGGAATAAAGGAAACGGTGCCCCCCCAAAAATGAGGATTTTCACAACGCGAAGTTTCTCGCATTAAAAACGCAAGGACTTGATGCAAAACCACATGAAAGAATTTCCACTGGCCAAAAAAAAAAAGTGAAATTTAGGTGCTTGCCTCTGTCGCCGGCCATTTCGGCATGAAGTCTCAAAAACCCACCTCCTTGGGCAGGCGTTGGCCTCGTTTGGGGAGAACAGAGTGTGGTTTTTTTAACCAATTCCTCCAAAAATCAACAAGGAAGGGGGCTGTGACGTGTGGTGAAGGGCTGCCCAAGTGCATTGCTGCTCCAAAGCTCCTGAGTGCGCAGATTTTTTTATTTTTTTTTTTTTCTAGGAAATCAGAATTATGAAACGCAAGCATTTCCTTCCCCCCTTTCCCCCCCCACCTCAGGATAAGATGACGCATCTTCCCCACTGCATAAATTGGGGTAAGATCCAAAGAAAAAGGATCGGAGATGTCGCAAGGCGAAGGTGCCGTTGGCACCTACAAGAAATGGGATTTTAACGAGGAAATGGAGTTGGAGAAGCAAGAGCGGAGGAAAGCGCCTAAAGGAGGTATTGGGGTGAGGGAGTGGATTTGAGGCTCTAGAGACATAAAACTGGAAGGTTTCAGCCCTTTCAACCATTTTTTCTCTGAAGCTACAGTCAAATTTTGACACCTGGGCCCTCCGTTGGGTCACCATCTAGGAAAAAGAGGTTTGAGCGCGGAGAATGGGGTGGTGGAGCCACTTGAGAGGTCGTTTTGGGGGGATCTCTCCCCTTTGTGCTCTTCTTTAAAAAAATATCTGTTGCGGGGGGAGTTATTTGGGGCCGCCTCACCCCATTTTATCCCTGGCAGTGCTGTCCCTCCTCGCCGCTGCCTCTCCAGAGAGAGCGATGGCACGGCTGTACGTGCTTCTGGCTCTCGCCTTCCTGCTCTTCATGGTTCTCACCATCGTGAATCTCCGGAGAGGTGAGTCCGCCGCGCGCCCCCCTTGCTCCCATCGCCCCCACCCAACGCAGGGCGGGCATGATTTGGGGGAGGAAAACACCGGCGGATGAAGCAAAACGCGGTTCCAAGTTAGGATTTGAAGGCCCCCCGGGGGCTGGATCCAGAGTGAAGGCGAGTGCTCTCTTCCTCTCTCCCAGTATCCGCCGTGTGGGAGGCGTTGGAACAAGCCCAGATGCGGAGCAAGAGCAGCCACACGACGGCGTGGCACAACCTCTCGGAGGTCCAGCGCACCCTCGGTACGACATCTCGCCCCAAAATGGCTGCGCCCTCGATACCTGCACAGATTTCCCCCCTCCCGGAGCTTCCTGGGGGGGAAAAAAAATGAACCAAAGCTGTTTTCCATCGGGACAGCGACGGTCAGGGCTTGTTTTGAGTTTTCTCCTCTTATTTTCCTCTTAGATAAACAGCTCTCCAGCGACCTCAAGGCGATCCATGGCCAACTTCTGAACGGTACGCCAAGGAAAAAGCATTTTTTGGGGGAAAATAGGGGCAGAATCCTGAATATCGGCCGCAGGCAGCGGTGCGATGGGGTCGAAAGCGACGTTTTGCCTCCTTCCAGTGTCACAAGAAGTGGAGAACATGCAGAAGGTGATGTGGCAGAAAGCGGAGTGCGGGAAGGAGCTGTCGGATCGCCTCCATGCCCTGGGTGAGAGCCTGGTTTTTGATGGAAAATCGTTAAATTCGGTTCTCCTCGATTCCCAAATCACGCGCTATCGGGTAGATGCTCCAAAGATTCCTAAAAATGGAATTCCGGGAGGGCACGAAGGCGATTTTAATGAGTTGGAGAGATCATTAAGTATAATATTAAAGGAAAAAAGCCCTTCTCAGCCTGGTGATAAACACAATAAAAAGCTCGTTTAACGAAAGGGCTTTGAGGTTTCACCGCCTGAAGTTTAGAGCGTGGTAACTCATGCCAGGAAAACACCCAGTGAAAGCCACGGTGTAAACTGGGACGGAAAGGAAAAAGGGGAAGGGAGACAAAACCTAAGGGTTTGGGGTTTTTGTTTTTTTTTTTTTGGTTTTTTTTTTTTTTTTAGGTCTTTGCGGCAGTTTAATTACCTTTTTTTTTTTTTTTTTTTTCCCCCCCTCCCTGGCAGAGGAAAGGGACGCGCTGGAGCCGGTGCTGCGGCAGCTGGCGGAGGTGAAGGAGGCGCAGAGCCGCGCCTCGGCGCTCCTTGACGCGGCGCTGGAGGAGACGCGCAACCTCTCAAGTGAGGGGCGGCGTTTGGGCTGAACCCCCACGCGTCCCCCTTTGCGCTCACCCTCGCGTTCTTCTTTTTTATTATAAATTTTTTTTTTCCCCCCCCCCCCCCTCAGAAATTCTCTGCGCGAGTTGTCCCGATGGCTGGCAGCAATTCGCCAAAACCTGCTACTTCTTCTCCACCGTTGCCAAGCCTTGGCTGGAGGCTAAAGACTCCTGTGCCGAATTCAACGCCCACCTGGCCGTCGTCAACACCGAGCAAGAAAACGTAAGCTTAGAAATCCCATAAAAAGCAGAAAAAAACCCCAGATTTTATAAGTTTTGAGGAATATTAGGCTCCCAATTCTACAGATGGCAAGCTGGAGGTTAAGCACGGCTGACCCAAAACTGCCCGCAGAGGCAGGAAGATGCAACCGGCTGAGGTTCCTTCTTGGTGCAATCCCTTCAATTTGGCCAAATTGCATGAATTTGTCCTCAAAATGGCTCAAAAGGGGGTGGGGTTTTTTTTTGGGGGGGGGGGGGGGGAGAAAAATGGGGAGAAGCGGCTGCCCTGCCCAGGCTGTGTGACCCCAAGGGACACCCGGGGTGCAAAGGCGCTCACCTGAGTTTGGGGTGGATGCGGGTGATCCTTCCTCGTGATCATCCAGATTTGTGGGAGTTATTTAGGATTTGTGGGAGTTATTGAGGAGCTATAGAATTAATTACAGAAATATAACCCCAACTGCGCACAAATCAACGTTTCTACCTGTGATGGGGTGACCTTGGCTGGGCGCTGGGTGCCCACCAAAGCTGTTCCATCGCTCCCCTCTTTAACCAGACAGGGGAGAGGAAAATTGATCCAAGGGCTCCTGGGTGGGAATGAGGACAGGGAGGGATCGCTCCCCAGTTATGGTCACAGGCAAAACAGCCCCAGCTTGATGAAATTAATTTAATTTATTGCCAATCAAATCAGAGGAGGAGAGGATAAAAACTGCTGAATCGTAAACCCCCTCCCCTTTCTTCCCAGGCTCAACTTCACCCCCAGTTTCTCTCCCTCCTCCCCCCCAGTGGCGCAGGGGGACGGGGATGGGGGTTGGGGTCCGTTCATCCCACGCTGTCCCTGCCGCTTCTTCCTCCTCCTCCTCTTCCCCTGCTCCAGCCTGGGGTCCCCCCACGGCAGACAGTCCTCCGGGAGCTGCTCCAGCGTGGGTCCATGATTTCCACGGGGTGCAGCCCCTCGGGAGCCAACGGCTCCAGTGTGGGTCCCCGTGGGGTCCCCAGCCCGGCCACCAAACCTGCCTCGGCGTGGGCTCCTCCCCCACGGGTCCCCAAAATGGTGCAGGCTTCCCACGGGGTCACAGCCTCCTTCCTTCGGGCACCCCCTGCTCCCCCGTGGGGTCCTCCCTGGGCTGCAGGGGGGAGATCTGCTCCCCCGTGGGCCCCCCCCCAGGCTGCAGGGGGGGGATCTGCTCCCCCGTGGCCCTCCCACGGGCTGCAGGGGGGGGTCTGCTCCCCGTGGCCAGGGGGGGGGGGCCCCCAGGCTGCAGGGGGGGGATCTGCTCCCCCGTGAGCCCCCCGGGCTGCGGGGCACGCCCCCCCCGGTTGGGTGCAGGGGAATCTGCGCTCCGGCACCTGGAGCTCTTCCTCTTCCTCCCTGCCCTTGGTGCCTGCAGGGCTGCTCCTCTCCCATCCTCTCCCTTCTCTTCTCTCTCCGGCTACCGAGCCGCAGCCGGTTTTGTCCCTCCTTAAATACGTTATCCCAGAGGCGCTTCCGCTGGCACCGATGGGCTTGGCCTTGGCCAACGGCGGGCACGGGCAAAACTTCGGGCAGCTTCTCCCAGAAGCCACCCCCGTAGCCCCCCGGCTACCAAACCCTTGCCACGCACACCCAATACACTGCCCCAATTTAGACGATCGCCACCTCCCATTCCGGAGGGTGCTTTCACCAACCTGGCTTTTAAAAAAAGCACGGCGGGGCTGAAAAAAGATTATCTCTCCAGATACTAGGAATTCCACCACTTTTTTTCCCATTTCCAATGGGAAATATTACATTTTTTTAGTTGCAGTTGCAGTTGTCCCCTGCAAGGGATGGGCTCCCTGATGTTGGCGCTGGCTTTGGCGCCGCTGAATCCTTTTGCCATCCCCTCCCGACGCTTCTTTTATTTTCCCCCCCTCCCTGATTGCAGAAATTCCTGGCAAATCACATAATGGAGACTCGGGTGTTTTGGCTGGGCCTGACCGACGCGCACCAAGAAGGCAACTGGCAGTGGGTGGACGGCCGCTCCCTCTCTTTCTCGTACGTTTTTAGCCTCGTCGGAGGGTAAATTCCCCCCCAAAAATCAGCTCCGCTCTCCCTAGGCCCCTTTTTTGCTCCAAAAAAAGGCACCGTGCCCTCATTAACACTCTGGTTTAGCGCTTAAAAAGCACGGATATACATTCCGTGCTGCTGTAGCACCTGAAAATGCTGGGTGGAGGGAAAGGTGAGAGGAGCCACTCTGCTGCAGGCAAGATTTTGCCTTTTTCCCCCCCAATTCCGCTTTGGTTTTGGGGCTGAAAACCCAACTGGGAATGCGCAAGGAGCCGCAGCGCCTGCTTGGTTCCCCCCCAGCTCGGTTGGTTTCCGCACGCCGAATCTGAGGGGTTATTTTTTAATGGATCTCCTCATTCTTGGGATTTGGGGAAAACCATCGCAATCGAAGCGGAGCTGTTTTTCCACATTGAACGGGTGCGGGAAATGGGAAAAATCACTGCAATGTGTGTTAAGTTTGGGGGGAGAAGGGTTTTTGGAGGGCGGGGAGGGGGGGGGGGGGCCTGTTACCCTCCGTGAGGGGAGATGCTGCGGGGGCCGCTGTGCTCTTTGCCAGACTCCCCCCTCCTTAAAAAAAAAAAAAAAAACAAACACAACAAAAAAAACCCCAAACCTCTAAAACTGAGTAAGTTCCCAAAGGGAGAGCGTTTCACCCAAATCAGTGCCCCCCTCCCCCCGCCAGGTTTTGGAACAACGGTGAACCCAACAACGTGGGCCACCAGGGCGAGGATTGTGCCACCATCTACTCCAGCGGCCGCTGGAACGACGCTACCTGTTCCAACGCTGAGGTCTGGATCTGCGAGCGCAGCTGCTAAAGGTTTCCCCCCCCCCCCCGGGGGGGCTGCCTGTTCCCCTCCCCAGGGCGGGGAGGGGGGCTTAAAAATCGGGAGGAAAAAACCTAGGAAAAACCCAATAAAAAGAAGCGCAGGGGGAAAATCCATGAAGCTCCGGAGAAAGAAAGCGTCCAAAAATGGTGTCCCCTTTCCCCAAAATCAGGGTGTGCTTCTTGGGCGGGGGGGGGGGGGTGGGGGGGCACAGCATTGTGGCGGAGGGGTTCAACCGTTGGAGGCGTCACTTCTTAGGGAGAAAACGTGGATATTTTGGGGGTGTTTGTTAACATTTTGCGAAGCCGTTCCCGCTGAGGCTCGAGGTATCGCTGGCCAGTTAAATTGGGGGGCGGGGGGGGGGGTGGGGGATTAATAAATAAAAGCACTTCGATTGCCATTCGAACCCAAACTCGCGTAAATCGAGCCGACGCGGCGCCAAGGAGGGTCGGTGGCTGCTTTTTTTTTTTTTTCCCAGGGTTTAGGTAAAAAAAAAAAAACAAAAAACCAAAAACCCAACCCACCCCAAAAAAGGGAAGAGAGTCTGGTGAAAATGAGGCACGAGCGTATTTTCTGGGCGCATATGCAAATGCCCAACTCGTGGGTGCTGAAGCGCGACGCCTGTTTTGCCGAAAGGCCCGCGCTTGCCGGATTCCCCTCCCGGCGTGGGGCAGCGGCTCCGCTGGGAGATTTGGGATTTTACCAGCGCGGTGTTTTAACACCCATGGGTGCCCCCGTGGCAGTTTTATTTATAATCCATTAAAAAAACCCGACAAACCCGTGAGGGAGCTGCCTTCAAATTCCCGTTGGCGCCAAGCTCTCCCATTTCTCCCCCCAAAACCAAACCTGTCGTCCCCAAATTCACCGAATCCCACCAAGAAAAAAAAAAAAAAAAAAAAAAAAAAAAAGCAGCGTATTTTTTTGCGGAGGGAAGAGCGCAGTCGCGCCCCTTGTTTCGCCGCCCATTTACATGTCACTGCTACGCTGGTGTGGAGAAGGAACTGAAACCTCAGGGTCGAACCGCCGGACAAAATGGGGTGCTGGAGGCGGTGAGGGGTGTGCCGGGACGCGTGCCGAGGGGTTTAACTCCGTGCTGGGCGCCTGCGCGGCTCCTTTCTCCGGCAAAGCATGGCCCAACAGGAGACCTACGGCAACTGGTTGGGTCCCCCACCGCCGCCCACCAAGCGGCTGGTGAGACAAGCAGGTAAAATTGGGGGAGACCCCATCCTCTCCGCGTCCTTGGCGCGTGTTTTTTGGGGGCCGGCGGGCGTTTTGGCGAAGCGCGGCGGTGTCCGACTAGGCCGGCGGGGCGCCGCTGTCATACGGAGCAGGGGGGAACGCCGTGTGGGGTGCTCGGTTTCGTGCGGGTGGCGTTCTGCCCTCAAGAACCCCTAAATCTGCAGGTTTGATCCCCAATTTCACGCGTAAACTCCATGCTGGGCCATAAAAAAAGCAGTGGCAACTTCCTCACCGGCAGCGATGGGGTTAGAAGAAGAGCTCGCGGTGGTTTGGAGGATCCTCCCCTTGACTTGCGACGCTCCTTTCCTTTTTGTTTTTGGCAGGAATTTACTCCGTCGCTGGGAAAATGACGCCCATGGGTGACTTCAGACCAGGTAAGTCATCATTTTTTCACCTTTTCAGGCTTTTTTGTCGCCTGGATGGAAAGCAGAACTCCCCGAGGTGCCTCCCCCAAGGCCAAACTGGGCTTTATTTTCAGCTTGGTTGGTCAAACGTGTCGCGCTCTACGCGGCATTTCTCTCCCAATGTGGCTCTTTCTGTCAAACGAGATCGTATCGCCCCCCTTCCCCAAAATAAACTGAAAGTCTGCGCTGGGTGGATTGAGGCGGGAATTTACCGCTCCGTCCTCTCTCTCAGAGCCAGCGTTGGCACCTTCGCAAGCTCAAATCCATCCCCTCCCAACATGGAGAGCTTCAAACTTTACCGGGATTGCTTGGATTTGCAGCCGAGGGGAGAAGATGGCTCCAAAAGAGCGGAACGATGTCATGTATCATAGAATCATGGAACGGGTTGGGTTGGAAGGGACCCCGAGAGGTCACCCAGGAGGGGGTGCAGGAGCAGGGACACCTTGAACCAGAGCAGGTTGCCCACAGCCCCGGCCAACCTGGCCTTGGATGTTCCCAGGGGGCCGCCACCCGCCCTGGTTTGCTTTGAGACCATCCCCCCGTGTCCTGTCCCAGCCGGCCCTGCTCAAAAGATTGTCCCCGTCTTCCCTGGGGGCCCCCTTGAAGCCCTGAGCGGCCGCAATCGGGTCCCCCCGCAGCCCCCTCTGCTCCAGGCTGAACCCCCCCAACTCTCCCGGCCCGGCCCCGCAGCAGAGGGGCTCCAGCCCTCGCAGCATTTTGGTCGCCCTCCTCTGGCCCCGCTCCAACCCTTCCACCTCCTCCTCCTTGTGCCCAGGGCTCCCCAGCTGGACGCGGGGCTCCAGGGGGGGCTCACCGGAGCGGAGCAGAGGGGCACAATCCCCTCCCTGGCCGCTGGCCACGCTGCTGGGGATGCAGCCCCGGGGAGGGTTGGGCCTTGGGGGCTGCCAGCACCCATGGCCGGCTCATGGGCAGCTTTTCGTCCCCCAGCACCCCCAGGTCCCTCTGGGCAGGGCTGCTCTCCACCCCCTCACCCCCCAGCCCGTACGGATCCCGGGGGTTAATATATCAAATATATCAAAATGATAAAATCAATACATATTGAGAAAGGGGGCGTAAAAAATTTGCTGCCGATTTACCAAAATGGAAAGGGGAACCACATTTGGTTTTGCACTTTCTAAAGAATCCAGCTAATTATTAATGAAGACGATTTCCGGTTGGCCTAAAATTCTGATTTTTCACCCCTTTTTTCCTCCCCGCTTAGCATCCCCGGACAGTTTTGAGGATGATTATGACGACGTGTCCCTGTCGGAATCGGATCGTGGCTGCAAGCCAGCGGCGGCCCACGAAAATCTGCACGGCCAGAAGAACAAAGCAGGCACAGGTAGCACCCACCTCCTCTCCCCGCAGTGCTGGAGTGGTCGAGAACCTCCATGGAGCAGGATATGGCCCTAAAACACCCCAAAACCATCCTCTAGCACCTCTTTTCTTCTTCCCAACAGGGGTTTACACCCTGGCAGGGAAACCAGCATCTCCAAATCCTTCCCAAAAGGGTGAGTCCTTCTTGTCCGATGCCACTATCCCGCAACGGAGGCCTCGATTGGATCCAGACCCGGAAAGCTGGGATTTCTCCCCGATTTTTTTTTTTTTTTTTCCACGCTGCTCTCCATAGATGACCTGGAGCCTAGAGGTGGCAGGAGACAGAGCCGGAGGATGACGTCGGTGGCCATCCTCTACGTTCTGGTAGCGTTGAGCTTCGTTGCGTGGGTTCTGCTCTTCACACTGACCATGATGAAGCGTAAGTGTCCCCGGAAGGGTCCCTGCCAGGTTGGGAAGCAGCTGGTTTGGTTAAAATATCCCCAAAAAAATGCATTTTCCCTGTTAAAATAACCCCTGGCTTGCACCCATGGTGCTTTAAGTGTCCGTCCACGAGGACACCACAGGTAAAGCCCATCTGTCATCACAATTTGGTTTTAATTCCTCCTCGCTGTGTGAATTTTTAGGGTTTTATCCCTAAATTACCCCTGGCATGCCTCATCTGGATGCTGCCTCCTTCTGCCCGCACTCCCCATTTGCTCCAGGGTATAAATCCAGATTCAATCCACTCCGGAATTTCCCCACTCAACCGCCCCAAAAAAGCCATAAATTGGGCAAATTTAGACGCCGCCAGCGATTTTTTTTGATGTGATCTAGCCATGGTTTTACTTTTTTCATTTCAGAGGTGGAAATCATGGCAGAATTAAAGCTCTTGAGGTCAAACTACTCAGAGAACCAAGCCAACGGTAGGTCCTCGCGCTCCCATCCCCGTGGTGAATTTTAACGGCAGTCAGGAGATGCTAATTTTTTTTTTTTGGGGGGGGGGGGGGGGCGTTTGGCTCTTTTCTAGCACCGGTTTTGATGTAAATTAAAGGCAAAAAAATCAAATTATCTCTCTGCTCCATCCCTTAGGAGAGCAATGCCGACTTTTGCCTATTTTTTTTCTGATTTCAACCCAGAATTGCGCTGGGAGAATGGTGGAGATGGGTTGCTGATGGAGCTCATGCCCCAATCCTGAAGGAATTCGCCCCGAAAGGCCACAAATTGGAGCAATTCAGCCCTTGGGATATCACGGGGTTTATCCTGATTAGGATCTTATCGTGGAGAAAATCCATCCCGTTATCTCTGTTAAAGGATACGGGAAGAGAAGGATGTAAATCCTACAGAAAATTCCGGAAAAAATCAAATAGAACGAGCCAAATCCCTTCACTGCTGCCAAATGAATGATTAATTAAATTAAATTATGGGTGATACTGCCGCAAAATGTCACCCAAACAGAAAAAAAAAAAAACCCACACGAAGCTGGCAGGCGGTGATGTAAGAGCTTTTGCAGCCCTATTTGTGGGAAAAAATTAATAAATCCTGGGGGACAAAGCTCAAGATTTGGGTAAAAAAAAAAAAAGGAAGGGGAAGCAGGAGAGAATGGGGGGGGGGGGGGGTTGTGTGGGGCTGGCGGCAGTCGCTCACCCCGCTGCGCTCCCCAGTGCAGCAGGGGCTGTTGGAGACGCAACGGGAACAGACGCGGCTGCGGAGCGGGATGCAGAAATATTACGAGGAATTGCAGGACGTCACAGGTAAAGCCACGTCGTTGATGCCTTCGGGTGAGAAACCTCCTGGTTTGAGAACCTGGAAAGACCGCAGCGGTCTTGGGGATGGAAAATTCGCGTGATTTATGCAAATTTGAAGGTGTCACCGTGCCGGGGACGCCGGGGAGGTTTCCCCTGGCGATGACAAACTGATTTTTGCCTGGGTTTTGGGGGGTTTTCTTGTTTTTTCCAGCGGTGATTTGCAGAGCTGTCCCGGAGAGCAAGAAATGCTCGGTTGGCTGGAAGATCTTTGAGAAAAGCTGCTACTCCTTCTCGACGGAGATGATGAGCTGGTCGGACGCCAAGGAGACCTGCATCGACCAAGGCGCTCACCTGGTCACCGTCAACTCGGAGCCAGAGCAGGTCAGGCTTGTGTGGGAAAAAATAACCGGTTCTGTGGCTTACGTGGCGCCCCAAAATACCCATGTTCTCAGAGAATTCCTCCTCTGACAAACCCAGGAACTCTCAAAACCTCTTTTTTTGGGCTCAAATTAGCCCAGGTTGGCCATCGGACTCAGAGTTATTTGGAAGTGGTGAGAAGCGCCCATGGCCGAGCCCGGTTCAGTCAACGACGACTTCTGGTTTTAGGAAAAAGATGCTAAAAACGGAGCAAAAATAGTAAAAAAACAGGTCAACGGTTCCTTTCTGTGCTTTAACACACCGAAATGATTCGCTATTAACCAAAAAATGCTGCTTAGATCTGACGGCGATGACCTCAAAAGCCTCGAGCCGCTCTGTATTCTCCTGGAAGGTTGCGCTGGCAGCCCCCAAGGCCCAACCCTCCCCGGGGCTGCATCCCCAGCAGCGTGGCCAGTGGCCAGGGAGGGGATTGTGCCCCTCTGCTCCGCTCCGGTGAGCCCCCCCTGGAGCCCCGCGTCCAGCTGGGGAGCCCTGGGCACAAGGAGGAGGAGGTGGAAGGGTTGGAGCGGGGCCAGAGGAGGGCGACTAAAATGCTGCGAGGGCTGGAGCCCCTCTGCTGCGGGGCCGGGCCGGGAGAGTTGGGGGGGTTCAGCCTGGAGCAGAGGGGGCTGCGGGGGGACCTGATTGCGGCCGCTCAGGGCTTCAAGGGGGCCCCCAGGGAAGACGGGGACAATCTTTTGAGCAGGGCCGGCTGGGACAGGACACGGGGGGATGGTCTCAAAGCAAACCAGGGCGGGTTTCGACTGGATCTAAGGCAGAAATTCTTGGCCATGAGGGTGGGAAAGAGCGGGAGGGGTTGCCCAGGGCGGTGGTGGAGGCCCCATCCCTGGGAACATCCAAGGCCAGGTTGGCCGGGGCTGTGGGCAACCTGCTCTGGTTCAAGGTGTCCCTGCTCCTGCACCCCCTCCTGGGTGACCTCTAGGGTTGCCTTCCACCCCAAACCATTCCATGATGATTTGGGGGCTGTTTTAACTAATTCTGCTTTTTTTTTTAGGAGTTCCTGAAGAGCAATATCAACAGCAGCAGCACGTACTGGCTGGGACTGACGGATCAGGTGGAGGAAGGCAACTGGGTCTGGGCTAACGGCGAACAGACAAGCATTAGGTAAAAATTCCCTCCGGGGAGGGAGCGGAATTCCTCAAAACCAGAAAAGAATCCAAAAAAACAAATGGCAAAAGGTGACGTTGAGCTGCCAAAACTTTGGGTTTTGGTAGTTTTACGTAAATCCAAGGGTTTACTTTGGGAAAAATTGGATTAGTGGAGCGCTTCCGTGCAGGATTTAAAAAATAACGGAGGTTTTTAGTGGTCTCCTTCCCTGAAAACGCGGATTTCGCCTCTTCCTGAGCGTGCTCCGTGGCTGTGGGGCTTGTTTTTATTTCCCTATCATTTTCTCTTTTCCTTTATTTTCCCTTCTTTTCCACCTTTTTTTTTTTTTCTTCTTTTCTTCTCTCTCCAGCTACTGGAACACGTGGAAGAAGGACAAAGACAAGGACCAGAAGGACTGCGGCAGCATCGGGCCCGACGGCATCTGGAACGATGACAGATGTTCCCATTTCAACCACTGGATTTGTGAAAAGTCCTGGAATTGCTGATTTCACTGTGATTTTTTTTTTTTTTTTCCTGTTTCCAGAGAATTTTCCACACACCAGTCAAAAAAAACCCAAAACAAACAGGGAAGCAGGATGAACTCATGCCGCTCTGGGGGCATTCGGAGGCTCCACGCTCCCATTTTTTACTCATTAGTGACAGGCAAATCCCTAAAAAAAACTCAGTAAAATCCCTGCGACCTCCAACCTTGCACGCCTGACCTGCAAACCATGGGAAAAAAAGGGATTTTCAGTTTAAAAAAGGGATTTTCAGTTTAAAAAAGGGATTTTCAGTTAAAAAGAAGGGATTTTCAGTTAAAATAACCCCTGTAAAATAGTTAAAAACCCACTTGCCAGCACAAAAATGGTTCTGTTATGCCACGCTGCTGAATTTCTCCTTCCCCCCACCTCCCCAGCTCTGCTGCCACCCTCAGAAAAGACAATTTCAGTAAAATCCTGTTGTTTCCCCCCGCCCCCCCCCCCCTCCATTTTCCAAATCCTTTTTTTTCCATATTTATCGGTGTGCCCTGGGCCCCACCACCCCCCCCCCCCCGTCCCAAATCCCGATTTTGCTCCCTTGTAAATCTCTCAATTCAATGGATTAACACCCAATAAAACTTTATATTTTTGTTTTTTCCTAAGAAACCGTCTCTTTTTACCCCAAATAACGGAGCTGGGAAATCAGGAGCCGGCAGAGGAGCTCGCCTCCATCATTGATCAGCAGCCCCAGTTAACGGGAGCTCCCAGATGACCGGAGGTTGGCAAATGTGAGGCCCATCCACAAGAAGGATCCGGCAGGAGGATCCGGGGAGCTCCAGCCCTATTGGCCTGACCTCGGTACTGGGGAAGGTGATGGGGCCGTTCATCCCAAGCGCGCTCATCAGGCATGGGCAGGACAACCAGAAGATGGGGCCCGGCCAGCGTGGGTTCATGAAGGGCAGGTCCTGCTTGACCAACCTGATCTCCTTCCATGACCGGGTGACCCTTGGTGGATGAGGGACAGGCTGTGGGTGGCATCTGCCTGGGCTTCAGCGAGGCCTTTGAGGTCTCCAACAGCATTCTCCTTGGAGAAGCTCATGGCTTAGGCGTGCTCTTCGCTGGGTAAAAGAACTGTCTCGATGGCCAAGCCCAGAGAGTAGTGGTCAATGGAGGTCAATCCACTTGGGGGCCGGGCACAAGCGGTGGCCCCCAGGGCTCAGTTCTGGACCCAGTTCTGTTGAATGTCTTTATCCCTGATCTGGATGGGGGCATCGAGGGTGCCCTCAGCCATTTTGGAGATGACACCAAGCTGGGTGGGAGTGTTGGTCTGCTGGAGGGGAGGGGGGCTCTGCTGAGGGACCCGGCCAGGGTGGATCCATGGGACCTGGCCGGGCTGGATCCATGGGGACCTGGCCAGGCTGGATCCATGGGCCTGGCCAGGCTGGATCCTGGGGACCTGGCCAGGCTGGATCCAGGGGCCGGCCCAGGCTGGATCCATGGGCCCAGCCCAATTGGCTGAAGTTGACCAAGGCCAAGGGCCGGGTCCTGCCCTGGGGTCACCACAACCCCAGGCAAGGCTCCAGGCGTGGGGACGAGGGGCTGGAAAGCTGCCCGGCGGGAAAGGAGCTGGGGGGGTTGGTCGCCAGGCGGCTGAAGAGGAGCCAGCAGGGTGCCCAGGTGGCCAGGGGGGCCAGCGGCATCCTGGCTTGTATCAGGAGTGGTGTGGCCAGCAGGAGCAGGGCAGGGACCGTGCCCCTGTGCTGGGCACTGGGGGGGCCGCCCCTCGACTGCTGGGGTCAGGGTTGGGCCCCCCCTCCCCGAAGGCCCTGGGGGGGCGGGCTCGGGGGGGGGGGGGGGGGGGGGGGGGGGGAGCCCTTTGGGGGGTGCTCCCAGGGAAGGGGCGATGGGACGAGGGGCAAGGGCCTCCAGTTGTGCCAGGGCAGGGGGAGGTTGGCCCTGGGGAACAATTCCTTCCCCAAAGGGCTGTCAGGGGCTGGAAGGGGCTGCCCAGGGAAGGGGGCGAGTCCCCAGCCCGGGGGGGATTTAACAGCCGGGCAGAGGCGGTGCTGAGGGCCGGGGTTTGGGGGTGGGATGGGCACGGTTGGGCTCCATGACCTTAACGATCTTTCCCAGCCCAAATGATTCCATCATTCCATGATTCTATGACATAAACCGGCCCTGTCAAACTCATCCCGTTGACTGAAAACATCCAGAATCACAGGCATCCTGGTAAAACCACGGTGTGATGCTCACCCTTGGTTGGTGTTTTTGGTTTTTTTAAAGGATTACGAGCCGGAAAACAATCGCCGTTTTGCAGGAATTGAGCCAGTATCGATCAGCGGAAGGGCAATGATTCGTTACGGGTAACGAAATTCCCTCGCAGGGTTTAAAAATTAACGGTGGGAGCTCCCTCTCCCCTGCCCTGAAAATTAGGAAATTTGAGCCGGGCTTGGGAAATTTGCTGTAAAATCAATTTAAAAAAAGAGGACTCCTGGCGGAAAGTGAAAGTGGATAAGGAATTGGTTGGATGGGCACATCCAGAGGGTCAATGGCTCGAGGTCAGGATGGAGAGCAGTGACACCATTGGCTGCTGCCCCCTGTCAATTGAGAGCTGGCAGGAAGATAATTGGCTTTTGGGGAAGGGAGGAGGGGCTTGACTGCCTCAAGACCCCGTCTTCTCCTGTCTCTTGCCCCCCAAGGGGCCGGGCCCCCCATTGCCAGACCCCCAGGTGGGCCCAGGGAGCCCAGCCCTCCCTTCCCGGACCCCCAAGCAGGTGCAGGGGACCAGCCCCTTCTTTCCCAGACCCCTAAGCAGGCGGGCCCCCTCCCAGGCCCAAGCGGCCCGGGCTGGGCCCCCCATTCCTGGACCCCCAAGTGGGCTGGGCCCCCCTTCCCGCCCCCAAGCGGGCCCCCCCCATTCCCAGATCCCCAAGTGAGCCCAGGGGCCAGGCCCCCCTTTCCTCAGATCCCCGAGCAGGCCCAGGGGGCTGGGAACCCATTCCCAGACCCCAGGTGGGCCCAGGGGGCTTGGCCCCCCTTCCCAGAACCCCAAGCGGGCCCAGGGGGCTGGGACCCCCCTCCTCAGACCCCCAAGGGGCCCAGGGGCCGGGACCCCCATTCCCAAACCCCCAAGCGGGCCCAAGGGGCCAGGACCCCCCTCCCAGACCCCCAAGTGAGCCCAGGGGGCCGGACCCCCCTCCTCAGACCCCCAAGGGGGGGGCCCCCCGGCCCGGGGGAGCGGCCCAGGGACCGGGCCCCCCTTTCGACCCCAGGACCCCCCTCCTCAGACCCCCAAGTGGGCCCAAGTGGGCCCAAGGGGCTGGGCCCCCCCCTTCCCAGACCCCCAAGCGAGCCCAGGCGCCCACCCCTGCAGGCCACATCCAGCACGACTCCTCCAGCACGAGCCACGTGCCTTTAATCAGCTTTTTTCAGCCCAAAAATCCCACCGGAGCCACGGGAGCGAAGGCAACCGGAAAAGGCCAGGAAACAGAGTGATCTGAGGGGAAAAACACGCTGGAAATGGGTCATTCCGCAGGAAAACACCGCAAATGGGGCGATGGAAGCAGCCAGGAAAAAAAAAAAAAAAAAAAAAGGAGAAAACTGCTGGAAAAAAATGCTGGAAATGAGTCAAAGGCACAGGAAAAATGCTGGAAATTGTTTGTTCTGTGGCAAAGTCCTGGAAATGGCTCAGTCTTAGCGGAAAAGGAAATTGTTTCTTGGAGAAAACGTTGGGAATGGCTCAAATCTGCAGGAAACAGGTTGGTTCCACAGAACAATGCTGGAAAGTTGTTGTTTTTTGAGGAAAGTGCTGGAAAAGTGTTGGCTCTACAGGAAAAGTGCTGGAAATGGGTTGTTCTGCAGAAAAATTCTGGGAATGGGTCAGAGCTGGGAGGGGAAAATGTTAAAACCAGGAAAAATAATGCTGGAAATGGAGGAAACCCTGGGAAAATGGGTTGGATCTGCGGGAAATACGCTGGAAATGGGTCGGATGCGCCGGAAAACTGCTGGAACTGGGTGGGATGCGCCGGTAATGGATCCGTCCTGGGGGGCACCCACTGTCACTTCTCCCACGTGCAGCCCTCGGTGCTGTGGCTCTGTGGCCTCTCCCCTTCCTGGGGGTGGAAAAGGAACCACGCCGGGGGGGTGAAATGAGGGTAAAATGGGGCAAAAATGGGCAGAAATGGGGCAGAGGTGTTGGTGGTTATTTTGCCAGACCCCTCAAGCACCCTGGGGGGACCCAGGGGTCCAGGCAGCCTCCCCCATGCCACCCCTGGCCCCCACCTCTTGTTGGTGGCAACCAGAGGATGCACGAATTCGGGTGCCCACCTGGCACCCCACGGAGACCTGGGAATTTGGGTGCCCGCTCAGCACCCCATAGAGACACGGGAATTTGGGTGCCCGCCCAGCACCCCACAGAGACCCGGAATTGGGTGCCCCCCAGCACCCCACGAGACCCGGGAATTCGGGTGCCCGCCCAGCACCCCACAGAGACCCAGGAATTCACCCAGCACCCCAGCACCCCACAGAGACCCAGGAATTCGGGTGCTCGCCCAGCACCCCACAGAGACCCGGGAAGTCGGGTGCTTGCCCAGCACCCCACAGAGACCCAGGAATTTGGGTGCTCACCCAGCGCTCCGTTGAGACATGGGAATTCGGGTGCCCGCCCAGCACCCCACAGAGACCCGGGAATTCGGGTGCCTGCCCAGCACCCCCCAGAGACCCAGGTGCTCGCCCAGCACCCCACAGAGACCCGGGAATTCGGGTGCCCACCCAGCACCCCACGGAGACCTGGGAATTCGGGTGCCCACCCAGCACCCCATGGGGACCTGGGAATTTGGGTGCTCGCCCAGCACCCCACAGAGACCCAGGAAGTCGGGTGCCCACCCAGCACCCGACAGAGACCCAGGAAATCGGGTGCCCATCCAGCACCCGACAGAGACCCCCAGGTGCTCACCCAGCACCCCACAGGGACCCAGGAATTCGGGTGCCCACCCAGCACCCCACGGAGACCCGGGAATTCGGGTGCCCACCCAGCACCCCATGGGGACCTGGGAATTTGGGTGCTCGCCCAGCACCCCACAGAGACCCAGGAATTCGGGTGCCTGCCCAGCACCCCACAGAGACCCAGGAATTCGGGTGCCCGCCCAGCACCCCACAGAGACCCAGGTGCTCACCCAGCACCCGACAGAGACCCAGAATTCGGGTGCCCACCCAGCACCCCACAGAGACCCGGGTGCCCACCCAGCACCCGACAGAGACCCAGGAATTCGGGTGCCCACCCAGCACCCCACGGAGACCCGGGAACCCACCCAGCACCCCACAGAGACCCAGGAATTCAGGTGCCCACCCAGCACCCTACAGAGACCCAGGTGCTCACCCAGCACCCCACAGGGACCCAGGAATTCGGGTGCCCACCCAGCACCCCACGGAGACCCGGGAATTTGGGTGCTCGCCCAGCACCCCACAGAGACCCAGGAATTCGGGTGCCGCCCAGCACCCCACAGAGACCCAGGAATTCGGGTGCCCACCCAGCACCCCACAGAGACCCAGGAATTCGGGTGCCCACCCAGCACCCCATGGAGACCCAGGAATTCGGGTGCCCGCCCAGCACCCCACAGAGACCCAGGAATTCGGGTGCCCGCCAGCACCCACAGAGACCCAGGTGCTCACCCAGCACCCCACAGAGACCCGGAATTCGGGTGCTCACCCAGCACCCCACAGAGACCCGGAATTCGGGTGCCCGCCCAGCACCCCACAGAGACCTCGGGTGCCCACCCAGCACCCCCACAGAGACCCCAGGAAATTCAGGTGCTCACCCAGCACCCCACAGAGACCCAGGAATTTGGTCCACACCAGCACCCCACAGAGACCCGGTGTGCCCACCCAGCACCCCACAGAGACCCGGAATTCGGGTGCGCACCAGCACACCCCCAGAGACCCGGTGTGCCACCCAGCACCCGACAGAGACCAGGGAATTCGGTGCCCACCCAGCACCCTACAGAGACCCAGGTGCTCACCAGCACCTCCACAGGACCCCCAGGAACGGGTGCCCACCAACACCCCACAGAGACCCGGGAATTCGGGTGTGCCCACCCACACCCCAGGAGACCTCGGGAATTGGGTGCCCACCCACCACCATGGGACCTGGGAATTGGGTGCCCCCAGCACCCCACAGAGACCCAGGAATTCGGGTGCCCGCCCAGCACCCCACAGAGACCCAGGATTCGGTGCCCAGCCCCCAGCAACCCAGGGAATCTCGGGTGCCCACCCAGCACCCCGACGGAGACCTGGAATTCGGTGTGCCCCAGCACCCTACAGAGACCCAGTGCTCACCAGCACCCCACAGGGACCTGGGAATTCGGGTGCCCACCAGCACCCCACGAGACCCGGAATTCGGGTGCCTGCCCAGCACCCCCAGAGACCCAGGAATTCGGGTGCCCGCCCAGCACCTCCGATGAGACAGGGAATTTGGGTGCCTCACCCACCCTCACGAGAGACACGGGAATTCGGGTGCCTGCCCAGCACCCCCAGAGACCCCAGGTGCTCGCCCAGCACCCCACGAGACCCGGAATTCGGGTGCCCGCCCAGCACCCCCAGAGACCAGGTGCTCGCCCAACACCCCATGAGACCTGGGAATTCGGGTGCCCACCCAGCACCCCACGAGAGACCTGGAATTCGGGTGCCCACCCAGCACCCCACAGGGACCCTGGGAATTTGGGTGCTCGCCCAGCACCCCACAGAGACCCAGGAATTCGGGTGCCCACCCAGCACCCGACAGAGACCCAGGAATTCGGGTGCCTCACCCAGCACCCACAGAGACCCAGGTGCTCACCCAGCACCCCACAGGGACCCAGGAATTCCGGGTGCCCACCCAGCACCCCACAGAGACCCGGGTGCCCACCCAGCACCCGACAGAGACCCAGGAATTCAGGTGCCCACCCAGCACCCTACAGAGACCCAGGTGCTCACCCAGCACCCCACAGGGACCCAGGAATTCGGGTGCCCACCAGCACCCCACGGAGACCCGCGGAATTCGGGTGCTTGCCCAGACACCCCCAGAGACCCAGGAATTTGGGTGCTCACCCAGCGCTCCACAGAGACCCGGGAATTCGGGTGCCCTTACCGTGACGTAGGTGACGTGTATCTCGGTGCTGGGCATTTCCTGGGGGTGCGGTTGTCGCCGCAGCGCCCTAAACCAGCGCCGGTACTGCTCCGTCACCTGTGGAGGGGACCCACCGTTGCATCCCGAGCGTCCCCCGTCCCCCCCCGTCCCCATCGTGCTACCTGTCGGTTGAGGACGCAGTGCACGAGGAAGATGAAGGCTCCCTGCAAGCTGTTGATGATGGTGAAGATGAAGGCCACCACGGTGTTGTGCCCCTGCGCCTGCAGCAAGCCCAGACCCCACGTGCAGCCGAGGATAATAATGTGCGCCAGCGCCTTGAATGTCATCAACCTGATGGAAAAATCGTTTCGCTCGCCCCATCCCGGATTCGCCTTCTCCTCCCCCCTCCCAAAAACCCACCGGCACTTCGACGCCGCTGCCAAGAACCCACCGGTTTTTTTTTAAGGCCGTGACATCAGCATTGAGGGTAGAAAGTTTGTCCCGCAGCGTCCAGAGGGTGATGAGAAAAAACAGCAAATTAACCTGGGCAGAAAGCAAGAAACAAAAATCATCGGAATTTCGCAGGACAGGGGCGAATCCAGAATGGAGAAGGGTGCAAACCCGCGTGCCGTGGTGTGACCTTTGCTGTGCCCCCCGCCCCCGCCAGCCCGTGGGATGTTTGCTTAACGCCGCCCACGAAGATACAACGTGAATTTGCTCTTTTTATCACAGAATCCCAGAATCCTGGCATGGCTGGGGTTGGAAGGGCCCTCTGGAGCTCACCCAACCCAACCCCCCCACCCAAGCAGGCTCACCCAGAGCAGGGGGCACAGGACAGCGTCCAGGCGGGGGGTGAAGATCTCCAGAGAAGGAGACTCCACAGCCCCCCTGGGCAGCCTGGGCCAGGGCTCGGGCACCCTCCCAGGCAAGAAGTTCTTCCTCCCGTTCAACTGGAACCTCTTCTGCTTCAGGCTGTGCCCATGGCCCCTTGGCCTGGCGCTGGGCACCCCTGGGAAGAGTCTGGCTGCGTCCCCGTGCCCCCCACCCTGGAGATCTTTGTAGGTGGTGATGAGATCCCCTCTCAGCCTGCTCTGCTCCAGGCTGAACAAGCCCAGCTCCCTCAGCCTTTCCTCCTAGGGGAGATGCCCCAGGCCCCCCATCACCTTGGTTGCCCTCCTCTGGGCTCTCCCCAGTAGCTCCTCCTCCTCCTCCTTGAAGTGGGGAGCCCAGAACTGGGCGCAGAGCTCCAGGTGGGGTCTCCCCAGGGCAGAGCAGAGGGGGAGGAGAACCTCCCTCGCCCTGCTGGCCACGCTCCTCTTGCTGCGCCCCAGGACGCCCTTGGCCTTCTTGGCCACCAGGGCACCCTGCTGGCTCGTGGCCACCTTGTGGCCCCCCAGGACCCCCAGGTCCCTGTGGGCAGAGCTGCTTCCCAGCAGGGCAGCCCCCAGCCTGGACTGGTGCCTGGGGTCCAACCTCCCCAGGGGCAGCACCCAACCTTGGCCCTGGAGGAACCTCATCAGGTTCCTCTGCGCCCAACGCTCCGGCCTGGCCAGGTCCCGCTGGACGGCAGCGCAGCCTCCCGGTGGATCGGCCGCTCCTCCCAGTTTGGTGTCATCAGCGAACTTGCTGAGGGTCCACTCTGTCCCCTCATCCAGGTCATTGATGAATGAGTTGAACAAGACCGGGCCGGGCACTGAGCCCTGGGGATCTCCACGAGCTCCTGGCCTCCAACCAGACCTTGCCCCGCCTATCCCAACCCTCTGAGCCCATGGCAGCAGCCAGTTCCCCATCCACCTCCATCCCCTCATCCAATCTCAATTCCTGAGCTTCCCTACGAAGATGTTATGGGAGACGGTGTCCAAAGCCCTGCTGAAGTCAAGGTAGACACCACCCACTGCTCTCCCCTCATCCACCCAGCCGGTCATGCCATCGTAGAAGGCCATCAGATTGGTCAGGCATTATTTCCCCTTGGTGAATCCATGCTGGGTCCTCCTGATCTCTCCCAATTTCTCCATTTGGGGGTCTATGGGGGGAAGAGCCATGGCCACCGTTGTGGATTTGGGATGGAAAAGGGGCTGATGGTGAATAAAACTCATCATTAATGGACCTCCGCCGAGTGCCCCCAGCCTGTGGGGCATTTGCTTAAGAAGGTTGGTAAAGGCAAGCCTAAATTTGCTCTTTTTCCCCCAATTTTTCCCCCTCTGCCTCCCAAGCCACCCACCAGGATGATGACACAGATGGGACCGAGGAACGTCCAGATGAAGCCTCCTTCCATGTTCAGCCAGCAGCTAAAAAGGGGAGGGGAAAAAAAAAAAAAACACAAACCAAAAAAAGGGAACTATACCCTCAAAAAAATCATGAAATCACCCGCGTCCGGCTGCCATGGCCACCGTTTTGGGGCTGATTTAGCCAAGCCCCCTTGATGTTCTCCACTGAAGATCCCACATCACTTGGTTGACCCCCCACACACCTCCCGCCCTGGGTTGCTGGTGGGACTCACTAGTGCGTAGTGCCGTAGCCACCAGGCTGGATGGCGGCGGAGATGGCCACCACGATGGCCGGCGTGCCGTAGCCCACCGGGTAGATGTATCTCTTCCTGAAGCGACTGGCGCTGGTGTAGTTGAGGACACTCAGGTTCCTGACGGTGAGGAAGAGATGCAAACCCTCCAAGAACATCCAGGCGAAGCAGGCAAGGAAGAGGTAGTGGAGGAAGCCCGCCATGATGGAGCATGCCAGCTGGATGGGGGACACCAAGGCCATGCTGGGCTCCCCAGTGTCGCCACAGTGTGGCCTGGGGAGGTGGTGGCATCTCCGGAGCTTGGAGATGTTCCACACACTCAGCGTAGCCTCAAGGAGATGAAGATGCTTTGGGCTGGGGGCAGACCGGAGACATCCAAATGTCTCTTCTAAGCTGAGCTATCCCATGATTCACTGGGCTTCACCCACCCAGAGGAAGAAGGGACCCAAGAGCCTTGAGGAACCCCAATTGGGTAGACATGTTTTGAGTTGGGGTTGGTCTGGAGACCTCCAAACATCCCCCTTCACCTCATTTATCCTGTAATTCAGGCACTGAAACCCACCCAGAGCAAGAAGAGAACCAGCAACCTTGAAGAACCTCAACGAATTGGACCTGCTTTGAGTTGGAGACCAAACCTTCCAACCTCAGTTATTCCATAATCCCAGTGCTTATGCCCACCCGGCATGAGATGGGACCCCTGGCAGAAGGTCTGCTGGAGCTTTTAGGGTAGAGGCTACAGCCAAGAGCCATAATCCTGGGTCCTTTTCCCCACAAGCTCCCCCCAAGGACCTTGAGGAGGCCCCAAAGACCTCAGGGAGACCCAGAAGAGTGAAATGACATGCCGAGGAGCCCCCGGTGGCCCCAAGATGCTCAAGGAGAACCTGAGGAACATGTGGAGACCCCAAGGAGGCTCAAGGAGAACCTGAGGAACATGTGGAGACCCCAAGGAGGCTCAAGGAGAACCTGAGGAACAGTGGAGACCCCAAGGAGGCCCTGAGGGGCATGTGGAGACCCCAAGGAGGCTCAAGGAGGCCCTGAGTGGCCCCTGAAGGCCCCGGGATGCCCAAGGAGACCCCGAGGCGCCCCTGAAGGGCCCAAGGAGACCCCGAGGCGCCCCTGAAGGGCCCAAGGAGACCCCGAGGTGCCCATACCTTGTTGGTGGTGTGGGTCACGGCCACGAGGAAGAGGAGGTTGGCAGCGAAGAGGCAGATGCTGAGCTGCAGGTGGAGGGTGACACTGACACTCCAGAGCGAGCGGCAGAGGAGGAAGGTGAGGATGGTGAGGAAGAGGCAGACCAGCGACACCGACATCCCCACGTAGGTGACCACCTTCAGTGCAAAGCTGTCCTGTGGGTGACGTCACACGCGACCATTGGGGAAGGAAGAAAACACCCCAAACCCGGGGATTTTAGGGGTGCAGAAGGGTTCTGACCTGGTGGATGCCCACAAGGATGGCGAAGGTGGAGAAGTGGGTGCAGGCGCAGATGGAGTAGGAGGCGTCACCCCCCACGCGTTTGCAGCCCTGGTCCGTCCAGTGGCCTTTGGTGTCCGGCTTCCAGGACATGCAGCGTGGGATCTCGCCCGCCTCTAGCTCCTGCTGAGCACGACCCGCTCGTCACATGTCCCCCAGCCCCGGGGAGGGGCCACGCCGCCCCTTCCCACCAGCAGTTTGTGTGTGGAACGGGACGGGGGCATGCTGAGCTTGAATTTGCACCGCGGTGGGGATGTGCTGACCCTGAATTTGCACAGGATGCAGATTTGCACCAGGATTGGGATGCACTGACCCCAGATTTGCACCAGGATGGTTGCACTGACCCAGTTGCAGGATCCAGATTTGCACCAGGATTGGGATGCACCAGCCCCAAATTTGCACCAGGACTGGGTTGCACTGACCCCAGATTTGCAGGGATCCAGATTTGCACCAGGATTGGGATGCACTGACCCCAGATTTGCACAGGATCCAGTTTTGCACTGGCATTGGGATGCACTGAATCCAGATTTGCACCAGGATTGGGATGCACCACTCCCAGATTTGCATGGGATCTGGATTTGCACAGGATATGTATTTCCACCAGGAAAACCAAATTTGTACCAAGATGGGGGTGCACTGACCCCAAATTTGCATCGGATCCAAATTTGCACCGGGACGGGATTGTGCTGAATCCCAGTTTGACCGGTTTGCACCGTCCCGGGGATGAGCTGAGTCTTGCAGCAGGACAGGGATGCACCAAATTTGAATCAGCACCAGGGTGGGGATGCACAGAATCCAAATTTGCATCAGGGTGGGATGCACCAACCCCAAATTTGCATCAGGGTGGGGATGCCTGGACCTGAATTTGCGCAGGATCTGGATTCGCATGGGGATGGGGATGCACCAAATCTGAATTTGTGCCAGGATGGGGATGCACAAAGTCTGAATTTACACTGGATCCGGATTTGTGCCAAGACAGGGATGTACCAACCCCAGATCTGCACTGGATCCAAATTTGTGCCAGAACAAGGATGCACCAACCCCAGATTTGCTTAGGATCCAAATTTGCACCAGACGGGGATGCACCAACCCCAAATTTGCACCAGACGGGGATGCACCAACCCCAAATCTGCACAGAATCCAAATTTGCACCAGGACAGGGATGCACCAACCCCAGATCTGCACAGAATCCAAATTTGTACCAGAACGGGGATGCACTGACCCCAGATCTGCACAGGATCCAAATTTGCACCAGGACAGGGATGCACCGACCCCAGATCTGCACAGAATCCAAATTTGCACCGGAAGGGGATGCACTGACCCCAGATCTGCACAGGAGCCAAATTTGCACCAGGACAGGGATGCACCAACCCCAGATCTGCACAGAATCCAAATTTGCACCGGAATGGGGATGCACTGACCCCAGGTCTGCACAGAATCCAAATTTGCACCGGAACGGGGATGCACTGACCCCAGATCTGCACAGGAGCCAAATTTGCACCAGGACAGGGATGCACCGACCCCAGATCTGCACAGAATCCAAATTTGCACCAGAATGGGGATGCACTGACCCCAGGTCTGCACAGAATCCAAATTTGCACCGGAATGGGGATGCACTGAACCCCAATCTGCACAGAATCCAAATTTGCACCAGGACAGGGATGCACCAACCCCAGATCTGCACAGAATCCAAATTTGCACCAGAATGGGGATGCACTGACCCCAGATTTGCACAGGATCCAAATTTGCACCGGAATGGGGATGCACTGACCCCAGATCTGCACAGAATCCAAATTTGCACCAGGACAGGGATGCACCGACCCCAGATCTGCACAGAATCCAAATTTGCACCAGAATGGGGATGCACTGACCCCAGGTCTGCACAGAATCCAAATTTGCACCGGAACGGGGATGCACTGACCCCAGATCTGCACAGAATCCAAATTTGCACCAGAATGGGGATGCACTGACCCCCAGATTTGCACAGGATCCAAATTTGCACCGGAACGGGGATGCACTGACCCCAGATCTGCACAGAATCCAAATTTGCACCAGGACAGGGATGCACCAACCCCAGATTTGCCCCGGGATGGGGGATCCCCCCCCAAATTCACCCTCACCGCGCTCCAACCCCGCCCCGTAACGACGCCCGTTACCAACCTTACCCCCATTGAACCCAACGCTCTCAATGCGCCCAACCCCGCTGCGCTTTTTCGTACCGCTCCCCTCCCTCCCAGGCACCCACCCCCTCAGCCCCCCCCAGGGCAGCCCCCCCCCAGCCCCCAAACCCCAGGGCAGCCCCCCAAACCCCCACCTCCTCGTGCTGCAGGGTGATGTTGACGGCGCGGTTGAAGATGACGCCGGTTCTCCCCACCGTGCCGCTCACCACGCGGGAGTTGAGCTTCTCCGTCGCCGTCCCGTTCACCCATTTCTCTCCGTCCTTGTAGACGATGAAGGCCACCGCGTGCTTGCCTGGGCGGGGAGAATGACGTCAAAAAAAAAAAAAAAAAAAAACACCAAATTTTTGGGGGTTTTAACTTTTTTTTTTTTTTTTTTTTTTTTTTTGGCATTTTGGCGCCCGTACCTGCCTGGGCGCCGCTCACCACCTCTTGGCAGTAGATGGACAAATTCTGCCTGCCCACCGCCAGCTCCAGCGTGTCCTGGGGACAATGGTCCTCCACCACCTCCGCCGCCGCCTCTTTTTTTTTTTTTTTGGGGGGGGGTGAAAAAAAAAAGGGTTTTTTGGGGGGGGGGGGGGGGGGGGGGTGCCTTGCCCCGGGTGCCCCCCACCCTGTGCTCTTGCGGAGCGCAGGCCGCAGCGATGCCACCGAGCTGATCCTCAAGGCATCGCAATGGTTTTGGGGGGGGTGAGGGTGTTGTGAGGGTTTGGGGGGGGGCACCCATGGGTGCGGGGGCACCCATGGGTGCGGGCGTACCCATGATGGGGGTGCTGAAGTTTTGGAGCTGGGCGCCGGGGTGTTGGAGGGCCGCCTGCAGCACGAGGGCTTCGGTGCTTTGCAACAGCACCTGGGTGGCTTGGGGGGTGCCGGCCTGGGTGTCGTTGAGTGCCAAGTTCTGCAGCTTCGTCAGCGTTTTCTGGGGGGGACACACACACACCCACACATGACAATGACACGCGTGTGTCGGGGGGGCACACACGTGTGTCAGGGGATGGATGGGTGTGCGACGGGGATGGGTGTGCACGTGGGGAGGGATGCGCAGGATGATGGGGTGGGCACGTGTAGGGGTGCACATGGGATGGACACGCATAGGGGACAGACATGGGACACGTGTAGGGGTGCACATGGGATGGACACGCATAGGGGACAGACATGGGACACGTGTAGGGGTGCACATGGGATGGACACGCATAGGGGACAGACATGGGACACGTGTAGGGGTGCACATGGGATGGACACGCATAGAGGACAGACATGGGACACGTGTAGGGGACAGACATGGGACGGACACGCGTTTGCACATGGGATGGACACGCATAGGGGACAGACATGGGACACGTGTAGGGGTGCACATGGGATGGACACGCATAGGGGACAGACATGGGACACGTGTAGGGGTGCACACGGGATGGACACGCATAGGGGACAGACATGGGACACGTGTAGGGGTGCACATGGGATGGACACGCATAGGGGACAGACATGGGACACGTGTAGGGGTGCACATGGGATGGACACGCTGGGGACAGACAGGACACGGTGGGACATGGGACGGACACGCGTTGGGGACAGACATGGGATGGACACGCGTTGGAGACAGACCCAGGATGGACACATGTAGGGGACAGACACCAGGATGGACACATGTAGGGGATGGACACGTGTAGGGGACAGACGCAGGATGCACATGCAGAGGGGACAGACATGACACAGGATGGACACGGGATGGACACTCAGAGGGGACAGACACGGGACGGACACGCAGAGGGGACGGGACGGACACGGGATGGACACGGGATGGACACGCAGAGGGGGGAGGCCCAGAGGGGAGGACACGGGATGGACATGGGATGGACAAGCGGAGGGGCCGCAGGACACACGGCCAGGGACACGGGGACCCCGGGACCCCCCTCACCTCCAGCTGGCCGGGGCTGGGCTGGGCGCAGGCGCTTTGCAGGGACCCCTCGATCTCCCGCAGCCGGATGCAGGGGGGGGCGCCCGGAGCGGCCTGGGGTGCAGGGGCGTTTGTCCGTCTGTCCGCCCGTCCGTCCTTCCCAGCCCACCATCCTCCATCCCTCCCTCTGTCCTGCCAGCCATCCGTCTGTCCCTCCCTCTGCCCATCCATCTGTCCCGCCATCCCTCCCCGCCTCCGTCCGTCTGTCCCCCCCCTCCGTCTGCCTGTCCCTCCCTCCCTCTGTCCATCCGTCTGTCCCGCCGTCCCTCCCTCCGTCTATCTGCCCCCTCACCCCTCCCTCCGTCCGTCTGTCCCACCCATCCCTCCCTCCATCCGTCCGCCCGTCTGTCTGTCCCACCATCCCTCCCTCTGTCCATCCGTCTGTCCCTCCCTCCAGCCCGCCCCCCCCTTGTCTGTCCCCCCCATCCCTCCCTCCGCCCGTCCGTCTGTCCCACCATCCCTCCCTCTGTCCATCCGTCTGTCCCTCCCTCCAGCCCCCCCTTTGCCCCCCCGACCCCACCTTGAACTCATTGCACGCCCTCCGGATCTCCTCCAGCACCGGGATCTTACAGGTGTTCAACACGGGAAGCGCTGCAGATTTGGGGCAGTTTGGGACCCCTCAGGGTGGGGGGTGCCCCCCCTCCCTCCCCCGTGTGGCTTGGGGGGGGGGGGGGGGGGGGGATAGAGGGTTAAAGTGGGGCTGGAGGTGGTAAAAGTGGGGTGTTTGCCTCCTTACCCTGGCAGAAGACGGGGTTTGGGGAGCTGGTGGAATTTGGGAAGACGGGGGCCATGCCGGGGGGGCACCCACAGGTCATGGGTTCCCTCTGCTTTTCCACCTGATGCAGGCAGCAGCTGTTGAGGGAGCAGGAGTGGGGGCCACAGGGCACTGCAGGGGACACGAAGGGGTGGGGGCAGGACCCAAATCTGAGCCTGACCCCCCCCAATTCCCCCCTTGAACCCCCACATTCCCCCCCAGCCTCCCCAACCCCCCCCCCCCCCCCCCCACTCACTGTTCTCGGCACCCTCGGCACATGGGAGGTGGCTCAGGACGTGGCACAGCCCTGGGGGGGGGGGGGGAACGGACACACACACAGGGGGACATCAGCACCCCCCTGTCGAGCATTGACCCCCCCTCTCCCCAGGAGCAACCCCCCCATAGGGCTCAAGCCCCACTTTTGGGGGTCAACCCCCATTATCAGTGCTCAAAATCCCTTTTTGGGGGGGACACACTTAATTTTGGGGACTCAATCCCCCCTTTTAGGGCTCATTCTTCCCCCCATCAGGGCTTAACCCCCCCTTTTTGGGGCTACCCCCCCCCTTTTTGGGGATCCACACCTCTACCAGGGTTCAAAGCCTTCTTTGGGGGGGCCAAACCCCCCTTTTTGGGTCAAACCCCTCCTTTTGGGCTTCATCTTACCCATATGAGAGCTCAGAACCCCCTTTTTAGGGCTTGACGCCCCCCTCCTCGCTCCAGAAGCTCCATTTTGGGACGATTTCAGGCCATTTTGGGCTGCTTTGCCCAGCAGCTCTTACAGCTCTGCTCTATTTCCATCCCTGCCTCAGTTTCCCTTTTTCTGTTTCCCTCCGTTTCACCCCAAAATCCCCCCTGGGGGGGGAGGAGGGGGGGATGGGGAACGACTCACCCCAGAGGTAGGCGACGAGGAGGGGGGACCCCATGACAGGAGACAGGACAGGGGACGCGGTGGCCCCACGGTGCCAGTGGCAGAGGGGAAGTGTCACCGGACGGCCCCGAAACCACTGAACAGCCCCACAAACCGCTTCCCCCGCCCCCCCATTCCTCCCTCCCTCCCCCCCCTGCCCTTCCAGTGTGGGCTGAGGCCTGAGGCCGCTCATGGCACGCAACAGCAATGATGGGGCTCCCCCCCTTGGGCGCCTGGGGCTCTTCTTGGAGATGTTGACCCCATGGCTTCGTCCACGTCCCCTGCCTGGGCGCCTGGGGCCCTTCTTGGAGATGTTGACC
This sequence comes from Gorsachius magnificus, assembly GCA_034008185.1. Lineage (NCBI taxonomy): Eukaryota > Metazoa > Chordata > Aves > Pelecaniformes > Ardeidae > Gorsachius > Gorsachius magnificus. The sequence goes on along the minus strand of CM067106.1, from coordinate 465,629 downwards.
CCATGGCCTTGTCCCCACCTGGACAACTGGGTGCTCTGGAGTAAAGGCCCATGGCCTCACCCTGCCCCAAACATCTGGGTCCCTTCGGGAGACACCAAACCCCGTGGCCTCACCCTGCCCCAAACATCTGGGTCCCTTCCTGGGAGACACCAAACCCATGGTCTCACCCTGCCCCAAACATCTGGGTCCCTTCCCAGACACCAAACCCATGGTCTCACCCCGCCCCAAACATCTGGGTCCCTTCCTGGAGACACCAACCCTGTTGCATCATCCCTGCCCCAAACATCTGGGTCCCTTCCCAGAGACACCAACCACGTGGTCTCATCCCTGCCCGGATGCTGAGTCCCTTCCCAGAGACACCAACAATGTGGTCTCATCCCTGCCCCAAACATCTGGGTCCCTTCCTGGAGACACCAACTCCATGGCCTCATCCCCCACCCAGATGCCTGGGTCCTTTCCCACAGAACCTGACCCTGAAGCTCGGCCTCATCCTCATTTATTGTCCCTCCTGGGCAGGAAGAGGCATAAATTAACGTGGGGAGGGTGGGGAGGGCTGTGGTGGTCTCTAGTGAGGGGGGGACACGGGTGGTGGGACACAAGACGGTGGATGGGGTGGGGGTCCGTGGTCAGCAATACTCCGAGTAATCTTCCTCCACGTAGTTGGCAGGGAACCATCCAACCTGGGAGGAAAAGGGACACATTGGGAGAAGGTGGGAGGAGCTTGGGGTGGGGGGACACACACCCCCTGGGGTGGGGGAGGGGCCATACCCGCCCGTAGATCTCTCCTTTCCACCAGCCTGGGTGGCCCTTCTTGCTGAGGACACGGATGACATCACCTTCCCGCAGCGTCAGCTCCGTCCGGTCCCGGGCGCAAAAGTCATAGCGGGCTTTGGCCGAACCAAAGCTGCGCACGGCTCCTTGGGGCGGGGCAGGGGGGGACATGGACAAGTACCTTCAGGTGATGACCCCATGGGCGTCCAAGCCCCCTCCACGCAGTCCTCGAGGCCATTTGCGCCCCTTTGATTGTCCCATGGTCCTTCCCTCAACCTTGGCCATCTCCGTTGATGTGGCCCCAGAACCCAGGCGTTCCTCTTGGCCGTTTGTCCCTCCTTGACTCATCCCATTGCTGATCCCTCAACCCATCTCTTGGCCATCCCTCTCCTTGCCCCCTTGGCCCATCCCATGGCTGCTCCTCTCCCTTGGTCTCAACCATTCCCTTGACTCATCCCTTGGCCATTGCCCTTGGCCCATCCCTACGACTCAGCTGTCCCCCTCAACCTGGCCTCTCAACCATGACCAAAGGAGTAGGACTCCACTACGTCCACCCCACCACCACCTCCACCCCACCACCAGGTCCTACCGGGTGGCCGGGGACCAGCCCGGCTCTCGGGCTCCTTGAAGGGCACCACAAGTGTCGTGTCAAGGGCTTTGAAGCAATCCTTGAGCGAGCTGCGCTGGTAGAACTCCACAAGCTCCTGCAGATGACACAGCAAGCCCGGAGGTCACCACCAGTCCTCAACCCCAATGTTGGGGTGACCCAGAGATCTGGGTTTGGGGGGGTGGGTGGGCAGAAAAGGGGGCTCCAACGCTCACCACCAGCCCCTTGAACGCCTTCTTCTCGGTGACGCGGTAGAGCCCCTCCGCTGTCATCACCTTGATGTGCTTCACCTCCCCACGGTACCTGGGTGGGGGGACATGGTGGGCTGAGCCGAGGACCCGCACCCCCTCCCCCCCCCAAAGGTGTCCTCCCCCCCAAAGGTGTCCCCCATCCCTACTTGATGCTGATGGCGAATTCGCCAGCATCCTTCACCCGCTGTCGCACCAGGGGCCCCGCGGGGGGGGCATCAGGAGCTGCTCCGCTTCCCCCCGCCCAGGGCCGGCCGGGGATTATGGGATAGGGGTGCTGGCCCCCAAACGGCCCCCCGCCCCCCGGGGAAGGGGGGGATTTGGGGGGGGGGGGGGACCGGGAGCTATGGGGGATCAAGGAAGGGGGGAGAATTTTGGGGGGACCTTGAGGAAGGATGGAGAGGTCAGGGGAGGATTTGGGGTGATCCCAGGGGTCCTGGGGGAAGATCTGAGGAGCCCCAGGAAGGGTGAAGGGTTTGGGGAGGATTGGGGGGGGGTGACCCAGGAGGGATGGGGGACCACAGGAAGGATTGGGGGTGGGGGCGGGGTGCCCCGGAAGGATGGGATCACCCTGCGGGGACATTTGGGGTGACCTCAGGGGTCCCCAGGGGCTGTGGGAGCCCAGAGGAGGATTTGGGGTGCCCCAGGGGCAATGAGGGGGCCCCAACACTGACCAGGAGTAGACAGAGAGATCCGGCAGGGGCACCTGGGGGAGAGAAGCAGAGTTGGGGATCAAGGTGGGGGGACCCCAGACCCCCCCCCCCCACCCCCCCCAAATCCCAGGACACATCGGGGGGGGTGTGCAGGGGCTCCTTGGGGACGTTTTGGGGTCCCTGTACTCACACAGATGAAGGGTCTCACAGCGGCGCAAGGGAACCAGCCCAGGTCACCGTTGGCCACGTTCCTACCCTGGGGATGAAGGAACATGGAGCTGGAGGGGGCCCATGGGGGTCCCCCTGCTCCCCAGGAGGGTAGAAGGATCACAGGGATCCCCCCTGGCCATAGGGGACCAGGCCCATCTCCATTGTGGGGGTTCAGCATAGCCATGGGGTCCAGCCCCATGGTGGAGGTCCAACCCAACCATGGCTCCAGAGCTCCTCGTGGTCTGAGCTCATGGGTCCAGCATGGACCTGTGGTCTTGTCCCAACCCATCATGAGAGTCTATTCCAGCATGACAAGAGTAGTGGAGGTCCATCCCAGTATGGCCAGAGTAGTGGAGGTCCATCCCAGTATGGCCAGTCTGCCCCCATAGTGGTGGTCCATCCCAGCATGACCAGGGTGTTTGCCTCCGGGATGTCCACCCCCCATCCAGTCCGCCCCCACGGCAGAGGTCCATCCCAGTATGACCACGAGGCTCCCATCGCCACCACAGGGGCCCTGTCCCCACCTGCCACCAGAGCTGCTCGGCCTCGGCTATGGTGACCTCCACGACGTCCCCGGGGCTGAGGCGTAGGGCAGGACCCAGCGCCCCCGGCGGTGGTGGGACCCCGTTGTAGGGCTGGCTTGCCTCCATCTTGGGCAACCCTGGAAGGAGGATACACGATGGGTGGGTGGGATGGGTGGGTGTAGGGGGGTGATGAACCCAGGCATCAAGGGCATGGACACCCCCTCTACCCCCCAAACACATGGACCCAGATGTCCACATCCCCCACGTTGTCCTCACCCAGGTCCGCCCGCTTCTTCTCAGGGCCCGGCCGCTGTGACTTGTTCTGAGGAGCAACAAGACCCCAATTAATCCCAGGGGGGTGGGAAGGGACACAAAGACCCCTCCCCCCACCCCCCCAGGACCTCCCCTCTCCCAAATTCGGGGCATTTCCACCCATTTTGACCCATCCTGCCATTACCTTCCTCACGCCAGAGCCTGGATCTGTGGGGTGGGAGAAGAAACGCTCGTTAGTTGTAGGTCTTTAACCCCTGCCCTCATTAACACTTGGTGCTAATTAGGCTCCTAATTAGGGGATGGGTGGCCCTCGTTAGGGTGTCCCATCATTCCCAGCTCCACCTGGGTCTGGGTTATCCATTAAAACTTTGCTCCACATGGGCCACCTCTACTTCCCAACCCCAACGTCGGCCATGTTGTATCCCACAATGCCCCACTCCCCGACGCCATGGTGCTCTGCGCCCCATCCCACCATGCCCCACTCTCCCATGATGCCTCTCACCGGCGCCGCCCCGGCCGCAGGTCCCCAGTCGCCCCAAACACTCCTTGTGCGCGGGGGCCCGGCACCGGCTGCAGCGGTACCCCTGGTAGAACGTGCCCCTGTGGGGGACACCAGAACATGGAGATGGGGGGGGACACACAGGGTCATGGTCAGCATGAGGGAACACCCATTGGCCCACCTGCACCCACCCACCTCGGCCCACCCAGGACTTGACCCACCAGCTTCTTGACCCGTGTTGGCCTTGGCCCCACCAAGATGAAGCCACCTCAGTTTTAACCCAACACTTGATCCACCTTGGCCTTGGCCCACCTAGGTTCCCCCCGTCTTGAACCATGTGGTTGTCCTCTACCCAACCCTTCACCCGCCTTGGTCTTGACCCACATGGTTGTCCTCTACCCAGCCCTTGCCCACCTTGGCCTTGGCCCACCCAGGACTCAACCCACCCAACCTTCCCACCCGCCTACCCACGTGGTTGTCCACCCAACCCTTGACCCCCTGGCCTCCACCCAACCCTTGAACCACCTTGGCCTTGGGGCCACTCAGGGCTTGATCCACACTCCTTGAGCCACCCAGGCCTCAGCCCATCCAAGACTTGACCCACGTTGGCCTTGGCTTACCCAGGACTCAACCAACCCAAACTCAGACCTTGACCCACCCAAGCCTTGACCCATCTCAGCTTCAACTCACCCATCAAGACCTCACTCCACTTTCAGTCACCTACTTGGGGCCTCCCCTTCTCCCAGAGCACCCCCAGCCCCATCTCCCAGGTCACCCTGTCCCCCATTGTCTCCCCAGGAGTGGAGGGGACATAATTTTGGGGTCCCACCTCAGCAACATCTGACAGGCCTTGCAGGATGTTGTGTCCTCAAAGGAGAACATCTGGAAGTCATGCCCATCGGCCAGGGCGTGCTCAGGGAAGATGTTGGAGCTGGCAAGAGATGGGGGGGACCTGGGTCTGGTGGAGGCAAATTGGCCCCCCTGGGGCCACCCAGCCCCCACTGGGGCAGGTCCCCCCACCCCTGGGTGCAGGGGCACCTACAGGGACATCTCAAACTGCTCCAGCCACTTCTTCTTCAGCTCATGGGTCTTGAAGAAGAGCTCGTAGCCCTGCAGCCCAGCCGTGTCGATGAGCAGGAAGGTGTGGGTCCACTGCGGGCATGGGTGGGGCTCACAGCCCCCAGGGGGCCCTGGGGCCACTTGGGGCCCCAGGCAGTGGGGCCACCTGGACACTTGGTCCACCAGGGACCAGGATGCTGGGGTCCCCAGACCTGGACACTTGGGTCCACCAGGGACCAGGGATGCTGGGGTCCACCAAGGACCTGGACGCTTGGGTCCACCAGGCTTCGATAGCTCCACTAAGAACCTGGCCACTTGGGACCACCAGACCTGGATTTGGGACCACCAGGGACCTGGACACCTGGGTTCATTGGGAACCAGATGCCTGGGTCCCAGGGTACCTTCTTGCCGTCACGGGGGCCGAGGCCACCATCCCGCAGTTGGTGGCTCTGCAGGTCCACAATGTCTTTGGCCTCATAGGAGTCCCCACGGCGCTTGCAGATGATCAGGGCCTTGTCGAGGAGGAAACCATACCTGGGGACAAGGATGGGGGTGGCACTGGGTTCCTAAAGCCACCGCGTGCCTTGGGGTGTCCCCACCACTGCCCTGGAGTGGCCCCAGGCTCTGTGACAAGGGTGTCCCCAAGGCATCCTTGTGCTCCCATCCTTATATCCCTGTTGGTATCCCCATACTGTTCCTGTGCCCATGTGTCCCGTCCCATGATGTTTCTGTGGTGTTCCCATGTCTCTATGGGCCCCGGATGGGTGTCCTTGCAGCTTTCCCATGGGTGCCTCCAGGTTCCTGTGGTGTCCCCATGACCCCATGGGTGTTCTTGCAGCTTTCCCATGGGTGCCCCCAGGTTCTTATGGTGTCCCCATGTCCCCACGGGTGTCCTTGCAGCTTTCCCATGGGTGCCCCCAGGTTCCTGTGGTGACCCCATGAGTGTCCCCAGGTTCCTGTGGTGTCCCCATGGGTGTCCCCAGGGTGCCCCTCACCCCGTCCCACCTGTCCACCTTGGAGCGCCGCTCGGTGCTGGAGACCTTCATCTCTCCGTCGATTTTGGGGCGCCCAAACTGTGCCAGGGACTGGGGCTGTGCCGGGCATCAGCAGAGATGTGGGGGGACACATGGGGGGGCCAGGAACACAGGGGGAACACGGGGTGACATGGGGATTTGGGAGACATGGGGGGACATGGGGGATGTGGGGGATGTGGGGGGACACGGGGGACATGGGGATTTGGGGGGGCATGGGAATTTGGGGGGACATGGGGTGTCCCAGCAATGCTGGAGGGGTCGGGGGGAGGGGAATCGGGGGGGTCCCCACCATGTTGTGGAGGCAGAGCTGGACCCTTGGGAGGATCAGGGAGGGTCTGGGGGTGCTGGGACAGTTTGGGGGTGCCACAGGGTGACTGGGGGTCCCGGGGGGGGCAGGTTTGGGGGGGTCAGGGAGGTCCCCACCATGTTGTGGAGGCAGAGCTGGACACTCGTGAGCTGTTTCAGGGTCTCGTTGTCCCGTTTGACCTCGTTCACGCACTGGGCCAGGTCCTGGGGGGGCACCAGTCAGGCACCCCCAAACTCCCAGATACCCGTGGGGACCCCCCCAATACCCTCCAGCCTCTCTCAACCCTCAAATCCCCCAAACACCCCATCAGACCCCAAATCCCCCATAGGACCCCTCAGACCAGACCTCCCATGAGGCACCCAACACCCCCAGACCCCAACCTCCCAGACCCCAAGACTCTCCCAGGACCCCCAGAACCCAGGATCCTTCCCCAGGGGACACAGGGGTCCCCAAGGGGCCCAGGTGTCCCCTAAGGACCCAGGCATCCCCTTCCCTCCCCAGGGGTGGGACCTAGGGGACCCGTGCCCCAAGGGACCCAGCCCCTAAGGGACCCGGCCCCCGGGGAGGGGACCAAGGTGTCCCCTAAGGGACCCAGCTGTGCCTCAGGGGGCCCAGGCACCCCCTCCCTCCCCAGGGGACCCAGGCGGACTCCAAGGGACCGAAGGTGTCCCCTAAGGGACCCAGGCACCCCCCTTCCTCCCCAGGGGACCCAGGCATCCCCCTCCCTCCCCAGGGGACCCAGTTGTCCCCTGAGGTACCCAGGTGTCCCCCTCTATCCCCAGGGGACCCCAGTGAGCAGACCTGGAGCAAGAGGTGGTACTTGAGCACCCGCTGCATCGGCCCATCAGGAGGTCCCTCAGGGAGAAGCGCCCGTTGTTGGCTCGTTGGGAACACTCCTGGGGGGGTCACAGGGGAGGTCACGGGGGTCACAAGGGGTCATGGGGGTCATGGGGGTCATGGGGGGTCATGGGGGGGGGGCAAAGGGGTCATGGGGGGACATAGGGTCATGAGGGAGGGGGGACCAGAGGGGTTCCAGGGTGGACTGGGAGGGTCCCAGGGGGGACCAGGGGACCCAGGCATGCGGACCCACCTGCAGCTTCATGCGGAGGTCGGTGTTGGTCGCCAGCTGGTCCAGGCGCCGGGCAGCCGCTTCCACCTGGCTGCAGTAGCGGCCGTAGAGCAGGAACCTGGGGGGGGGACGGAAACCACCCAAATCCACTCAAACCCACCCAAAAGGCAGCCAGAATCTGCCCCAAACGACCAAAATTGGACCTGAAGCCGGAACCACAATAAAGGCAGAAATGGCCCCAAAATGGACCTAAAACCCCGAAGTTGGACCCAAAATAGGCAGAACTGGCCCCAAAATGGACCTGAAGTTGGACCCCAAAATAGGCAGAACTGGCCCCAAAATGGACCTGAACTTGGGACCCAAAATAGGCAGAACTGGCCCCAAAATGGACCTGAACTTGGGACCCAAAATAGGCAGAACTGGACCCAAAATGGACCTGAAGTTGGACCCAAAATAGGCAAACTGGCCCCAAAAGGTCCCTAAAATGGGGGTGCCCCCCCCCCCCCCCCCTCTCCTTGTAGGCGAGGAAGAGCGGGGGGAGCCCACGGGGGAACCCCCCCCCCCCAGGATGCTCCCCAGATGCCACAGACCCTCCCAGCGCCCCCTACTGAGGCCACTGGGAGCGCTGGGAGGGATAACTGGGAAGACTGGGATGTTACTGGGCATTACTGGGGGCAGTGGGAGGGGTTACTGGGAGCTCTGGGGCCTTAAGAGAGGAGTGGGAGGGGCTACTGGGCATTACTGGGAGGAGTGGGAGCGGTTACTGGGGTTACTAGGAGTACTGGGAGGGGTTACTGGGAGCACTGGGAGCCTTGGAGAGTTATTGGGAGGAGTGGGATGGGTTATTGGGCATTACTGGGAGCAGTGGGATGGGCTACTGGGAGCACTGGGGGTTACTGGGGTCACCTCGATGTTGATGAAGATGCTCTCCAGGTCTTGGGGCTGCAGGAAGTGCCGCAGCGGCCGCAGGAAGTGCTGTGGGCACTGGGGTTACTGGGAGCACTGGGAGGGGTACTAAGGGCACTGGGGGGACCAGTCCCAGTGCCCCACGGCCCTGTGTCCCTGGCCCCTTCGTCACCATCTCCATCCGTGTCCCCCATGTCCCCAATCCCCCCATGTCCCCAATGTCCCCCCCAGTCCCCAACCCCCCATGTCCCCAACGTCCCCCCACGTCCCCAATGTCCCCCCATGTCCCCAACATCCCCACCCACATCCCCAATGTCCCCTATACCCTCTTATTTCTCCACTATCCCCCCACATTCCCCCTATCCCCCATTTCCCAACATCCCCCATCCCCAACATCCCCCCCCTTCCCCCCCCCTCCCAACATGCCCCCCATGTCGCCAATGTCCCCCCATGTCCCCAACGTGCCCCCCATGTCCCCAACATCCCCCATGACCCCAATGTCCCCCCCACGTCCCCATCCCACCTGGCAGATGGACTCGAGGGTCTCGGTGTACCTCTCCTCCGTCTGTCTCAACTCCTGGAGGCAGCAGAGCCTCCGATCCACCTCCACCTTCTATGGAGACAGTGGGACACCAGCATCCGGAGGGGGGGGGGAACCCAGACGTCTGGGGGGGACACCTGGGGGGTCCCCAGTGTCCGGAAGGGGGGGACCCACCATAGCTGGGGGGGCTTCCACCCTCATCAGGTCCTCGTAGATATCGTCGCCGTCATCCCCTTCGGCCTCGACGCAGTCGTAGAGGTCATCGTCCTCTTCTGCTGTGTCACTGGGGGGGGACGACAGCCCAGTACCCCCTTGCACCCCAAATCCCAACCCCCCCCCCAAATCCTCCCTTGGTGTTCCTCTAATTCCCCCCCATTCCCCGGGTACTCCTTTAACCCCCCCCTGGTACCCCTCTCTTGCCCCCCAATACCCCCTGGTACCCCTCGAATACCCTTGGTACCCCTCCCTTGCCCCCCAATACCCCCGGTACCCCTCTAATACCCCCTGGCCCCTACCCCTCTCCCCCCCCGGCACCCTCTAATACCCCCTGGTACCCCTCTCTTGCCCCCCAATACCCCCTGGTACCCCTCAATACCCTTGGTACCCCTCTCCCCCCCCGGGCACCCTCTAATACCCCCTGGTACCCCTCTCTTGCCCCCCAATACCCCCTGGTACCCCTCTAATAACCCTTGGTAGCCCCCTCTTGCCCCCCAATACCCCCTGGTACCCCTCTAATACCCCCCAAATGCCCCTTGATACCCCTTATTGACCCCCTACACACCCAGAAACATCTCCCCTAATAACCTAGGTACCCCAATACCCCTTAATACCCCCCAATGCCCCCCAATAGCCCCCTAGTGCCCCCCTAATGCCCCCTGGCACCCCCTAACCCCCCCCAAACTTCCCAATACCCCCCTAATGACCCTTAATACCCCCCTAATATCCCCCAATACCCCCCAATAACCCCCAATACCCCCCAATAGCCACCTAGTGCCCCCCAATGCCTCCTGGCACCCCCTAACCCCTCCAAACTTCCCAATACCCCCCAATGACCTTAATACCCCCCTAATCCCCCCCAATACCCCCCAATACCCCCCAATAGCCACCTAGTGCCCCCCCAATGCCTCCTGGCACCCCCTAACCCCTCCAAACTTCCCAATACCCCCCTAATGACCCTTAATACCTCCCTAATAGCCCCCAATACCCCCCAATAACCCCCAATAGCCACCTAGTACCCCCAATGCCCCCTGGCACCCCCTACCCCCCCCCCTCAACTTCCCAATACCCCCCAATGATCCTTAATACCCCCCTAATATCCCCCAATACCCCCCAATAACCCCCAATACCCCCATTAGCCCCCTAGTGCCCCCCAATGCCCCCTGGCACCCCGTAACCCCCCCCAAACTTCCCAATACCCCGCTAATGACCCTTAATACCCCCCTAATAGCCCCCAATAGCCCCCAATAACCCCCAATAGCCCCCTAGTGCCCCCCAATGCCCCCTGGCACCCCCTACCCCTCCCCCCAACTTCCCAAGACCCCCCTAATGATCCTTAATACCCCCCTAATATCCCCCTAATACCCCCCAATTACCCCCTAGTGCCCCCCTAATGCCCCCTTGCACCCCCTCAAACTCCCCCCCCCCCCACTACCTCCCCAACCTGCCCCACTCACTCGATGAGGTCAGAGAGGCCGCTGTAGATGTCATCGTCCCCAACGCAGTCCTCAGTAGGGAAGGGCCTGGAGGGGGGGACACAGACGGGATGCTTGAGTCCCTTGGGGACCAGATGCCTGGGTCCCTTGGGGTGGGGCCTGGACACCCAGGTCCCTTGGGGTGGGGGCCCGGACATTTGGGTCCCTCAGGGACTGGAAACCTGGGTCCCTTATTGTGGGGGCCCAGATGCTTGGGTCCCTCAGGGACCGGATGCCTGGGTCCCTTGGGGACTGGACTCTTGGGTCCCTTGGGGTGGGGACCTGGATGCTTGGGTCCTCGGGGACAAGACACTTGGGTCCTTCGTGGTGGGGACCTGGACCCTTGGGTCCCGTGGGGACCGGCCCTCGGGTCCCCTGGGGACCAGACTCTTGAGTCCCTTGGGGCCCAGATGCCTGGGTCCCTTGGGGTGGGGGCCCAGATGCTTGGGTCCCTCAGGGACTGGATGCCTGGGTTCCTTGGGGTGGGGGCCTGGATGCTTGGGTCCCACGGGGTGGGGGCCTGGGTGCTTGGGTCCCTTGGGGACTGGATGCCTGGGTCCCTTGGGGTGGGGGCCCGGATGCTTGGGTCCCTTGGGGTGGGGGCCCAAATGCTTGGGTCCCCTGCACTCACGTGAAGCCTTTGCTCTGGGCGATGGGTGTCCAGGAGAGCGTCGAGAGGGTGTCAATGACCTGGGGACAGAGAGGGGACATTTTTTGGAGGGAAAAGCACAATACCGGATGCTTGGGTCCCCCCCCGCCTGGATGCCCGGGTCCCACCTTGCCGAAGTCCTGGACATCGAAGAGGTCAAAGGCGCCGAAGAGTCGGTGCTTCGGGACCCCAAATTTGTCAGCGCAGGCGGTCAGGAAGGTGCGGATGTTCCTCAGGCACAGGAACTGTGGTGGCACCATGACATGGTCACTAGCACCATCACCCCCATCAGTGCCCCCCTTGTCACCCTCGCTATCATTGTCACTGCCACTGTCATCCCCACCAGCACCATCAACCCCATCATCTCCCCATTTGTGACCAGCATTGTCACCACCATTGACCTTCATCATCTCTGTCATCAATGCTGTCGTGGTCACTGTCACCCCCATTGGCACCATCACCATCATCATCATGATCGTCACTGTTACCAACACCGTCATTGTCACCGTCAGCGTCATCTTCATCCCCATTGTCACACTACCAACACCACACCATCCTCACCATTTCACCACTCAAGCATCACCCCTCCCCTGTCACTCACCCAGTCCTGTCATTGTCACTGTCACCATCATCCCCACTGGAACCAACACCCCCATACCCCTTCTGGGGCTACCCCCCACACTTACTCCCCCCCCAGGGCCAGTTCCACCCCCCAGTGCCCCCAGTCTCACCTGTGACATCTGGGGACGGGGACAGATGTCATGGGGGGGCACGGCACGGGGCAGGAGGGCGTTGAGGAGGTGACAGAGCAGCACCCCATCCCGCAGCGCCTGCGCCAGGTCCCACACTTGCCCCCCAGGGCTGCTTGCCCGGTGGCCCGCAGGCAGCACCCGTGCCGCCACCAGCCAGTGGGCGCACTGCCGCCACGCCTCCATCCCGGTGGGATGGTGTCTAGGGAGCAGCCAATGGAGATAGGTCCTGGTGGGACCACTTCTGGGGAGAAGCCGATGAGAGGGGTCTTGGTGGGACCACTTGTGGGGAGAAGCCGATGGAGATGGGTCCTGGTGGGACCACTTCTGGAGAGAAGCCGAGGAGATGAGGTCCTGCCGATGGAGATGAGGTCCTGGTGGGATGTTGTCTGAGGAGCAACTGATGGAGATAGGTCTTGGCGGGACCACTTCTGGGGAGGAGAAGCAGAAGATGAGGTCCTGCAGTGCAACCACTTCTGGTGAGGTTCCGATAGACGTGAGGCCTTGGTGGGACCACATACGGTGAGGAACCAATGGAGGTGAGGCCCCGGTGGGATGCTTCTGGGGAGGAGCTGATGGAGATGAGTCTTCGACCACTTCTGGAGAGGCTCCCACAGCAAGGCGGGGGTCCTTCCCCCCCAGGAACCACCACGTTTGGGGAGGAGCTGGTGGTGATGGGGCCCCGCGGCGCAGCTGCCGGCGGTGAGAAGCAGCCGGCGTCGGTCTTCTTCCCACTGCTGCCGCCACGCCTGCAGAAGACTGGGTGCTGATGGGCTCCTTCCCCTTGGCCCACCCACGTCTGGGGAGGGTCTGGTGGCCTCGGGGACCACCCAGCGTGGGCAGCAGCAGTGGTGGGGCCCAGCTGGGCCTGGGGGTTCGCAGGGGTGCCGGAAGCCAGCGGTGCTGCGCCTGCGCCCTGGGCTGCCGGGGGGCCACAAGACGGTGCCGGATGCCCGGGCCTTCCCGCCCCGGTGCTTGCAGCTGGGGAGGAGCAGCCACCCCCCAAGAGTGGCCCCCCTGTGGTCACAGCCTGTGGTGGTGGAGGGAAGGGGGGGCCCATGGGGGGCCCAGGGTCCAGGACCCATGGAGGGAACCCGGCCCCCATGAGGGACTCAGGCATCTGGACATGGTGACCCAATGGGTCCTGTGAGGGATTCAGGTGCCTGGGACCTGTTTGGGGTCTCAGGGGGGACCCAGGGGTCCGGGTCCTACTAAGGGTCCAGGAAGGGACCCAGGTGTCCAGGTCCTACCAAGGGTCCAAGAGGCGACCCAGGGGTCCGAGCCCAGGAGGGGATCCAGGGCATCCAAGTCCAGGAGGGGACCCAGGGAGGGGCCAGGAGGGGACCCAGGCATCCAGGTCCTACCAAGGGTTCAGGAGGGGACCCGGGGATCCAAGTTGAGGTGGGGACCCCAGTGTCCAAGTCCAGGAGGGGACCCGGGTGTCCAGGTCCTACCAAGGGTCCAGGAGGGGACCCTGGGGTCCGAGTCCAGGAGGGGACCCAGGTGTCCAGGTCCTACCAGGGGTCCAAGAGGGGACCCAGGTGTCCAAGTCCAGGAGGGGACCTGGGCGAGCGGGAGGGGTCCAGCAGGGGACCCAGGTGCCCAGGTCCTGCCCACCCCCACCCCATGACCGTCCTGGGTCATGGGTGTCCCCTGGTGTCCCTCCATTCCCCGTCGCGTTCCCCCCTCTGGTGTCCCTCCCCACCCCACCCCCACCCCACCCCCCCACCATGCAGTGTCGCAACTCCCCCATGGCCCCCCGCCAGCCGCCTTCCCCGAAATGAGGAAGGACCCAGGCGTCCGGGCAGCCCCTCCCCCACCCCTCACGTGAGTGGACCCAGGCATTTGGGCCACTCCCAGTGGCACCCAACCCCCACCAAGGTGGACCCAAGCCACTGTGTGTGTCCCCCCCCTTGCATATGGGTGGACACGGACGTCCAGGCGTTGTTGGCATGGGTGGACCCAGGCATTGAGGGTGCCAATATGGGTGGGCCCAGGCATCCGGGTGCTGGTTACCCATTAACCAGTGGCGCCACCATAAAGGGAACCCCCCCTTCCGACTGATCTTCCATCCCCGTTCCCCTCCCGACAGCCATGGGGGCTCCGGCGCTACCCCTCCTCCTCCTTGGCCTCCTGTTGCTGCATGCGGCCCCCACCCTTACCCAAAGTGGCTCCCCCCCCCCCCCCTGGGATCCCCCCCCCCACCCGCCCCCCCCCCCCCCGCACCCTCCCTGGACCCCCCCCCCCCCATTGGACCCCCTCTTCTGGAACACTCCTCCCCTTGGGATCCACCTTGGGATCTCCTGTGTGTCCATGGGACCGCCCCAACCCATTGGACCCCCTCTTCTGGGACACCCCCCCACCCCACCCAGGGACCCCCCCTACCCAGAACCCCCCTGACCAGGTCCAGGACCCCCACCCCAGACAGGAGCCCCCTTTCCAGGACCTCCACCTGCCCCACCCCTGGAGGGCATTGCTGGAAGGCAATGGGGGGATACTGGGGTGCAGTGGGGGGATATTGGGGTGCAATGGGGGGATACTGGGGTGCAACAGGGGATTTGGGGTTGCTCAGGTCCAGGGGCAGATCGGGGGTCCCTGGGGTGCTGTGGGGTCCCCAGGGTGACGATGGTGACACCAGCGGTGCTGCGGCTGGAGACAGAGGAGCGGGTGGTGCTGGAGGCGCCAGGGTTGAACACCCCCACCGAGGCCACTGTCCTGGTGCAGGACTTCCCCTTCAAGCGCCACGTGCTCTACCAGATCCGTGTGCCGCTGAGCCCCGCTGAGGGCATGCTGGGCACTGCCACCATCAAGGTGTGTCACCACCCCCGTGTCACCTCCCTGCCGGTCACTGCCCCCTCCCGCCCTAGGGGAGGTGGCCTATGGGGCTCAACCCCTGTACGAGGTGGTGGAGAATCTCCAGGGGGCTGGTGGGACCTGGGGGAGGTCACCATGGGGTCTTTGGGGATGGTTGATCTGAGGTTCTTGGGGACAATAACCCCAGGTCCTTGGGGACAGTCACCCTTGGGTCCTTGAAGATGGTGACCCCACAATTAGAGGATGGTGACCCCCGAGTCCATGGGAACAGTCATGGTCACCTCTGGATCTTTGGGGACAGTCACCCCGGGGTCCTCGGAGATGGTCACCCCATGATTAGAGGATGGTCACCCTGGAGTCCTTGGGGACTGTCAGCTGCCACCCTCAGCCCCATTTCCTGGACATGAGTGCCATCTGGTGTCCCCTGTCCCTGTGGTGCAGGTGCCACCTGGTGTCCTCTGTCACCACAGGTGTCAGCCAGGGCGCTGCCGCAGACAACAGGGAAGCAGCTTGTCTTGGTGACAGCACGGGTGGACCAGGTGACCCTGGAGAAGGTGCTGCTGGTGTCACTCCAAAGCGGCCACATCTTCCTGCAGACAGACAAGCCCATCTACACCCCTGGCTCCACCGGTGTGTCCTTGGGGTGCTGGGTCTCACCACGGCATCTTGGGGTGCTGGTGGCACCTTGGGGTGTTGGGTCCCCTCCACAGCACCTTGAGGTGCTGGTGTGACCTTGGGGTGCAGGGTCCAGCATCCATTTGGGGACCTCCCCATCTGGTGTCTATCACCCATTTGGGGACATCCCCTGGCATCTCCATTAGAACTCAGCACCCATTTGGGGACATCCCCTGCCATCTCTACTGGGACCCAGCACCCATTTTGGGGTCCAGCACCCATTTCTGGATGTCCCCACACCATCCCTGCTCACCTTGTCCTTCATGTCCCCTCCCAGTGCTCTGCCGCCTCTTTGCTCTGGGCCACCTCATGGAGCCAGCGCCCAAGACGGTGATCGTGGAGGTCAAGGTGGGTGCCCGCTGGGGACACAGGGACATGGGGACACAGCCACCCGTGCCACCGTCCCCAACCACTCCATGTCCCTTCAGACACCTGATGATGTCATCATCAACCAAGTGCCCTTGTCCTCGCCAATGAAGACCGGGATCTTCTCCCTCAACCACAACCTGCCCGAGGTCGTCAGGTAGGTGCCAACTCCCAGGGTGGCCCAGGGACATCCGTGGCCCTGGGCTTGTCCCCTTACTGTGTCCCCTGCTTTTTCCAGCCTGGGGACATGGACGATAACGGCCAAATTTGAAGACTCACCAGACCAGGTCTTCAGCACCCAATTCGAAGTCAAGGAGTATGGTAAGGTGGGGTGGGGGTCCCCAGACACCTGGGTCCCTTGTGTCTGTCTGGATGCCCTGGTCCACTGGGTATCCCCCCCCCGCCCCCAGTGCTGCCAAGCTTTGAGGTGGTCCTGGAGCCAGAGGAGAAGTTCCTCTACATCGACCGGGAGGAGGATTTCCGGGTGTCCATCACGGCCAGGTGGGATGGGGACCCCAAAACTGCTCATTTTGGGGGGGCAAAACCCACATGGGGGGTGGTGTGGGGTGATGCTTCTGTGCAAAGTCCACTGGGACGAGGTGGGTGGCACGGATGCAGGGTGGTGGGGATGGTGATGGGGATGATGGGGTGACAATGAGGACATGGGGCAATGGGGCGACATGACAAGGGGATGGGCGTGATGGGGACGTGATGGGGACATAGGGATGGGTTGACGGTGGCAGTGGTGGCTTGAACCCAGGTACCTGTACGGGAAGCGCCTGCAGGGGACAGCCTTTGTCCTCTTCGGCGTTATGGTGGATGACGAGAAGAGGAGCATCCCCCAGTCCCTGCGGCGCGTCCAGGTGACCCTGTCCTTGTCCCTGTCCCCATCTTTTGTCCCCGTTGAGCTCTGTCCCTTCCTAAGCCCTGTCACCACCATTCCCATCCCATGGTTGTCCCCTGTCCCACTAACTCCATGCCACAGGTGACCGACGGGGACGGGGAAGCCGTGCTGTCCATGGCCACGTTGCGGGAGCGGTTTGCCAACCCTGAAGAGCTGGTGGGACATTCACTCTACGTCTCCGTCACCGTACTCACCGAGTCAGGTGGGCAGGGGGATCATGTGGGACACGGGGGACTTTGGGGGGGGGGGGATAAGGACGAAGGGACATGTAAGGCCACGGGTGGCCGGGGGGGGGGGGGGGGGTTGGGGACGCAAGGATGAGGACAGGTGGGGTTGGGGACAGTGAGGATGGGGACATCTGGGGCCACCCAAGGCTGTCCCTGGGGGGAGGGGGGGACACTGGGGAGCCCTGTCCTGGCACCAAGTGACATTCCGGCCATTCCTGTGGCCACCGCAGGCAGTGACATGGTGGAGGCACAGCGCAGTGGCATTCACATCGTGAAGTCCCCGTACACCATCCACTTCACCCGCACGCCCAAGTACTTCAAGCCAGGGATGCCCTTTGGTCTGACGGTAATGACATCTGGGGACAGGCATGGGGACGGCGGTGGCATTGGCCCAGGACCCCCATGGGTCCCCAGTATTGGGATGGGAACAGGGCAAGCCTGGGGGTTTGTGGGTGGAGGAGACTTGGGGACCAGGGTCTGTCCCTGTGTCATATCACTGTGTCACTTGGAGAGGGCCTGGGGGCCATGGTCTTTCCTTGTGTCACCTGGATGGCACCAGGTGACGTGTCCCTCGTGCCATATCCCCATGTGATGTCCTCATGTCACGCTGCATCGCCTGCAGGTCTACGTCACTAACCCAGATGAGTCCCCGGCTCCACGTGTCACCGTCAAGGCTGATGACTTCCAGGGTCTGGTCTCCACCCAGCGTGATGGCACAGCCAAGCTGGTCCTCAACATGCCGGCCAACAAGGACACTGTCCCCATCACTGTGAGTGGGGATAGGTACCGGGGTGGCCTTGGGTGGCCAAGGTGGCTGGGGACAGGGGTGGTTGAAGTGACCTGGGGGTTGGAGTTGCTGAGACAACCAAGGTGGCTGAAATGTTCAGGGTGACCAGGGACCATGGTCAGCATGGTCACCATTGACCAAGGGCCAGGACAGCAGGATCAGGGGAACAGGACGGCCTAGACATCCATGGTGGCCAAAGGCCAGGGCCACCCCGGCCACCATTGACCAAGGACCAGGACATCTAAGGTCAGGGGGACCAGCATGGCTGACATGACTGTGTTGACCAAGATGTCCAGAGTGACCGAGGACCATGGCTGTCCTGGTTACCGTTGCCGGCAGGTGTCAAGGGAGACTGGCAGAGATGTCCATAGTGGCCAAGTTGTCCGTGGTGTCCTGCAGCCAGGGTCAGCATGGTTCACCAGTGACCAAGAACTGGGATTGCCAGGGGGATGGGAGTGGCCAAGATGTTCAGGGTAGCCAAGGGCGAGGAGGACCAGTGTCAGGGGGACCAAGGTGGTTGAGTTGATTGGAGTGGCCAAGACTTCCAGGGTAGCAGGGATGATCAGGTTAACCAAGGAGATGATCACCATTGACCAAGAACCAGGGCAGCAGCAGTCAGGGAGACCAAGACAGCCAAGACCTCTATGGTGGCCAAGACCCTCATGCTGACCCCTGCCCAGGTCCACACCTCTCCCTGTTGACCAAGTACCACTGTGTCCCCTGTTCTTCAGGTGCGGACAAGCCAGGAGGGGCTTCCTCCTGACCGCCAGGCCTCGCGGCAGATGACTGCCAAAGCTTACCGCAGCCAGGATGGTTCCGGCAACCTCCTCCATCTGGCTGTGGAGGCCATCGAGCTGCAGCCCGGTGACAACCTCGCTGTGAACTTCCACCTCAAGAGCAACAGCAATTCCGTCCGTGACTCTGTCCCATACTTCACCTACCTGGTGAGCATGCTTGGCCTCTGCCAACCAACCCCCCTCCCCCCATCTTGGGGACCTAGGTGTCCAGGTGCCCACCAACCCTGCCTTTCCTTGTCCGCTGCAGATCATGAGCAAAGGACGCATTGTCCGCGTGGGGCGACAGCGTCACGAGGCTGGCCAGAGCCTGGTGACCATGACTCTGCCAGTGACGGCTGAGCTCATCCCTTCCTTCCGCATCGTGGCCTACTACTACGTGATGCCTGGCGAGATTGTCGCCGACTCCATCTGGGTTGACGTCAAGGACACTTGCATGGGCACTGTGAGTGTGTCCCCACTGTCCCAGGGGTCAGGGGACCCCCCTGGGGGCATTGGCTGGGCCTTGGAGGTGGCTTGAGTGACCCTTGAGCTGGCTGTTGAGGAGCTCAGGGGGCTCTTGGAAGGGTTTGGGTGGTCTTTGAGGGACTTGGGCATCTCACAGGGGGGGCTGGGTGCCCCACTGATGGTCCAGATGTTCCATGGTGGAGGACACAGCCATCAGCTACTCCTGGAGGACTCCAACACCCTATGGGGTTGGGGTACCCCCATGGAGCAGCTCCTGGGGGGTGTAGTGAAGGTGGGTTTTGGGCATCCCATGGACGTGACCCCCTTACCCCGTGTCTCCTGGCAGCTGGTGGTGAAGGGAGCGACGGAGGCTGACAACCGGGTGCACGAACCGGGGACACCCATGCGGCTGCGCATCGAGGGTGACCACAATGCCCACGTAGGGTTGGTGGCCGTGGATAAGGGCGTCTTCGTCCTCAGCAAGAAGAACAAGCTCACCCAGTCCAAGGTGGGTGCCTGGGTCCTCGTCCCCACTGTCCCCAGGTGGTGGCAGTAGCTGTCATGCCTGTCCCCCTTTGGCCACAGGTTTGGGACACGGTGGAGAAGAGTGACATCGGCTGCACCCCAGGCAGTGGGAAGGACAATGTGGGTGTCTTTGCTGATGCCGGCCTCAGCCTGGTCACCAGCATGAAGATCACCACACCACAGAGAGGGGGTAGGGGACATGCTGGGGTCTGGGACAACCTGGGGTGGTACCTTGGGGATGGGGTAGGGGACACCTTGGGGATGGGGTGGGTGGCACCTTGGGGATGGGGTAGGTGGCACCTTGGGGATGGGGTAGGGGACACCTTGGGGATGGGGTTGGTGGCACCTTGGGGATGGGGGGGGGTATCACAACTGATGTCAAGAGGCGGTGACACCTGGCTTTGGGGCTGTGACACTGTGGGGTCCTGACCCATGTCCTCTCCCTCCGCAGAGGTCCAGTGTCCCCAGCCTGCAAAACGCAAGCGCCGCTCCCTGCAGCTCATTGAGGAAAAGCACCATAGGGGTCCCATGTCCAAACCCCGGGCCCAGTGATACCACAGCATCCCATATCCCAAAGGCCACCGGAGGGTCCCGTGGCCCTGGTGGCCCTCAGGGACCTTTGGGACTTGGTGCCAGTTGGGTTCTTCGGTGTTGGCAGTGGCTCAGTACACGGACAAGGTGCTGCGCAAGTGTTGCGAGGACGGCATGAAGGAGAACCCCATGGGTCACAGCTGTGAGCATCGGACCAACTACATCCAGGATGGAGAAGCCTGCATCCGGGCCTTCCTCGACTGCTGCAACCACATCAAGAGCATCCGGGACCAGAAGCAACGCGAGCTCCACCTTGAGCTGGCTCGAAGCAAGTACTGGGCAATGGTGGGGTGATGGTGAGGTTGGAAGTTGGGCGAAGCTTGGGCCCAAGCTTGGGCGAAGCTTGGGTAAAGCTCGGGCAAAGCTTGGGTGAAGCTTGGGCGAAGCTTGGACGAAGCTTGGATGAAGCTTGGGTAAAAGAAGCTTGGACGAAGCTTGGATGAAGCTTGGATGAAGCTTGGACGAAGCTTGGATGAAGCTTGGATGAAGCTTGGATGAAGCTTGGACGAAGCTTGGATGAAGCTTGGATGAAGCTTGGGTGAAGCTTGGGTAAAGCTTGGGTGAAGCTTGGGTGAAGGTCAGGTGAACCTCACGCGTTGCGTGTGCTATCCCTGGGCGGCACTTGGATGAATTTTGGGCAATGCTTGGGTGAAAGTTGGGTGATGCATGGGCAAAACAAGGGTGGTGCTTGGATGATGCTGGGGTGCTACTGGCTCCACCCAGGGGTTGGGCCCCTGAGGCCACGGTCAAGAGGGAGAGGGATGCTGCCACCCCCAGGTGAGGTGGATGATGGCTTCCTGGCTGATGAGGACATCACCTCACGGAGCCTCTTCCCGGAGAGCTGGCTGTGGCAGGTGGATCAGCTGACAGAGAAGCCCAATGAGCTGGGGTGAGCCCTGTCCCCTTGTCCCACTACCCCTCCACCCCATGGCTCAACTTGGGGATCATTACCTCCTTCTCCACCTCTGGACATTGCCTTGCCCAGTCTGGAGACCAGCTATGATCCCTCCAAGTCCAGACAAGGGCCACCTTAGACCCCCTAGTGCTGCCTCGGGACCAGCTATGTCACCTTGGTCCAACACAGGGGCCATCTACAGCCCCCTGGTCTAGCTTGGGGACCACCTATAACCCCTCCTACTCCAGCTTGGTGGCTGGTTGCATCTCCCTAAGCCTGGCTTGGGGACTGTCATGACCCCCTTGATCATTCCCATCCTCTCCAGAATCTCCACAAAGACTCTGCCTGT
Organism: Gorsachius magnificus; assembly: GCA_034008185.1. Lineage (NCBI taxonomy): Eukaryota > Metazoa > Chordata > Aves > Pelecaniformes > Ardeidae > Gorsachius > Gorsachius magnificus. The sequence continues at coordinate 444,465 of CM067106.1, read as the reverse complement.
GTACCTGAAGGACTCCATCACCACGTGGGAGGTCCTGGCTGTCAGCCTCTCACAGACCAAGGGTATGTGATGGAGTAGGAAGGTGCCCCTGGGGATCAAAGGAATCCCCCAAACCTTGGGCGTGGTCCCTGGGACTTGAAGGGTTCCCTAAAGTCTTGGGAGGACTCCATGGGATGTGAGAGATCCCAAAAGCCTTGGGAGGACTCCATGGGACGTGAGGGATCCCAAAAGCCTTGGGAGGACTCCATGGGACTTGAGGGAAATCCTAAGCCTTGAGAGGACACCCCATGGGATGTGAGTGATCCCAAAACCGGGACATGAGGGATCTTCTAAGCCTTGAGAGGACCTCATGGGATGTGAGAGATCCCAAAAGCCTTGGGAGGACTCCATGGGACTTGAAGGATCTCCAAAAGCCTTGGGGATGATGAGGAGCCCAGAAGGCCCATAAGCCTGAACCCCATGTCCCTGGGGGCCACCCCATAGGGCTGTGTGTGGCTGACCCCTACGAGATCACGGTGATGAAGGAATTCTTCATCGACTTGCGCTTGCCCTACTCTGTGGTGAGGAATGAGCAGGTGGAGATCCGTGCCATCCTCTACAACTACTGGACTCACGAAATCACGGTAGGCAGGGGACCCACAGCCAGGCTTCTGGGGGGTCTGTGGCCACCTGAACCCCACAGCCAACATCTCCATGTCCACCTGCACTCCACGGCCAACATCTCCATGGCCACCTGAACCCCACGGCCAACATCTCTGTGCCCTACAGGTGCGTGTGGAGCTGATGCACAACCCAGCCCTGTGCAGTGCCTCCACCTCCAAGCAGCGCTACCAGCAGATCCTCAAGCTGAAACCCCAGTCATCGTGGGCCGTGCCCTTTGTCGTCGTACCCTTGCAACTGGGGCTTCATGACATTGAGGTGAAGGCAGCTGTCCGGGGCAGCTTCATGTCCGACGGTGTCAAGAAGAAGCTGAAAGTTGTGGTGAGTGGCCATGGCTGGTCATAGCATCTCTACCACGTGGTGCCACCTCCATCCCTGAAATGTCCCCAGCATGGTGTCCCCGTCACATCCCTGTCTCCACTTTCATCCTGGTGTTGGTACCCAGGGATGAAGGTTTCTCCCCCCAGGATGTTCAGGTGTGGTCTCCTGGGGCTCTCCCAGTTTGTCCCATGACCTGGGGGTGCTAGTTTACAATGGGACACCTTTCCTGGACAACCCAGAGAGGTTGGGAAGGGGAGGGGGGGGACATAAAACCATCCCAACCTTTAGCGTTGGACTCTCACCTCTGCAGCCTGAAGGGATGAGGTTGGAGAAGACGGTGAAGATAATTGAGCTGGACCCAAAGACGAAGGGAATCAGTGAGTGGCCCTGGCTGGTCTTGGGGATGTCTCAGCCCCATGGGGATGTCCCACTGAGGGAAGGATCTGAGGGACCTCAGGGGACGGGGGAAGTCCCACTGTGGGTCTGGAGGCATCTTGGGGGATGAAGGATGTACCACCAAGGGTAGGGCTGGGGCATCTTGGAGGACAAGGGGCATTCCACTATGGAGCTGGGGCATCTTGGGGAATGAGGGACATCCTGCTGCAGATGTGGGGGAGGCCTTGGTCATCTCAGGATCGGGGTGGGGTGGGGGGGCATGAAGGATTTGAGGTCACCCATCTCCACCCTGACCTCCCTGCCCCACAGATGGTGTACAGGAAGAGCAGGTGAAGGCAGCAAACCTCTCTGACATTGTCCCCAACACTGAGTCGGAGACCAAAGTCAGCATCCAAGGTGAAAGCAAGGGAAGGGACAGACGTGGGGACGAGCTGGGAGGGGGCAGGACACTCCTGGCTTGATGTCTCCCCTTCTTATGGTCCAGGCAACCCTGTGTCCCTCATGGTGGAGAAAGCCATCGACGGGGAGAAGCTAAAGCACCTCATCGTGACACCAGCGGGCTGCGGGGAGCAGAACATGATCTCCATGACGCCCACCGTCATTGCCACCCACTACCTGGACAGCACGTTGCAGTGGGAAAGCATGGGGTTTGACCGCCGCAGTGAGGCCATTGCCTTGATTAAAAAGGGTAGGAGCATCCCCCAAAGGGTGGGACCATCCCCTGGTTCCATCCCCTAGTTTCCTCTCTTGGGGGGGGCAAGATGTCACCATCATCTAAGGTGCTGGAGAAACCTGCATTTTTGAAGAAGACATGGGTTGGGTGCTACCAGTTTGGGGATTTCTAGAGCTACTGGTTTGCACTGGAATGTGCTCTGGAGCGGGTTGGTGGCCTGAAGCTACCTCAGCTTGGTTGGGTGCTCCTCTTGTTGGCTGGAGGGCATTGGTGGCCTGAAGCCACCCTTGTGTTGACCAACCACTGCCTCCTCACCAGGTTACACCCAACAACTTGCTTTCCGGAAACTCGACAGCTCCTATGCCGCCTTCAAGGACCGCCCAGCGAGCACCTGGTGAGGGACACGTTGCCACCACCATGCAGGTCTGGGGGACGGGGTTGAACATGACGCTAAGGTCCTCCTGTCCCCAGGTTGACAGCCTATGTGGCCAAAGTCTTTGCCATGTCCATCAAGCTGGTAGACATTGAGCCCGAGGTGATTTGTGGTGCCGTGAAATGGCTCATCCTGGAGAAGCAGAAGCCAGATGGGATTTTCCAAGAAGATGCTCCTGTCATCCATAAGGAGATGGTGGTATGGAGGGTGGGGGATCCAAACCCTCTCCCTGCTGGTGGCCAAAGCCTTGTTGGCTTGAGGATGGGCTTTTGGAATGAGCTGTGGGGAAAGGACTATGTTGGGTGGTGGGGATGAGTGTTGGGTGGGCAGAGCTTGCTGTGACCACCACCATCCTGAGATTTCCCTCCATTTTGTCACCCAGGGAGGTTATGAGGGGGCCGAGCCCGAGGTGTCGCTGACAGCCTTTGTCCTCATCGCGCTGCAGGAAGCCCAGGAGATCTGCAAGGACCACGTCAATGTGAGTGGCCCGGTCCTTAACCCCACGTGGGGAGAGGGGGGACATCTGGCATCTGTCACATAGAAGGACAGTGCTTCAAGATGAGGCGCCCAACCCTTAGAGTGGCCACCTGAGGATCCAAACTTACTATCCTTTCTGCCCAGAGCTTGGATGGGAGCATCGCCAAAGCCACTGAATACCTTGCCCGGAGGTACCAGTCCCTGGCCCGACCCTACACAGTGGCCCTGACCTCTTATGCCTTGGCCCTGGCAGGGAAACTCAAAAGCGAGAAAGTTCTCATGAAGTTCTCCAAAGGTGACGTCTCACCAGATGGGACCAAAATGGGGGCGGGGGGCAGGGGGTGGGGGGGAGAGGTAATTATGGGCTACCTGGTGGGGGGAGAAATCATCTCTAGAAGGTGCTGAGGGACCAATGTCACCCCAGAGGGCAAACGCTGGGAGGAACGCAACGCCCATACCTACAACATCGAGGGGACGTCCTACGCGTTGCTGGCCTTGCTGCAAATGGAGAAGCTGGAGCTGACAGGCCCGGTGGCCCACTGGCTTACCCAGCAGAACTACTTTGGTGGTGGCTATGGATCCACTCAGGTGGGCTACAGAACCCCCCTGGCACCCATGGGTGCTGTCCTGGCACCTGCTGCCATGGGGGAAGGGGATGGGAAGATAAGGGTTGAGGGCTTTGTTGGGGGTTGAGGGGTCACCTTGTGGCCCTGGGGACTCCATGGCATTCTCTTGGGGGACACCTCTGGTCCCATGGGACCCTAAAGGCGTTGGGTGACCCCTCAGGGTTTGAGGGCTGGGCCCCCTGCCATGGGATCTCAAGAGCTTTGGAAAACCCAAAAGGCCTGTCCTTGGGGGACACCCTAGTCCCTGGGGACACGTCCAGACCCTGGGGACACCTCCAGACCCTAGGGACCATCAGGGACATGTCCTGTCCCTGGGGGACACCTCTGTTCCATGAGACCCCCAAGGGCTATGTCCCAGGTGATATCAGGTGGCCCCAGGACTTGGGGTCACCCTGGGCTCAGGGCCACCTGGGGAGCTTTGGGGATGCTCCAGAGGGTGTCCCCAAGCCCCGGTGACACAGGTGTCCCTGCAGGCCACCATCCTGGTATTCCAAGCCTTGGCCCAGTACCAGGTGGCAACCCCGCGGCAACTCGAGCTCAACCTTGACGTGTCGGTGCTACTGCCACGCCGTGCCAACGCCGTGACCTACCGCATCGAGAACCGCAACGCCCTGGTGGCACGCTCCACCGATCCGGCATCCTTTACTTGCACCCTTGGCCGGGGGTGCAGCACTGCCGGGCCAAGGAACCTTCCCCCGTGGAATGTCCCTGTCCCCTTCATGTCCATCCATTCCTTGTTTCTGTCCCCTCTATGTCCTGGAATGTCCCTGTCCCTTCTACACCCCCTCCATGACCCAGGATGCCCCATCCCTTCCATGTCCCTCCCAGGGGATGTCCCCATCCCTCCCCAATATCCCCTCTCCCTGCAGACCAAACTGAACGAGGACTTCACAGTGAAAGCTGAGGGCACGGGCAAGGGGACGATGACAGTGGTGACCATCTACAACGCCAAGGTCCCCGAAAAGGAAAACAAGTGTGACAACTTCGACCTGCGAGTGGAGGTGGAGGACGTGAAGATAGGTGAGCCCCCCACATGTCCCCCCACCCTGTGTCCTCCCCGTGTCCTCTGTGTGTACCCTCCATGGCACCCCATGTCCCCTTCAATGTCCCCTCATTGTCCCCATGTGCCCCCACAGGCAAGGAACAGGACTTCGCCGTCCGGTCCATCAAGATCACCATCTGCACCAGGTAGGACAGGCTGGGGACATTGGGGACATCAGGAATGTTGGAGATAGGGAGGGGAATGGGGATATTGGGGACAGGGACACCAGGGATGGGGATTCTGGGGACAATAAGGCGGTTGGGGACAGGCCGGTGGCCTCAGCCCTGTCCCTACAGGTACCTGAACAACATAGATGCCACCATGTCCATCCTGGATGTCTCCATGCTCACAGGCTTCACGCCTGACCTCCAGGACCTGAAGAGGGTGAGTGTGGGGACATGGGGACACGGGGACACACTGGGGGACCCGGGGGAGACATGGGACCTTGCATCTTTGAGCCATCACATCCCACTGTGTCCCCACATCCATGTGTGTCCCCCACGTCCTTGTGTCCCCACATCCCCATGTGTGTCACTGTGTCCCCATATTCCCCCTGTGCCACCGCATCCCTGTGTCCCCTCCATGGGTATGTGTCCCTGTGTCCCCTGTTGTCACTGTCCCTGTGTCCCCATGTCCCCACATCTCCACAAGTCCCCTGCAGACTGCCATGGCCACGTGTCCCATGTGGTCAGATCACTGTGTCCCTGTGTGCCCGTACATCCCTGTATCCTGATGCGGTTGCGTGTCCCCACGTGTCCCTGCATGTCCTATGTGCCTGGTGTCACTGTGTCACTGTGTCCCTGTCCCCAGCTCACAGATGGGGTGGACAGGTACATCTCCAAGTTTGAGATTGACCAAGCACAGGAGGACCGCAGCAACCTCGTCATCTACCTCGACAAGGTGGGGACATGGGGGGGAGGGGGGGGCAGGGACAAGGGGGTTGGGGGGGACAGGGATGAGGATGAAGCTGGGGACACGGGTGGGTTGGGGACACGGATGGGGACTGGAACAGGGAAAGAGATGGGAAGGAAGTTGGGGACATGGCTGGGGACAGAGGTGGGGACAGGAAAAGGATCTCAGGGGTGGGGACAAGGACAGGGATGGGTCCAGATCATGGATAGGGACAGCATGGGGACATGGCTGGGGACAGGGACAGGCCAGGGGATGGAGCGCTGACTCCCAGCCTGGCTGACTGCCATCCCTGTTTCCCCATGTCCCCGTGTCCCCATGTCCCCGTGTCCCTGTCCCCAGATCTCACACAGGGCCGAGGATGTTTCTCCTTCAAGGCCCACCAGCGATTCCGGGTGGGTTTGATCCAGCCCGCGGCCGTCACCGTCTACAGCTACTACAAGATCGGTGCGCCCCGTGTCCCCTCGTGTCACCCTCAGGTCCCCTCTGTCCCCACGCTCTCCTCTGTGCCCTCTGCTTCCACAAAGTCCCCTCTGTGTCCTCCCTCTGTGCCCCCTCCTGTCCCTTTGTCCCACCATGTCCCTGCTGACCTTCTCCCCGTGCCTGGTCCCCCACCGGCCCCTGTCCTTCCCCCGTCACTGCTCTGTCCCCATGTCTCCCATTGGTCCATTCTCACTGTGTGTGTCCCCCACCTCATGTCCCCTCATGTCCCCATGTCCCCTCATGTCCCTGTGTCCCCTCGTGTCCCCATGTCCCTGCAGATGACCGCTGCACCCGCTTCTACCATCCGGACAAGAACAATGGGCAACTGAGCAAGATCTGCTACGGGGAAGTGTGCCGCTGTGCCGAAGGTGACGTGGGGACATGGGGACAGACTGGGTCAACACCCCTATCATGATGGGACAGGTCATGGCCATGATGGGACATGTCATGGCTGTGATGGGACTGTCATGGTCATGATGGGCCACATCATGGTCGCGATGGGCCATGTCATGGTCACGATGGGCCACATCATGGCTGTGATGGGAGGCATCATGGCTGTGACGGGACGTGTCATGGTCGCGATGGCCTGTGATGGGACGCATCATGGCCGATGGGCCGTGTCATTGACAAGATGGGTTGTGTCATGGCTGTGATGGAGTCATGTCCCTGCTATGGTGGGACATGTCCCCGCTGTGGTGGGACGTGTCACTCCCACAACGGACCTTGTCATGGCCGTGTCCCCATGTCCCTGCAGAAAACTGCTTCATGCGGCACAAGCAAGACGCTGCCATCACCGTCAACCAACGCATCGAGCGTGCCTGCGAGCCGGGAGTTGACTACGGTGGGACGTGGGGGATGTGGGGGCGGGGGTGGGGGGGGGAACGTGAGGGACATGGAGGAACAGGAGGGGACAGAGGGACAAGAAGGACGGGGGGGTGTAGAGAGACATGGGGAGGAAAGGGGGGGACAGAGGTGCCCCCCACATGCTGGGGGGCCACCCTGGGGTGGGGGTGCTGTCTAGGGGTAGGGGTGACACGGTGAATTCCCCCTCCCCAGTGTACAAGGTGAAGCTGGTGGCAACGGAGCAGTTGCCGTCCCATGACAACTACATCATGACCATCCTCTCCGTCATCAAGATGGGTACGAGCACCCCAGGGGCGGGGGACAAGACCACCCTGAGGGACATGGTGGGGGTCACCTAGGGCTGGGGACAGCCAGGGGTAAGGACACCCGAGGGGGGCTGGTGTCACAAGGGTGGCTTGGGGACTCCCAGGTGGGTTGGCGTCATCCAAGGGTGCTGGGGAAAGCTGGAGGGAACTGGTGTCACCCATGGCTGATGACACCAGTGGGGTGGTGCCACCAAGGATGCCAGTGGCTCCTTGGGGACACGGCAAAGTGGGTCTCCCCATTTTGCTGGGGTGGAGGTGATGTCACCTATGTGTTCTCCCCTGGGACAGGCACCGACGAGGACCCAGCAGGAAGCAACCGGACCTTCGTGAGCCACCAACAGTGCCGAGATGCTCTGAAGCTCCAGATCGGCCAGGACTACCTGCTCTGGGGGCTGGCCACCGACCTGTGGGTCACCGGCGGCCGGTAGGGACAGGGTTGTGCACCCCATTGTCCATCCCCGTGTGTGTTCCCCCTGGGGTGCCATCCCCTTCTGACCCATGTCCCCTCTTGTCCCCTCATTGTCTCCAGCTTCTCCTACCTCATCGGCAAGGACACGTGGCTGGAGGCGTGGCCCTCGGAGGCAGCGTGCCAGGACCCCGACGCACAAATCCTCTGCCAGGACTTCATTGAGTTCGCCGAGGCCATGACCATGTTCGGGTGTCCATCCTGAGCCAGTCCCCCCACCACCCATGGGTTCCCCCCACCCTGCTGCCCCCGTCCCCAACACCCCCCCCCCTTTTTTTTGGGGTTAAAAAAAACCGGCTCTGGACCTGCATGGTGGGGGTGTCAGGGGATGTGAGGACACTGTAGGGGACAACGGGTCATGAGGACACCACAGGGGACAACAGGGTGGTGAGGCCTTCATAGTTGTCATGGGGACTTTGTAGGGGACAAGGGGGTGGTGGGGACTCCATAGGAGCTGATGGGATCATGGGGACACCATAGGGGCCAGGGTCGTGGTAAATGAAGGGGGCCCGGGGGGGGTCTGGGACTTCAAGGTGACAACAGGATGGGGGCTCTATGGGGGACATGGGGACCCCATAGGGGCAAGGGGGGTCTGTAGGGGTCATGGGGACTCTGTAGGTGACAATGAAATTGTGAGGACCCCACAGGGGACATGGGGACTCCATAGGTGATGACAGGGCTGTGGGAACCCCATAAGGGATGATGGGGCCTCTGTAGGGGACAACAGGGTGGTGACGGCTCCATAGGAGACCACAGGATCATGGGGACCTTATAGGGAAGGACGGGGTTGGGGGGGGTTCCATAGGTGACCACGCATTCTTGTGAAGTCCACAGGGGGTCAAGAGGCCCCGTGGGCCATTGGGGACCCTCTGGGCCTCTCTGTGACCACATGGGCACCTGTGGGGCTGTATGGGGCTGTACTGGGGGCTGGATGAGGCCCTCAGGGCCCTTGGTGCGCAGCGCTCGGCATGTGGTGCTGCGCCAGCATCCCCCGTCCGGGGCACGGTGCTGCACGGCGCTCGGTGCAGAGTCCTCGGTGCACGGCGCTGCACGGTGCAGAGTCCTCAGCGCATGACGCCGCACGGTGCAGAGTCCTCGGTGCACGGCACCACATGGCCCTCGGTGCAGAGTCCTCAGTGCACGGTGCTGCACGGCCCAGAGTCCTCGGTGCACGGTGCTGCACGGCCCAGAGTCCTCAGTGCACGGTGGTCCCGGTGCACGGTGCTGGACACCCCTCGGTGCACGGTGCTGCACGCCATTCAGTGCGTGCTGCTGCCCGTTGCTTGGTGCACACCCTCGGTGCACGGTGCTGCACCCCGTGCACCTGCGCCGTTCTTGGTGCACGACCCTCGGGCACGGTGCTGCACGCCGCTTGGTGCACAACCCTGGGTGCATGGTGCTGAACACCCACGGTGCATGGTGCTGCGCACCGCTTGGTGCACGACCCTCGGTGCATGGTGCTGGACACCCCTCGGTGCACGGTGCTGCACACCGCTTGGTGCACGACCCTCGGTGCACGGTGCTGCACCCTCGGTCGGTGCTCACCCGGTGCAGGTGCGGCCCCGGACCGCTGGGTGCCCGGCCTTTGGCACCCCCGGTGCTCAGCACCCAGCCCAGCACCGGTGGTGGCACGTAGGGTGCCGCAGCCGGTGGTTTCCTGCTTTCCCAGCAAGGCCTCGCACGGGTGGCGCTTTCCGGTGCCTTATCTGGCGTCCGCAGCCGCTGCCGCAGCGGCCCTGGGCACGGCGGTGCGCACGCGTGGGGGCGTGCACGTGGGCGCGCACATGGGTGCGAACGGGTGGGTGCACGCACCCATGCGGCTGCAAATGCACCGGGGGGTGCACAGACACGTGCGGGTACGTGCACGAGCGTGCAGCGGGGGAGGAGGAGCGCTGACGGAAGTGCGCGTGCGCGTGCGTGCACGGCGCTGGTTGCACGGGCACGCGTGTGCAGGCACAAGCGTGTGCGTGCGTGGTGCAAGCGTGCCAACAGCACAAGCGCCCGTGCGTGTGCACGAGCACGGGCGTGTGTGACATAAGCGTGCCCGTGCATGACACAGGCGCGTGTGAACGTGCACACGCGTGTGGGCAGAGGCGCCAGCGTGTGTGTCGGCCGCGTGGTGTCCCCAGTGTTGGGGACAAAGTGTGTGGGGGGGGGGGGCCCCCCCCCCCAAACTCTCCCCTGCTTGTCCCCAAGCTGTTGTCTGCACTGTCCTCAACTTGTCACCCCGGAGCATCCCTGAGCTGTCCCCAAACTGTCCCAAAGCTGTCCCCAAACTCTCCCCAAGCTGTTCGTAGCATCCCACCATGGGGACAGTGGCGTCCCTGATGTCCCCAGCTGTAGTGGCCCTGGGGATGGCGACACCCCATCCCATCCCCCCCGGTGGCACTGGGGACACTGGTGGCACTCGGGACATTCCCAGTCCCGGTGACACTTGCGGGGTCACCGATGTCCCCCAAAGCAGGGTGACACCGTGGCACTCTCTGTGGTCCCCGTGTGTCCCCATGGAGGAAGTGCGGGGGACACCGGGGGGGGGGGGCAGTGTTGGGGACAGGGGAGGGGGACACAGAGACCCCCTGGGGACACGTGTCCCCCCCCCTGCCATGTTCCCATGGGGGGGGGAGCCACCCCGGGGTGGTGACACCGACGAGTGACGTGGGCCCCGTTTCCTCCGGGGCCATATAGCGGGTGCAGGTCCCCAGGGCAGCGAGTGACACGGCGGGTGACACGCCAGGGGTGGCCCATGGGGGACGGTGTCTTCACCCTGGCGGGGCCCTGGCCACCCTGCCCCCCCCCAGGGCACCCATGGGTGCTGCCAGCCCCCCCATTCCGACATGGCGGCGGCGAGTCCGGGGGGGGGCATGGGGACGGTGGGTGTTGGGGACATTGGTGGCCCTGGCACTGGTGGCGGTGGCAGTGCAGGGCTGGGTGCTGGCGGGGGTCCGGGGGGAGCTGCAGAGGGTGACGGCGCGGCTGCAGGTGAGAGGGGACATGGGGACATGGGCGGGGGGACACGCGTGGGGGGGGGACATGGGAGTATATGGTGGGACATGAGGGGACATGGGGACACAGGGACATGGGGACATGGGGGGGGGACACAGGGACATGAGGGGACGTGGGGGCACATGGGGGGACATGGGGACATAAGGGACATGGGGGACATGGGGACACAGGACATGGGGGACTTGGGGACACAACATGGGGACAATGGGGGGACATGGAGGGACATGGGCGGGACTTGGGGACAGATGGGACACAGGCTGGGGGACGATGGGGGCACATGGGGGGACATGGGGACTAAGGGGACTGGGACATGGGACAACGGGGGACATGGGACAGGGGACATGGGGGACATGGGGATGATGGGGGACAGTGTGGGGACACCACGTGTGCGTGTGAGACACGGCTGGAGGGACACGCGTGTGCGTGTGGCAGTGGGTGACACCGCGTGTGCGTGGGAGGGGCCGTGGGGCACATACGTGTGTACGTGTCCCTGTGTGTCCCCTTCTGTGTCCCCATGTCCCCCTCTTGTCCCGTGTCCTGTGTGTCCCTGTCCCCGGTCCCCTTGCCCCTTGTGCCGTGTCCCCCCCCCCCTTCCCCAAGTGGGTCCCCATGCCCAGGTGCGTGTCCACACGTGTGTCCCCATGTCCCCCTGCGTGTCCCCCTGCGTGTCCCTGTGTGTCCCTGTGTGTCCCCGTGTCCTCCTGTGCCCTTGTGTCCCCACGTGTCCCCTGACCCATGTGGGTGTCCACAGGCCACTGGGGACCAGATGCTGTCGGAGAAGGTGCTGCAAGGTGGGTCCCCAAAACTAGGTCCTGGGACATGGGTGCCACCCCCTGGGGACCAGGAGGGCAACAACCTGGGGACCTGGGTGCCACCATCCTGGGGACATGGGTGCCACCCCCTGGGGACCAGGAGGGCAACAACCTGGGGACATGGGTGCCACCATCCTGGGGACATGGGTGCCACCAGTCCAGGGCCATGAGATCTCCCCCCCCCATCCTGAGGACATGGCTACCACATCCCTGGGGAGGGCACTGCCACCCCCTTGGGGACCTGGGTGCTACCACCCTGGGGACACGGGACCTCACCGGGCCACCTGGGTTCCCCTTGCAGATCGCCCCCCAACTAAGAAGCCAGCGGCTCATCTCATCGGTAAGGGGGGGGGGGGGACTCACACGGGGGGGGCACCCCGGACACCTGGGTCCCCAACCCGAGGGTGGGGGTGGGTGGCCCCGATGCCTGGGTCCCTCCCCGGGGGGTGGAAAGAATTGGGGGGAGGGGGTGCTGGAAGTTTCCGATGGGGGGTGGGGGTGGGGTGGGTCCCTCCGTGGGGGTGGGGGGGACGGGGGGGGGGGAAAGGTTCCACTGCGGGGGGGGGGGGGGGGGGGGGGATGGGGGTGCCCCAAGATGGGGGGGGGGGCGTGTGGAGGTTTGGGGGCTCAGCACCACGGATGCGTGGGTGCCCCTATAGACAGTTGGGGGGTCCTGGAATTTGGGGGTCAGCACCCGATCCGGTCTCCTATGATGGGGGGGGTGCTGGAATTTGGGGTGCTAGCCCCCGGAGCCTGAATCCCTATAGGTGGAGGTGCTGGAGTGCACCACGGATGTTTGGGTCCCCCTAGAGATAATAGGGGGGTGCTGGAAGTTTGGGGTCAGCACCCTGGATTCCCAGGTCTCCCTATAGATGGGGGGGGTGCTGGAAATTTTGGGGTGCTCAGCACCCCGGATGCCTGAGTATCCCTATAGATAGTGGGGAGGTGCTGGAAGTTTTGGGGTGCTCAGCACCCGGACTCCTGGGTGCCCCTAGAGACGTGGGGGGGTGCTGGAAGGTTTGGGGGTGCTCAGCACCACGGATGTTTGGGTCCCCCTAGAGATAATGGGGGGGTGCTGGAAGTTTTGGGGGGGGCTCAGCACCCTGGATTCCTAGGTATCCCTATAGATGGGGGGGTGCTGGAAGTTTTGGGGTGCTGAGCACCACGGACTCCTTGGTCTCCCTTTAGATATTGGGGGGGCGCTGGAAGGTTTGTGGTGCTGAGCACTCCGGATGCCTGTGCCCGCCCTCAACCTTCCTCCTCCTCCTCCTCCCTGCAGCCGGTGCCGACGTCTCATCCCAACCCAACGGGTCCCTTCGATGGGAGCCCAGCAAGTCATGGGCTTTCATCCGGGGCCTGGGCTACCGGGGGGGCTCCCTCGTTTGCCGCCAACCCGGTCTCTACTTTGTCTACGCCAAGGTGCAACTGGGTGCTCCCGGGTGCCCAAAACGCGCCACCACCCTCCACGGCATCCACAAACGAACGCCCCGTTACCCCGGCGTCCTTGACCTCCTGGTGAACAAGGTGGTTTATTGTCCCCAAACTCACGGGGTCCCCTGGGCCCGGCACAGCTTTTTGGGGGGACTCGTGCGCCTGGAAATGGGGGATGAAGTCTTCACCCGGGTGCAGGCGCCCGAGCTGGTGCGGGCGGTGGACGGCACCCGCTCCTATTTTGGGATGTTCATGGTGTGATGGGGTTTGGGGTTGTGGTTTTTTTTTTTTTTGGGGGGGGGGGGGTGGCACTGGAGGGCTGGTGGGACCTTGGTTGTCACCTCCCACACCATCACGGGCACCCCCGAGGTGCAGGATTGAGGTGGGGTGGGGACGGGCGGCACTCTCCAGTGGCTTTATAGGGTTGTGCATGGGGTGCTGAGCACCTGACCCTCTGGACCTGGACCCTGCCCACTGGGTGCTGGGCCCTTCCCTTCGGGACCCCCCAAGACCAGGCTTGGCACCCCCTAAAATCCCTGGCACCCAGGACTGGGATGGGGTGTGGACTCTCCAGTGGCTCATATAGGGTTGTGCATGGGGTGCTGAGCACCTGGACCCTCTGGACCTGGACCCTGACCCACCTGGGTGCTGGGTCCTTCCTGCGGGACCCCCAAGACCCCATTTGCTGCTCCGACACCCGGAGGGAGAGGGGGGGGTCCTGAGCACCTGGACCCTCTGGACCTGGACCCTGACCCACCTGGGTGCTGGGCCCTTCCCTGTGGGACCCCCAAGGCCCCGTTTGCCGCCCCGAAATCCCTGGCACCCAGGACTGGGGTGGGGTGTGGATTCTCCAGTGGCTTGTATAGGGTTGTGCACAGAGGGGGGTGCCGACACTGCGTGCACCCCCCACACCCTCCCAGATCCCTGGGCCCCTCCTCTGCAGGACCCCTGGGACCCCTTTTTACCTATTTATTTTTTGGGGGGGTTAACCCTGATATTCAGGGGGGCCCCCAAACCCCCATCCCCTCCCCAGAATTGCCCCCCAATAGGTGCCTGGGTCCCTCACCCAGCAGCATCTCTGCTGTGCCTCAGTTTCCCCCAGGTGGGGCCAGGAAGGGGTTGGGGGATTCCCTCACCCCCCCAAAATTGGGGGACTCCTCGTGGGGGGACCCCCCACCCTGCCCCCCCCCCACATCCTGAAGCCAGAAATAAAAATGAAAGCAAAACCACTGGGTGCCAGAATTTGATGAAGGGGGAGTGCAGAGGCAAATTGGGGGGAGCAGGGGAAAATTTGGGGGGGTCTGGGGTAAATACTGGGAGGTCAGGGGCAGATTGGAGTAGTCTAGGGCAAATTGGGGGGGGGGGAAAAGGGGGGGGGGGCAAATGGGGTGCGGTAAACGGGGGATGTCCGGGGCAAATTTGGGGTCAGAGGCAAATTTGGGGGGGATCAGAGCTATATTGGAGGGTCTGGGGTAAATTGGGGACGTCTGAGGTAAATATTGGGGTGTCAGGGGCAGATTTGGGGGTGCAGGGGCAAATCTAGGGGTCTGGGAGGGGCAATAGGGGGAAAAAAGGGGGTCAAGAGCAATTGGGGGGGCAAGGGGAAATTTTGGGGGGGGGGGCTCAGGGGCATTTGGACGGGGGACAGGGCCAAACCAGCCCCTCCCAGTTCCCCCTTTGGAGTGGGGATTCTCTGCTGGCTGCTATGAGGTTGTGCCCCCCCCCACCCCCCCCTTCCCCTGCCGGGGGGGGGGAATCCAGGATTTTGGGGGAAGGGGGGGTTCAATTGAGCCCCAGATCTGTGTGCGTATCCCCCTCCTCAGGATCTGGGTCCCTTCTGCCTCCTCGTGCAAGTGGTGCACGGCCCTCGTGCAAGCATCGCACGGGGAGGATTTCCTGCTGCTGGAGGCCGGATAAGGCCACAGCGGAGGGGGGGGGGGGGAGGAAAGGGGAGGGGGCTGGGACTGGGCGGGGGGGGTCACATTGAGCCCCAGATCTGTGCATGGGTGTTTGCACAGGCATTTTTTGGGGGGTGATTAAAGCCATTTGGGGGCACAGGGAACCATAAATAAATTTATTAAACAATAAATAAAGCGGCTCCAAGCGCCGGATAATAATTTAGGGGGGGGAGGGCCCCCCCCCCAGGCCGGCTGGGGGGGGGGGGGGGAGCTGGGACCAACAGGGACCCCCCATGTCTCTGGGCACGGGGGTCTCTGCGGTCCCCAATGTCCCCAAAATAGGGGTCTGTGAGGTCCCTTGGTGTCCCCAAGTGTCCAGCATTGGGGTTCCCCAAATGGCCAACATGGGGGTGTCCAAGGTCCCTTGGTGTCCCCAAATCCTCAGCATGGGGCTCTGGGAGGTCCCTTGATGTCCCCGAGGTCCAGGCGTGGAGGTCTGCAAGGTCCCTTGATGTCCCCACATCTCCAAGCATGGGGTCTCCAGCCCCAAATATTCAAGCACAGGGGTCTGCAATGTCCCTTAATGTCCCATCTCTGAGTATGGGGGTCTTGACACTCAGCCTCCAGGCATAGAGGTCAGCAATGTCCCTTGATGTCCCCAATCTCCAGCCAGGAGGGTGACCAGCCCCAAACCCCCGGGTCACCCCCGGCCTCTCCAACACATCACCCCCCGGCGATACGGAGCAAGCCCACGAAATTGCCCTCCCGCTGGTCCTGCGCCAGCTGCCACCCGTCCCCCTTCACGTCCCCCTCCAGCACCAGGCTGAGGACATCTCCAGCTTGGAGCTGCCCAACGGCTTGGGCCAAACCCGAAGGTGTCGGCTCAGATCTTCTGTGGTCGGACAGCGCCAACGGGATGGTGAGCAACGGGTGCGGTGAACTGGCACGCAAGAGCTTGAGGGTGATGGTGCCGGGGGGGCAGGTGGGTGCCGTGCAGGTGAGGGCGAATTGGCCGTAGAGGAGGTAGAGGCCACCTGATGTCACCTGCAGCTTGCTGTCTGTCATCTGGACGTCACCGCTGAGGAAGACGCCGTTGATGCCTTCCTCGTAGCGCCACTCGGGTTTCTGTGGTAGCTCCAATGAGCCTGGGGGAAGAAAAGGGGAGAAGGGTGGTGGGTGCTCCTGGTCGGTGGTGGGTGCCCCTGATGGGAGATGGGTGCCCCCAATGGGAGATGGGTGCTGCAGCCCCCCCCGATGCCCCTGGCCACCACAGCCCACACAGGGGTACCTGGGAGGGGACCAAGGGACCACAGGGATGGAGGATGCTCCATGACACCCTGGGATCAATGGGGACAGAGGATGCTCCGTGACACCCCCAGGACCACAGGGGCGGGGACCACACAGATGGAGGATGCTCCGTGACACCCTGGGGACAATGGAGATGGAGGATGCTCTGTGACACCCTGGGGACCACAAGGATGGAGAATGCTCTGTGACACCCCCGGGACTACAGGGACGGGGACCACAGGGATGGAGGAGCCCGGACCCCGGGGGGGGGGGCCCCGTGACACCCTGGGGACCACAGGGACGGAGGATGCTCCGTGACACACTGGGGATGACAGAGGATGCTCCGTAACACCCTGGGGACACTCCATGACACCCTGTGACCACAGGGATGGAGAATGCTCTGTGACACCCTGGGGACAATGGAGACGGAGGATGCTCCATGACACCCTGGGGACCACAGGGATGGAGGATGCTCCGTGACACCCCGCGGACGACGGGGATGGAGGATGCTCTGTGACACCCTGGGGACCACAGGGACGGAGGATGCTCCGTGACACCCCGGGGACACTCCATGACGCCCTGGGCACTGCAGCTGCCCGGTGACACCCCCAGATGCTCCAAGCTCGGGATGACGTTTCCTCGCCGAGGGCGGAAGAAGGAACCCGCGCGACACTTTCGAGATGACTGGGCGAGCCGCCTAAGGCCGGGGTCCCCCTTCCGCTCCCCCCAAGCTTCCCCGGTGCCCCTCACCGTGGCCTCAGGCCTGGGGGACTTACCAGCGCTCAGCAGCATGTGGGCGGCTGTGGCAGCCTGGGAGGGAAAGGAAAAAGCGTCAGCGGGCGGGAAGGACCCAAGTGTCCTTGTCCCCGTGTCCCCCCCCTTCTTCCGTGAAGGGGAAGTTGGGTTTTGTGTTGGGATTTGGGGACTTTCCAGCACCCCATTGGGTATTTTGGGGGGTCCCCAGGAGAGGGAATGATCCCTGTATTTGGGTGGGTGGGGGGAATTGGTGACGTTAGGGATGGGGAAACTGAGGCACGGGGGGAGAGTTGGAGGCCTGGTGCATCCTCCTTC
This sequence comes from Gorsachius magnificus, assembly GCA_034008185.1. Lineage (NCBI taxonomy): Eukaryota > Metazoa > Chordata > Aves > Pelecaniformes > Ardeidae > Gorsachius > Gorsachius magnificus. The sequence goes on along the minus strand of CM067106.1, from coordinate 427,308 downwards.
CCCCCGCCCCAGGTGGACGGATGGAGAGATGGATGCCGCCAGGATATGCAACCTCGATGGACGCACGGACACGCGGAGGAACGGACACCCAGAAGGATGGGGGCAGGGGGAGCCCCGATGGACAGACAACCAGATGGACACCCAGAGGGATGGTGGGGTGGAGCCTGGATGGACAGACAACTAGATGGGCACCCAGAGGGAGGGAACCGGCCACAGACACCCTGATGCACACCCTGACAGACAACTGGACACCAGGTGGCCGGGGGGGGATGACACCTGGACAGACACCCAGACACCTGGATGGATGGACACCCAGATGGACAGACATATGGACACCTGGACAGACAGACAACCGGACACCTGGATGGACAGACACCGGACAAGATGGAGAACTGAGCAACTTGAACAGACCGACGGACACCAGGACAAGACGGGCACCTGGAGAACCAGAGACCTGGACAGACGGACACTGGCATAGACGGATAGACAGGCACCGGGACAGATGGACACCGGGACAACCAGACAGAGGGATGCCGGGACAACCAGACAGAGGGACACTGGGACAGACAGACAGTGGGACAGACGGATGATGGCATAGACGGATAAAGACACCGGGACAGATGGACACCAGGACAACCAGACAGAGGGACACCGGGACAGACAGACAGTGGGACAGACGGACGCTGGCATAGACGGATAGACAGACACCGGGACAGAGGGACACTGGGACAACCAGACAGAGGGATGCCGGGACAGACCGGACAGTGGGACAGACGGACAGCCACTGGCATAGACAGATAGATAGACACCAGGACAGATGGACACTGGGACAACCAGACAGAGGGACGCCGGGACAACCAGACAGAGGGGCACTGGGACAGACGGACAGTGGGACAGACAGACGCTGGCATAGACGGATAGACAGACACCGGGACAGAGGGACACTGGGACAACCAGACAGAGGGATGCCGGGACAGACGGACAGTGGGACAGAGGGACAGTGGGACAGACAGAGCCCCCAGCCCCCCCGGTGCCCACCTGCGGCGGGGGCCCCCCCTGGAGCATCCCCAGGAGCGCGGCGGTGGCGGCGGCGGCGGCGGCCCCGAGAGCGGCGGTCGAGGGCGGCGGACCGGGAGGAGGAGGCGGCGGCCCCGGGGCGGCACCGGCAGGGAGGGAGCGGGGGGCTCTCGGGGTGGACGGGCGGGGACATGGCGGGGAAGGTCGGGGCCGGGGGGGGGGGGGCCGGGGGGGGGGGGGCCGGGGCCGGGGACCGTCCGGGGACACCGGGGAGGGGATGGGGAGGGACCAGGGAGGGGCCGTGGGTGACAGGACGGGAGCGGGGGGATCCCGGTGGGACCGGGGGTGGGGTGGGGGGGAAACCCGGTGGCACCGGGGAGGGACAGACCGACAGGGGGGGCGGGACGGACAGACCGCGCGGGGGGGGGCACCGGAGGGGGTAGGATTCCGGTGGGACCGGGACGGGGTGGGGGAGGATCGGGGAGGCACCGGGGAGGGACCGGGGGTGGGGACAGACGGGCACCGGGGGTGGGGACAGACCGGGGAGGAACCGGTGACACTGGGGGCGGGGGGAGCCCGGGGGACATCGAGGAGGGGGGAGGGCTGGAATGGGGACCCAGGCGACCGGGGGGTGCCTCCCCCCCCGCCCCGCTTTGGGTGTCCGGACGACTGGGTCCCCTTGAAAGCAACCGGAGGGGGGGGGTGGTGGTGGTGTCCGGACGCCTGGGTCCCTCCCGGGGGTGGTGTCACCACGGAAGGGAAGTGACCCCCCCGCCCCGTCCCGTCCCGTCCCGTCCTGTCCCCGTCCCCGGGGATTTCGCCTCCCCCGGCCGTGACGGAGCCCCGGAGTTTCCTTCCACTGAGCCGGGTCGGAATTTCTGCCGGGGGGGGGGGGGGGGCACACACACAGGGAAAGGGTTTTGGGGGTGTGTGTGGGGGGGTGACACCAGCTCTGGGTCCCCAGCACGGCCTGGGGGCGGGGCAGCTTCCCGGACGCCTGGGTTGTGGATGCGCCCACGCGTGTTTCTGCAGGAGAGACCCCCCCATGGGAGACCCCTATGAGACACCCCCCCATAGGAGACCTCCCCCCCACCATGAAGACCCATGGGAGACTCCACCCAAGAGAACCCCCCCATGGGAGACCCCCGCCCCAAGAGAGACCCCCCCAAAAGAGACCCCCCCCATGAGAGACCCCTCCCATGGGAGACTCCACCCAAGAGAACCCCCCCAAGAGAGACCCCTCCCCCATAAAAAGAGACGCCCCCCCAGGAGAGACCCCCCCAAAAAGAGACGCCCCCCCCCCACGAGAGACCCCCATGGGAGACCACCCAAGAGAACCCCCCCATGCCCCATGGGAGACCCCTGCCCCAAGAGAGACCCCTCCCATGGGAGACCCCCCCCCATGAGAGCCCCCTCCCATGGGAGACTCCACCCAAGAGAGACCCCCCCCATAAAAGAGACCCCCCCCCCAAGAGAGACCCCCATGGGAGACTCCACCCAAGAGAACCCCCCCATGGGAGACCCCCGCCCCAAGAGAGACCCCCCCAAAAGAGACCCCCCCCCCATAAAAAGAGACGCCCCCCCAAGAGACCCGCCCCCCAAAAGAGACACACCCCCCAAGAGAGACCCCCATAGGAGACTCCACCCAAGTGAACCCCCCCATGGGAGACCCCCCTCAAGAGAAACCCCCCCAAGAGAGACCCCCCCCAAAAGAGACACCCCCCCCACGAGAGACCCCCAGGGGAGACTCCACCCAAGAGACGGAGACCCCCCTCAAGAGACCCCCCCCCAAGAGATCCCCATGGGAGATCCCCCAAGTGAGACCCCCAAACCTCCCCCCCGCCCTTGTGAGACCCCCCCCCCAAATGGGAGCCCCCCGGGACACGCCCCCTCCCCAAAGCCCAGGGAAGCCCCGCCCCCTCCCCGCGAACCGCCAATCAGCGCGCCCCCCGCGGGGAGGGGGCGCGCTGATTGGCGAGTGACGCCGCAGCGCCCGCGAGAGAAGGGGGCGGTACCGGAAGCCCGCGTCACGTGACTCAGGCGGTGGCGCGTGGGGGGGACGCTCGGGGGACGCGGGCACCCCCCCCCACACACCGCGACGGTACGGGGGGGGGGGGGAATGTGGGCGGGGCTTGGGGGGTGTGGGCGTGGTCACCAGGTGTGGGCGTGGTCGCGGTGCTTCCGGGACGGGCAAGTGGCTGAGGGGACGGGGGGGGGAACCCCGAGTGTGTGTGGGGGGAGCTCCGTGGAGGGGGGGGGGGGGGGGCTGGGGGGTGTCACAGGTACCGGGGGGACACACACGCACACTAGGGACAGAGGTGGGGCCGTGGGGACAATGAGGACGTGGCCGTGGGTGGCCATGGGCGTGGCTATGGGGGGGGGGCAGCAAGGACAGGGTGGCCATGGGGGTGGCCATGGGGGGGGACAGTAAGGACAGGGTGGCCATGGGGGTGGCCATGGGGGGGGGGCAGCAAGGACAGGGTTGCCATGGGGGGGGCCATGGGGAGGGGACAGCAAGGACAAGGTGGCCATGGGGAGGGGACAGCGAGGACAGGGTGGCCATGGGAGTGGCTGGGGAGGGGGGGCAGCAAGGACAGGGGGGCCAGGGGGGTGGCCATGGGGGGGGACAGTAAGGACAGGGTGGCCATGGGGGGGACAGCAAGGACAAGGGGGCCATGGGGGGGCGACAGCGAGGACAGGGTGGCCATGGGAGTGGCCATGGGGGGGGCAGCAAGGACGGGGGGGCCCTGGGGGTGGCTCGGGGGGGATAGGAAGGACAGGGGGGCCATGGGGGGGGGCAGCAAGGACAGGGGGGCCATGTGGGTGGCCATGGTGGGGACAGGAAGGTCAGGGTGGCCACAAGCTCAAGGTGACCACAGGGACAGGAGTGACCATGCAGAGAGGTGGCCATGGAGGGGGGGGACAGCCAGGACAGGGGTGGCCACAGGTTCACGGTGACCATAAGGACATGGGGGCCACGAAGGATGGGGGGGGACACAACAATTGGGACGGGGTGGCCACAGGGATGGAGGGACAATTGGGTGGACATGGGGACAGAGGGGACAATGGGGCCGTGGTCTGGGGGTGACCATGGGGACAGGGGGGACATATTTTGGGGGAAATTAGGCCACGTTTGGTATCACCCGCCTTTTCCCCTCAGGTCTTTATGCCCACGCCAAGAATTGCGGCAGACTGACGCCGGGGCGCTGCCGCCGCCTTCGTTAGGTGGTAATTAAATAGGCTTGGGGTGGGCCGGAGGGCGGGTTCAGTTAAACCAGGTTTGATTAAACAGGGTTCAATGAATCAGGTTTGATTAAATTGTGTTCAATTAAACAAGCTTCGATTAAACTGGGTTCAGTTCATCATGTTGGATTAAACCGGATTCAGTTAAACTGGGTTCAGTTAACCTGGGTTTGTTAAACCGGGTTATTAAAGGGGGTTTGATTAAATTTTTTAAAGGTTTTAGTCAATTAAACTGGGTTCAGTTCATCAGGTTTGATTAAATTGGGTTCAGTTAAACCAAGTTTGATTAAACCAGGTTCAGTGAATGGTTTGATTAAATGTTTCAATTAAACCAGGTTATTGACTGGGTTCAGTTAAGTGGGTTGATTAAACTGGGTTCAGTTATGGGTTTGATTAAACTGGGTTTGAATAAACTGGGTTCAGTTTACTGGGTTCAGTTAAACCAAGTTTGATTAAACCAGGTTCAGTGAATCAGGTTTGATTAAATTGTATTCAATTAAACCAGGTTTGATTGAGCTGGGCTCAGTTAAGGTGGGTTTGATTGAGCTGGGCTCAGTTAAGGTGGGTTCAGTTGAACTGGGCTCAATTACACTGGGCTCAGTTAAACTGGGTTCAGTTAAACCGGGTTCAATTCATTGCCTTCAGTTAAACCGGGTGCAATTAAACCAGGTTTGATTAATTTGGCTTCAATTAATCCGGGTTCAATTCACTGCCACCACCCCAGGGCTTGGGGACGGTGGCACCGTGCCACCACGATGGTTTCGGCTCAGCGCAACCCCATCTTATGGGGCTTTTTTTTGGGGGGGGGGGGGGGGTTGTTTGGGTTTTTCACTTCCATCCCGGCAACGTTTCCCTACCCTCTGTTGCGCCTGTGCCGGGCTCCTGGCGGTGCTGGTGGTGCGGACCCCCCGGTTCCCCGGGCCGCTGCTGGCGGTGGCATATCGCTTGGGGCTCCTCTACCAGCTCTGGCACAAGGTAGGACAAAACGGGTGACACCACCACCGTTTTGCTTTTTGAAGCCATCCCCAGCTGGCAGCTTGGCAACGGGATGGTGACACCACGCACATCCTCCCGGTCAACTCCTCACCACGTAGGTGGACCCCCAAAGCCCCGGCACGGTGGTGAGCTGGTGGCGGAAGTGTTGAAGGCACACGGCGTCCGCTTCCTCTTCACCTTGGCTGGTGGCCACATCTCGCCCATCTTGGTGGCCAGCGAGAAGGTGGGCATCCGCGTGGTGGACACCCGGCATGAGGCCACCGCTGTCTTCGCCGCCGATGCCGTCTCCAGGCTCTCGGGTGCGGATATGGAGGGGGGATCCCATGGCCAGCACCTTCTCCTGCCCCAATGGGTGGGGAATTTTGGGGTGTCCCCACTTGGTGGGGTCCGGTTGAGCCAAGAGGGTCCAAGACTTTGTGGGTGTCTGGGGTCCTTCCATGGTGGGTTGTCCCCTTCCCCGAGCTAATTTGGCAGCTCTGGTGACGACAGAAGGTGACCCCATGGCCAGCACCTTCTCCTGCCCCAATGGGTGGGGAATTTTGGGGTGTCCCAGCTTGGTGGGGTCCCAGTTGAGTTCCAGGATGGGTTCCAAGACTTTGTGGGTGTCTGGGGTCCTTCCATGGTGGGGTTTGTCCCCGTTCATCCCCCCTGGAGCAAATTCAGCCACTTGGGTGTCAACAAGATGAGCAACCAAGCATTCCCAGAACCCCCCCAGCCAAAAAATCGGGGTGCAGAGGGGATCCCCTTCCACCCCTCCCCCTACTTCCCCACAGGTCGCATCGGCGTCGCCGCCGTCACTGCTGGTCCCGGCGTCACCAACACGGTGACAGCCATCAAGAACGCCCAGATGGCCGAGTCACCGCTGCTGCTCATCGGGGGAGCGGCCGCCTCACTACAGAAGGTGGGGGGGAGGCACCATTTTTTGGGGGGGGGGGGGGGGGGGGTGTTCCCCTATTTTTGGGGTTCAGAGCTCATTTTCCTCATCTCCACAGGGTCGGGGAGCGCTGCAGGACATCGACCAGCTCTCGCTCTTCAAGACGCTCTGCAAAGCTTGCGTCTCGGTGCGCGCCATCCGTGACATCATCCCCACCCTCCGCAAAGCCATCGCCACTGCGCAGTCGGGGACCCCCGGTAAAAAAAATTGGGGGGGGTGGGGGTGTGGGGGGGTGTGGGAATGGGGGACACCCCAAAACCCACCCTCAGGGTGCTCGGGCCATGGGTTTTTCCCCCCACCATGGGTTCACCCGGTGTGGTTTGCAGGAGCGTTTTGAGGTACTGCTGTTGGAATTGGGGGGATATAAGCCCCAAAAAGTGGTTTGGGGGTGGGGGTGACTTTGGGGTGGTTGCCCCCCCCCCTCTCCCCCCCATCCTTGCACCCCAATTTTGTAGGACCCGTCTTCGTGGAGCTCCCCATTGATGTGCTCTACCCCTTCCACGTGGTGGAGAAGGAGATGGGTGGCACCAAAAATGCCCGGGGGCTGCGAGGAAAGGTGGTGCAGTGGTGAGTAGCACCCCCCCCACACCCCCCCAAAAAAGCACCCTAGGGTGCTGCTGGCACCCCAAGGGGTCCCAGCACCCCAATATCCTTCCCCCCCCACCCCCATAGGTACCTCCAAAACTACATCCGTAATCTTTTTGCGGGTGCCTGGGAGCCCCGGGATGTGTCCCCGTTGCCCGTCCAGGTGCCGCTGGCCACCGAGGATGAGGTGGGTTTGGGTGGGATCCCCCCCCCCCGCCCCCCCATGGTGGGGGGGTTTTGGGGTGTCGTGGGTGGGGGTGTTTGGGGGCGGGAGGGGGATGGGTTTGGGATTGGCTGGGGGGGTTGGGGGGAGGGGAGGTTTGGGGGGGATGGCAGAGCTGGGTTTTGGGGCTAAATCAGCCGGATTTTGGGGCTCAGCTGAGCTGACTTTTGGGACCCAATTGAGCCGGTTTTGGGGCTCAGCAGAGCATTTTGGGGCTCGCTGAGCGGTTTTGGGCTCAACTGGGCTGGTTTTGGGGCTCAGCTGAGCCAGTTTTGGGGCTAAATCAGTTGGTTTTGAGGCTAAATCAGTCAGTTTTGGGGCTCAGCTGGGCCAGTTTTGGGGCTCGGCAGAGCTGATTTTTGGGGCTCAACTGGGCTGGTTTTGGGGCTCAGCAGAGCTGACTTTTGGGGCTCGGCTGAGCAGGTTTTGGGGCTCAACTGGGCTGGTTTTGGGGCTCAGCTGAGCCAGTTTTGGGCCTCAGTGGAGCCGGTTTTGGGCCCAGTTGGGCTGGTTTGGGAACTAATTGTCCAGTTTTTGGAAGGACCCAATTGAGCTGGTTTTGGGGCTCAGCTGAGCCAGTTTTGGGGCCTAACTGAACTGGTTTTGGGGCTCAGCTGAGCCCATTTTGGGGTTCAATGGGGCTGAGTTTTGGGGCCAACCCTGCTGGGTTTGGTGCGCAACCAAGCCAGTTTTGGGGCTGACTGAGCCAGTTTTTGGTGCCCCAATAGGGCTGATTTTGGGGCTGACTGAGCTGGTTTTTGACACCCAACCGAGCCAGTTTTGGGGCTGATTGAGGCGGTTTTGGGTCACAGGTGCAGCGGTGCGCGGAGCTGGTGAGCCGGGCCACGAAGCCGCTGGTGCTGGTGGGCAGCCAGGCCATGCTGCCGCCCACGCCGGCCGAGGAGCTGCGGTGAGCCGGGCTTTAGGGATGGCTGAGCCAGGTTTGGGGATGGATCAGCCAATATGGGGACAGCTGAGATGGTTTGGGGGACAATTGAGCCAGGTTTGGGGATGGATCAGCCAATTTGGGGTCTGGTGAGATGGTGTGGGGATGGCTGAGCCGGGTTTTGGGGATGGCTGAGCTGGATTTTGGGGACGGCTAAGCTGGGTTTGGGGGGGGGGTGAGTGGTTGGGGACCTTAGCCGGGTTTTGGGGACAATTGAGCCAGTTTGGGGACAATTGAGCTGGGTTTGGGGATGGATTAGCCCATTTAGGGTCTGGTGAGCTGGGTTGTGGGGACGGCTGAGCTGGGTTTTGGGGACGGCTGAGCTGGGTTTTGGGGACGGCTGAGCCTGGTTTGGGGACGGTTTGGGGACGCTGAGCCGTTTGGGGACAATTGAGCCATGGATCAGCCAATTTGGGGTCTGGTGAGATGGTGTGGGGACAGCTGAGCCAGGTTTGGGGATGGATCAGCCAATCTGGGGTCTGGTGAGCTGGGTTTTGGGGACAGCTGAGCTGGTTTGGGTACGGCTGAGCTGGGTTTGGGGACAGATGAGCCAGATTTGGGCCTGACCGAGTGAGTTTTTAGGCTCAGCTGAGCCAATTTTGGGGGCCAAACCAAGCTGCTCTGCGGCCAAAACTGAGCCAGTTTTGGGCCCCTGAACAAGCCAGTTTGGGGGCCAAACTGAGCCAGTTTGGGGCCCTGAGTTGGTTTTGGGGCCAAACTGAGCCAGTTTGGGGCCCTGAGTTGGTTTTGGGGCCCAAACCAAAGCCAGTTTGGGGCCCTGAGAGAATTTTGGGGCCCTGACCGAAGCCGGTTTTGGGGCCCCGACCGAAGCCGGTTTTGGGGCCAAACCAAGCCAGTTTGGGGCCTGAGAGAATTTTGGGTCTCAAACCGAGCCGGTTTTGGGGCCCCACTGAGCCGGTTTTTGGGGGCCAAACCAAGCCATTTTGGAGCCCAGCCGAGCTATTTTTGGTGCACGCTGACGCCCGCCTACCCACAGCACGGCGCTGGAGGCCCTGGGCATCCCCTGCTACCTGGGGGGTGCGGCGCGGGGGCTTCTCCCCCCCGGCAGCCCCCTCCTCCTACGCCAGAACCGCCGCGACGCCCTCCGCGATGCCGACCTGGTGCTGCTGGCAGGTACTGGGATGGGGCGGGGGTGGGGGGGGGGGGACACGAAAAAACCCGCTGCGTCCCCGTCCCCATCCTGACACCCTGCGTCCGTCCCCAAGGTTCTGTCTGTGATTTTCGCCTCTCCTACGGGCGCCTTTTTGGTCGCCGCGCCGTCATCGTGGCCGTTAACCGGGACCGGGCGCAGCTCCTCCGCAATTCCGATGTCTTCTGGAAACCCCGGCTTGCCGTGCAAGGTGAGACACCCCCCACCACCACCACCCCAAAACTGCCCTGGGCCCCCCCAGCCCCTGCCTGAAATGGGGTGCGTGGGGCGTGATGAGTTTGGGTGTTCTCGGCAGGCGACGCTGCCTCCTTCGTGGCGCGGTTGGCGCGGAGCCTGCGGGGCTACGCCTGCCCCAAGGATTGGGTGGAGGGGCTGCGCGAGGCCGATCGGAAAAAGGAGCAGGCGAACCGGTGAGCGCCCACGGGATGGGGATGGGGACGGGATGGGGGGACAGGGATGGGTGTAGGGACGGGCTCAGGGGCAGGGGATGGGGACAGGGATGGGTGTAGGGACAGGCTCAGGGGCATGGGGATGGGGACAGGGATGGGTGTAGGGACAGGCTCAGGGGCACAGGGATGTGCACAGGGATGGGGACAGGCACAAGGATGGGATTGGGGACAGGGAGAGGCTCAGGGACTGGGATGGGGACAGGCGTGGGGATGGGGACAGGGATGGGTGTAGGGACAGGCTCAGGGGCACGGGGATGGGGACAGGGATGGGGACAGGGATGGGTGTAGGGACAGGCTCAGGGGCATGGGGATGGGGATGAGGACAGGCACAAGGATGGGATTGGGGACAGGAACAGGTATGGAGATGGGGACAGGGACGGGGACAGGGGCATGGGGATGGGGCAAGCAGGGGGACAGGGCTGGGCACAGATGGGGGACTGGGATGGGGACAAGGAAAGGCATGGGAATGGGGACAGGCACGAGGATGAGATTGGGGGCAGGGATGGGTGTAGGGGCAGGTTCAGGCAGGGACAGTTATGAAGATGGGGACAGGAGCACGGGGCTGGGGACAAGCATAGGGACAGGGGCAGGGGGATGGGGACAGGCGTGGGGACAGGGATGGGTGTAGGGACAGGCTCAGGGGCAGGGACAGTTAGGGAGATGGGGACAGGAGCACGGGGATGGGACAAGCATGGGGACAGGGAAAGGCGTGGGCAAAGGGGACAGGCACAAGGATGGGATTGGGGACAGGGATGGGGACGGGGACTGGGATGGGGACAGGGACAGGGAGGGGCATGGATCTTGGCCTGTTTGGGGGGGGGCTCCCCATTCCCAGTCCTCGGGGGACCCCAGCCCATTTCTCACCGGGAGGGGGTCCCCATTCCCAGTCCTGGGGGCCCCAACCTTTCAACTGGGAGGGGTTCCAAGTCCCGGGGGACCCCCCCATTTCCCACTGGGGGGGGGGGGGCATCCCCATTCCCAGTCCTCGGGGGTCCTCAACATATTTCTAACTGGGAGGGGTCCCCATTCCCAGTCCTTTGGGGATCCCAGCCCATTTCCAACTGGGAGGGGGTTCCCAGTCCTCAGGGGACCCCAACCCATTTCCCCACTGGGAGGGGGGGGGTCCCCATTCCCAGTCCTCGGGGGTCCTCAACACATTTCTAACTGGGAGGGGTCCCCATTCCAAGTCCTTGGGGACCCCAACCCATTTGCCACTGGGAGGGGGGGTCCCCATTCCCAGTCCTTGTGGGATCCCAGCCCATTTCCAACTGGGAGGGGGTCCCCATTCCCAGTCTTCGGGGAACCCCAGTCCATTTCCAACTGGGAGGGGGGCCCAACCCCATTCTTTGGGGGATCCCAGCCCATTTCCAACTGGGGAGAGGTCCCCATTCCCATTCTTTGAGGGGACCCCACTCTTTTGGGGATCCCACCCACCTCTTCCTTGCCCGGACTGGGGTGGGGTCTCCCCCCAACAGGGAGAAGAGCAGCGACCCCCACCCCGCCAACACCTGAACCCCCTGGACCTGCTGCACCGCCTGGATGCGCTGTTGCCCCCCGAAAGCCTCCTCGTAGCCGACGGGGGGGACTTTGTGGGCACCGCCGCCTACATTGTTCCATCCCCGACGTCCCCTCGCCTGGCTGGACCCTGGTAAGGACCCCCCACCCCCTGCTACGCTGTCAACCGTAGGGGTGACACACACACATGGGGTGACGCCATTGTCTCCGCAGGAGCTTTTTGGCACGTTGGGAGTCGTGGAGGGTTCGCGCTTGGCGCCAAGCTCCTGCCGTCCCGATGCCGAGGTAACAGGGGTTGCGGTGGCTTTTGGGGACGGCAGCCACCGGTGCCACCCGCCATGACCTCCACGGTGTTTTTGTCCCCCATCCCTGGCGTTCAGGTTTGGGTCCTCTATGGTGACGGCTTCGCTGGGCTACAGCGTGATGGAGTTTGACACCTTCGTGCGGCACAAGGTCAGATGGTGTCAAAAATGGGGGGAAAGGGGGTCCTGGCCCCGTCCCAGGGTGTCACTGGGGGCGCGGTGGCCCTGTCCTTTGTCCCCTACAGACGCCTGTCAATCGCGCTGGTGGGCAACGACGCCTGCTGGAGCCAGATTTCCCGGGAGCAAGTGGCTTTGCTGGGCAGCAAACGTGGCATGTGGCCTCGAGTACCTGGGTGAGCGCTGCGTCCCCTGCTTTGTCCCCAGATTTGGGGACACCCGGGTGACCCCATGTCACCCCAGGGTGGTTGAGCCATGCTTGGTGGCAATTGTGACACCTTGGGGTGGATCAAGGTCTGCTTGCTGGCACCATGGCACCTTGGATCGAGCTATGCCCGGGGGCACCGTGTCACCCTTGGGGGGGGTCAGGCCCCGGCTGGTGGCACCGTGTCACCCTTTT
>CM067106.1:137010-414850 GCA_034008185.1 Gorsachius magnificus | reverse complement strand
GTCATGGGGGGACAGCAAGGACAGGGGGGCCATGGAGGTGGCCATGGGGGGACAGCAAGGACAGGGGGGCCATGGAGGTGGCCATGGGGGACAGCAAGGACAGGGGGGCCATGGGGGTGGTCATGGCAGGGGGAGGAACAGCAAGGACAGGGTTGCCACGGGGGTGGCCATGGGGGGGCAGCAAGGAAGGGGGGGCCCGGGGGGGTGGCACGGGGGGGGATAGGAAGGACAGGGGGGCCATGGGGGGGGGCAGCAAGGACAGGGGGGCCATGTGGGTGGCCATGGTGGGGACAGGAAGGTCAGGGTGGCCACAAGCTCAAGGTGACCACAGGGACAGGAGTGACCATGCAGAGAGGTGGCCATGGAGGGGGGGGACAGCCAGGACAGGGGTGGCCACAGGTTCACGGTGACCATAAGGACATGGGGGCCACGAAGGATGGGGGGGGGACACAACAATTGGGACGGGGTGGCCACAGGGATGGAGGGACAATTGGGTGGACATGGGGACAGAGGGGACAATGGGGCCGTGGTCTGGGGGTGACCATGGGGACAGGGGGGACATATTTTGGGGGAAATTAGGCCAGGTTTGGTATCACCCGCCTTTTCCCCTCAGGTCTTTATGCCCACGCCAAGAATTGCGGCAGACTGACGCCGGGGCGCTGCCGCCGCCTTCGTTAGGTGGTAATTATGCAAATGAGCTGGCTTGGGGCTGGCGCCGGAGGTTGAGCTGGAGAAGTGGTACTGGGTTCAATTAAACTGGGTTCAGTTAAACCGGGTTTGATTGAGCCGGGTTCAGTGAATCAGGTTCAATTAAACTGGGTTCAATTAAACCAGGTTCAACTGAAGCGGGTTCAGTTAAACTGGGTTTGATTAAACTGGGTTCAGTTCATCAGGTTCAAATAAACTGGGTTCAGTTAAACCAGGTTTGATTAAACAGGGTTGGTTTGATTAAATTGTTCAATTAAACAAGCTTCGATTAAACTGGGTTCAGTTCATCATGTTGGATTAAACCGGATTCAGTTAAACTGGGTTCAGTTAACCTGGGTTAAAGGGTGAATTGGGTTTGATTAAATTTTGTTCAATTAAACGAGGTTCGATTGAACCGGGTTCAGTTAAGCTGGGTTCAATTAAACTGGGTTCAGTTCAGGTGGGTTCAGTTGAACTGGGCTCAATTACACTGGGCTCAGTTAAACTGGGTTCAGTTAAACCGGGTTCAATTCATTGCCTTCAGTTAAACCGGGTGCAATTAAACCAGGTTTGATTAATTTGGCTTCAATTAATCCGGGTTCAATTCACTGCCACCACCCCAGGGCTTGGGGACGGTGGCACCGTGCCACCACGATGGTTTCGGCTCAGCGCAACCCCATCTTATGGGGCTTTTTTTTGGGGGGGGGGGGGGGGTTGTTTGGGTTTTTCTCTTCCATCCCGGCAACGTTTCCCGTTTCCCAGCTCCTGGCACATCGGCGTCCCCATGGATCTCCTCACCACCATCGGTTGCGCCTGTGCCGGGCTCCTGGCGGTGCTGGTGGTGACGCTGCTGGCGGTGGCATATCGCTTGGGGCTCCTCTACCAGCTCTGGCACAAGGTAGGACAAAACTGGGTGACACCACCACCGTTTTGCTTTTTGAAGCCATCCCCAGCTGGCAGCTTGGCAACGGGATGGTGACACCACGCACATCCTCCCGGTCAACTCCTCACCACGTAGGTGGACCCCCAAAGCCCCCGGCACGGTGGTGAGCTGGTGGCGGAAGTGTTGAAGGCACACGGCGTCCGCTTCCTCTTCACCTTGGCTGGTGGCCACATCTCGCCCATCTTGGTGGCCAGCGAGAAGGTGGGCATCCGCGTGGTGGACACCCGGCATGAGGCCACCGCTGTCTTCGCCGCCGATGCCGTCTCCAGGCTCTCGGGTGCGGATATGGAGGGGGGATCCCATGGCCAGCACCTTCTCCTGCCCCAATGGGTGGGGAATTTTGGGGTGTCCCCACTTGGTGGGGTCCTGGTTGAGCCAAGAAGGGTCCCAAGACTTTGTGGGTGTCTGGGGTCCTTCCATGGTGGGATTTGTCCCCATTTTTCCCCCCCCGGAGCTAATTTGGCAGCTCTGGTGACGACAGAAGGTGACCCCATGGCCAGCACCTTCTCCTGCCCCAATGGGTGGGGAATTTTGGGGTGTCCCAGCTTGGTGGGGTCCCAGTTGAGTTCCAGGATGGGTTCCAAGACTTTGTGGGTGTCTGGGGTCCTTCCATGGTGGGGTTTGTCCCCGTTCATCCCCCCTGGAGCAAATTCAGCCACTTGGGTGTCAACAAGATGAGCAACCAAGCATTCCCAGAACCCCCCCAGCCAAAAAATCGGGGTGCAGAGGGGATCCCCTTCCACCCCTCCCCCTACTTCCCCACAGGTCGCATCGGCGTCGCCGCCGTCACTGCTGGTCCCGGCGTCACCAACACGGTGACAGCCATCAAGAACGCCCAGATGGCCGAGTCACCGCTGCTGCTCATCGGGGGAGCGGCCGCCTCACTACAGAAGGTGGGGGGGAGGCACCATTTTTTGGGGGGGGGGGGGGTGTTCCCCTATTTTTGGGGTTCAGAGCTCATTTTCCTCATCTCCACAGGGTCGGGGAGCGCTGCAGGACATCGACCAGCTCTCGCTCTTCAAGACGCTCTGCAAAGCTTGCGTCTCGGTGCGCGCCATCCGTGACATCATCCCCACCCTCCGCAAAGCCATCGCCACTGCGCAGTCGGGGACCCCCGGTAAAAAAAATTGGGGGGGGGGGGGTGGGGGGGGGTGTGGGAATGGGGGACACCCCAAAACCCACCCTCAGGGTGCTCGGGCCATGGGTTTTTCCCCCCACCATGGGTTCACCCGGTGTGGTTTGCAGGAGCGTTTTGAGGTACTGCTGTTGGAATTGGGGGGATATAAGCCCCAAAAAGTGGTTTGGGGGTGGGGGTGACTTTGGGGTGGTTGCCCCCCCCCCTCTCCCCCCCATCCTTGCACTGGTGCGTTGGAGCCCCCGTCTTCGTGGAGCTCCCCATTGATGTGCTCTACCCCTTCCACGTGGTGGAGAAGGAGATGGGTGGCACCAAAAATGCCCGGGGGCTGCGAGGAAAGGTGGTGCAGTGGTGAGTAGCACCCCCCCCACACCCCCCCAAAAAAGCACCCAGGGTGCTGCTGGCCCCCAGGGGTCCCAGCACCCCAATATCCTTCCCCCCCCACCCCCATAGGTACCTCCAAAACTACATCCGTAATCTTTTTGCGGGTGCCTGGGAGCCCCGGGATGTGTCCCCGTTGCCCGTCCAGGTGCCGCTGGCCACCGAGGATGAGGTGGGTTTGGGTGGGATCCCCCCCCCCGCCCCCCCATAGGTTGGGGGGTTTTGGGGTGTCTGTGGGTGGGGGTGTTTGGGGGCGGGAGGGGGAATGGGTTTGGGATTGGCTGAGGTGGGGTTTGGGGGGACGGGGAGGGTTTGGGGGCTGGTTGGGGCAGGTTTGGGGGATGGCAGAGCTGGGTTTTGGGGGCTAAATCAGCCGGTTTTGGGGTTTTGGGCCCGGGGGTTTTGGGGCTCAGCTGGGCCAGTTTTGGGGCTCGGCAGAGCGAGTTTTGGGGCTCAACTGGGCTGGTTTTGGGGCTCAGCAGAGCTGGCTTTTGGGGCTCGGCTGAGCAGGTTTTGGGGCTCAACGGGCTGGTTTTGGGGCTCAGCTGACCGTTTTTGGGGCTCAGCTGACGTTTGGGCCTAACTGAACTGGTTTTGGGGCTCAGCTGAGCCCATTTTGGGGTTCAATGGGGCTGAGTTTTGGGGCCAACCCTGCTGGGTTTGGTGCGCAACCAAGCCAGTTTTGGGGCTGACTGAGCCAGTTTTTGGTGCCCCAATAGGGCTGATTTTGGGGCTGACTGAGCTGGTTTTTGACACCCAACCGAGCCAGTTTTGGGGCTGATTGAGGCGGTTTTGGGTCACAGGTGCAGCGGTGCGCGGAGCTGGTGAGCCGGGCCACGAAGCCGCTGGTGCTGGTGGGCAGCCAGGCCATGCTGCCGCCCACGCCGGCCGAGGAGCTGCGGTGAGCCGGGCTTTAGGGATGGCTGAGCCAGGTTTGGGGATGGTAGCTTGGGGAATGAGAGGTTTGGGGGACAATTGAGCCAGGTTTGGGGATGGATCAGCCAATTTGGGGTCTGGTGAGTGGTGTGGGGACTTCTTAGCCGGGTTTTGGGGACAATTGAGCCAGTTTGGGGACAATTGAGCTGGGTTTGGGGATGGATTAGCCCATTTTTGGGGTATGGTGAGGTGGTGTGAGGATGGCTGAGCCGGGTTTTGGGGATGGCTGAGCTGGTTTGGGGACAATTGAGCCGGGTTTGGAGATGGATCAGCCCATATTTGGGGTATGGTGAGGTGGTGTGAGGACGGCTGAGCCAGGTTTTGGGGACCCCTGAAGCTTTGGGGCCAAACAGCCGTTTGGGGCCCTGAGTTTTGGGGCCAACGGCCGTTTGGGGCCCGAGGGTTTTGGGGCCAAACCAAGCCTTTGGGGCGAGCCGGTTTTGGGGCCCCACTGAGCCGGTTTTGGGGCCAAACCAAGCCATTTTGGAGCCCAGCCGAGCTATTTTTGGTGCACGCTGACGCCCGCCTACCCACAGCACGGCGCTGGAGGCCCTGGGCATCCCCTGCTACCTGGGGGGTGCGGCGCGGGGGCTTCTCCCCCCCGGCAGCCCCCTCCTCCTACGCCAGAACCGCCGCGACGCCCTCCGCGATGCCGACCTGGTGCTGCTGGCAGGTACTGGGATGGGGCGGGGGTGGGGGGGGGGGGACACGAAAAAACCCGCTGCGTCCCCGTCCCCATCCTGACACCCTGCGTCCGTCCCCAAGGTTCTGTCTGTGATTTTCGCCTCTCCTACGGGCGCCTTTTTGGTCGCCGCGCCGTCATCGTGGCCGTTAACCGGGACCGGGCGCAGCTCCTCCGCAATTCCGATGTCTTCTGGAAACCCCGGCTTGCCGTGCAAGGTGAGACACCCCCCACCACCACCACCCCAAAACTGCCCTGGGCCCCCCCAGCCCCTGCCTGAAATGGGGTGCGTGGGGCTTGATGAGTTTGGGTGTTCTCGGCAGGCGACGCTGCCTCCTTCGTGGCGCGGTTGGCGCGGAGCCTGCGGGGCTACGCCTGCCCCAAGGATTGGGTGGAGGGGCTGCGCGAGGCCGATCTCGGCGGGGAGGGGCGGGGGGGGGGGGGGGGGGGGGCAGGCTTGGGGACAGGGACAGAGATGGGGATGGGGACAAGGAAAGGCATGGGCATGGGGACAGGCAAAGGATGGGACGCCGGGAGGGGGGGAGGGCGGCTCAGGGGCAGGGGATGGGGACAGGGATGGGTGTAGGGACAGGCTCAGGGGCCAGGGATGTGCACAGGGATGGGGACAGGCACAAGGATGGGTTGGGGACAGGGAGAGGCTCAGGGACTGGGATGGGGACAGGCGTGGGGATGGGGACAGGGATGGGTGTAGGGACAGGCTCAGGGGCACGGGGATGGGGACAGGGATGGGGACAGGGAGGGTGTAGGGACAGGCTCAGGGGCATGGGGATGGGGACAGGGATGGGTGGGGACAGGCAGGGGCAGGGGATGGGGACAGGGATGGGTGTAGGGACAGGCTCAGGGGCACAGGGATGTGCACAGGGATGGGGATGGGGACAGGCACAAGGATGGGATTGGGGACAGGAACAGGTAGGGGGCTGGGCACAGATGGGGGACTGGGATGGGGACAAGGAAAGGCATGGGAATGGGGACAGGCACGAGGATGAGATTGGGGACAGGGATGGGGACGGGGACTGGGATGGGGACAGGGACAGGGAGGGGCATGGATCTTGGCCTGTTTGGGGGGGGCTCCCCATTCCCAGTCCTCGGGGGACCCCAGCCCATTTCTCACCGGGAGGGGGTCCCCATTCCCAGTCCTCGGGGGTCCCCAACGCATTTCTAACTGGGAGGGGTCCCCATTCCAAGTCCTCGGGGGACCCCAGCCCATTTCCCACTGGGGGGGGGGGGGGCATCCCCATTCCCAGTCCTCGGGGGTCCTCAACATATTTCTAACTGGGAGGGGTCCCCATTCCCAGTCCTTTGGGGATCCCAGCCCATTTCCAACTGGGAGGGGGTCCCCATTCCCAGTCCTTGGGGACCCCAGCCCATTTCCAACTGGGAGGGGGGGGGTCCCCATTCCCAGTCCTCGGGGGTCCTCAACACATTTCTAACTGGGAGGGGTCCCCATTCCAAGTCCTTGGGGGACCCCAACCCATTTGCCACTGGGAGGGGGGGTCCCCATTCCCAGTCCTTTGGGGATCCCAGCCCATTTCCAACTGGGAGAGGTCCCCATTCCCATTCTTTGAGGGGACCCCACTCTTTTGGGGATCCCACCCACCTCTTCCTTGCCCGGACTGGGGGTGGGGGTCTCCCCCCAACAGGGAGAAAGCAGCGACCCCCACCCCGCAACACCTGAACCCCCTGGACCTGCTGCACCGCCTGGATGCGCTGTTGCCCCCCGAAAGCCTCCTCGTAGCCGACGGGGGGGACTTTGTGGGCACCGCCGCCTACATTGTCCATCCCCGACGTCCCCTCGCCTGGCTGGACCCTGGTAAGGACCCCCCACCCCTGCTACGCTGTCACCGTAGGGTGACACACACACATGGGGTGACGCCATTGTCTCCGCAGGAGCTTTTGGCACGTTGGGAGTCGGTGGAGGGTTCGCGCTTGGCGCCAAGCTCTGCCGTCCCGATGCCGAGGTACAGGGGTTGCGGTGGCTTTTGGGGACGGCAGCCACCGGTGCCACCCGCCATGACCTCACGGTGTTTTGTCCCCCCTCCCTGGCGTTCAGGTTTGGGTCCTCTATGGTGACGGCTCGCTGGGCTACAGCGTGATGGAGTTTGACACCTTCGTGCGGCACAAGGTCAGATGGTGTCAAAAATGGGGGGAAAGGGGGTCCTGGCCCCGTCCCAGGGTGTCACTGGGGGCGCGGTGGCCCTGTCCTTTGTCCCCTACAGACGCCTGTCATCGCGCTGGTGGGCAACGACGCCTGCTGGAGCCAGATTTCCCGGGAGCAAGTGGCTTTGCTGGGCAGCAACGTGGCATGTGGCCTCGAGTACCTGGGTGAGCGCTGCGTCCCCTGCTTTGTCCCCAGATTTGGGGACACCCGGGTGACCCCATGTCACCCCAGGGTGGGTTGAGCCATGCTTGGTGGCATTGTGACACCTTGGGGTGGATCAAGGTCTGCTTGCTGGCACCATGGCACCTTGGATCGAGCTATGCCCGGTGGCACCGTGTCACCCTTGGGGGGGATCAGGCCCTGGCTGGTGGCACCGTGTCACCCTTGGGGGGATCAGGCCATGTCTGGTGCACCGTGTCACCCTTGGGGGGATCAGGCCATGTCTGGTTGCACCCTTGGGGAGGATCAGGCCATGTCTGGTGACACCGGGTCACCCGTGGGGGGGGATCAAGCCATGTCAGGTGTCACCCTTGGAGGGGATCAGGCCATGTCTGGTGTCACCGTGTCACCCTTGGGGGGGATCAGGCCTGGCTCCGTCACCCTTGGGAGGATCAGGCCCGTGGTCCGTCACCCTTGGGAGGATCAGGCCCTGTCTGGTGGCACCGTGCCACCTTAGGGAGGATGTAGCTTGGTAGCCCAGTGTCACCCCATATCAAGCCACGCCCCGTGGCCCTCTGTCACCCCCCACATCAAGCCACCCCCACGGAGGTGACAGAGCCACCACCACTGTCCCCTCCCTACAGACTACCACGCGGTGGCCGAAGCGCTGGGTGGCAAAGGCTTCGTCGTGGGGCGCCCGGACTGTGAGCGGCTGGACTCCATCCTCCGTGCTGCGCAGGATGCGTGCCGCCAAGGCCACCCTGTCCTCATCAACGCCCTCATCGGCAAAACCGACTTCCGCGATGGCTCCATCTCCGTATAGGGACAGTGTCCCCAAAAATGTCCTGGCTGTGTCCCCGGCGGCGGGGACAGAAGAAAGGGGTGGGTTTGGGGGACAGTGGTACTGTGCCCCTCCCCATCGTGGGGGACAGCTGTGTCCCCCCGCCAATAAAGCAGCACCGTGTGCCCACACCCACTGTCCCATGCCATCAATTTGGGTGCCAACACCCTGGGGGACACCCTAAGTGACGTTTTGGGGACTGTCACGCCCCCCCCGTCAGGACAGCGTGACGCCAACACACGCGCAAAGCCCAGGGGCGAGTGCAGCTTGTGTCATTTATTGCTGGTGATGGTGACAAGGCGGTGGCAGGGTGAAGGGGGGGGGTCAGGCCACCCTGGGGGGGGACAGGGGACAGCTTTGTCACCCCCCCCGTGGCCTGCCTGCACCCCGTGCCCAGGCGCTTTAACACTGGTGGCTCAGCCCGGCCGGGCCGGTGCTTTCACATTCAGCTGGTTCCTTTAAGGCTAATACTGAGCAAGGCTGGTTTGGGGGTGGGGGGGGGGTGTTTTTTGGGGACACCTTCCCCCCCCCCCCCCCCCGTAACACTGGCAGTGGGTTGATTTTGGGGGTAAAAAAAGGTTTGTTTTTTTTTGTTGCAGGCTGCGGTGACGGCATCCGCCGTCCATCCATGCACACACACGCACACGAAGCTCGAGTAATAAATAAAGCTCAGCGCTCCCGTACCGGCAGCACCCCCCCCTTAGAGGGGGGGGAACTAAAAAAATTAAAAGGGGGGGGGGCCCAGAGAGGGTGGGTGGGGGTCCCTGCTGCCACCCAGGCTGGGCACGGGTGGTAGGAGGGAGCCTCATTGCCCTTTTTGGGGTGCACACGCAGCGGGAAAGGGGGTTTGGGGGAGCGGGGGGGGGTGTGGGGGGAAGCCCCCCCCCCACCAGCCTGAGCAATGGAGGTCATGGACCCTTGTCAATATTTCCTAATACTGTTTTTTTTTGGGGGGGTGGCACCAGGGAAGCGGGGGGGGGAACAGGCACTTGAGAGCAAAATTTGGTTGTATAAAATAAAAAAGAGCCGAGCAAGAGGCACCAAGCCCTGCATCCCTCCTCTGCCCCCCCTCCCCCCCCCCCCCCAAAAAAAACACTGGGGCAGGGGGGGTGTGGAAACAGGAGCTGGGGCTGTTTTGGGGGAGCCCCCTCCCCCCCGAAAGCGGCATCATCCTCACCGTCGGGGTCCCTCCTGCTCGGTGCTGTGCAAATTGAAGGCAACTAGAGGCAAGTGCTGCTTTTTTTTTTGGTCGCTCTCGCGCCGGTGATGTCACCGGTGTCGGCATCGTCACCTGTGTCCGCATCGTCACTGGTGTCGGCATTGATATTGGTGTTGATGTTGGTGCCGGCGGTGTTCTTGTCACTAGTATCGGCATCGGTATTGTCACTGGTGTCAGCACTGGTGCTAGCGCTGGCGTTGTCACTGGTATCGGTACCAGCATTGGCGTTGTCACCGGTATTGGCATTGGCACTGGTATCGGCATCGGTGCTAGCATTGGCGTTATCACCGGTATCGGTACCAGGTTGGCATTGTCACCGGTATCGGCGTTGGCACCGTATCAGGATCGGTGCTAGCATTGGCGTTGTCACCGGTATCGGTACCAGCGTTGGCATTGTCACCGGTATCGGCGTTGGCACCGGTATCGGCATCGGTGCTAGCATAGGTTGGCATTGTCACCGGTATCGGCGTTGGCACCGGTATCAGCATCGGTGCTAGCATTGGCGTTGTCACTGGTATCGGTGCTAGCATTGGCGTTGTCACCGGTATCGGGTCGGTGCTAGCGCTGGCGTTATCACCAGTATCGGTACCAGTGTTGGCATTGTCATGGTATTGGCGTTGGCACCGGTATCGGCATCGGTGCTAGCATCAGCATTGGTGCTTGTGTTGGCGTTGTCACCGGTATCAGTACCAGCATTGGCATTGTCACCGGTATCAGCGTTGGCACCGGCACCAGTACCGGCGTTGGCGCCGATCTCACAGGCAGACGTTGATCTGCTTGGCCAGCTCCCGCTCGAGGTCGAGGATGAGCGCGTCGAAGTCCTTGAGGTTGAGGCGGGGGCCGAAGGCCGCCTCGGGTTCCTCCCCAGGGTGAAATCACCCACGAAGAGGGTCCGCCGGTGCGGGGACCGCCGTGCCGGCACCCCAGTCTCACCGTCACCAGCCGCCACCTCATCGTAGTCGGCGTCGCCGGCTGGGCCGGGTACCAGTAAGAATTGGTCGTCGCAGATGCTCCAGTCACCAGCGTAGCGGTTGCTGGGGGGGCTCTCCGGTCCTCGGGGACGGTGACGGGCCACCACCGCGCTCTCCAGCAGGTCCAGGCGCAGCGGTGGCCCCCGTTGTTGCTGCGGGCAACCGGGCTGCGCCCCGTCCCAAAGTTGGGGGGCTAGGCCCAAGCGGGGGGCTACAGAGAGAGCGATAAAGCAGGGGTGGAGGTGGGGGGGTGGTGTCACCAAATTTGTTGGTGTTGGTGGGGTGGGAAAAATGGGGGGGGGGGATAGAGAGCTTTTGCTGGGAATTGGGGGGGACCCATTACTGGAGATGGTGGGGGACACAGAGCAGCAAGAAATAGGGGGACCCCACGAGAGCTGCTGGATAGGGGGGGGCATGGACTGGCTGCTGGAAAAATGGGGGGACCATGGCAGCAATGTGGGGGTCACAGACCCCCACTGGGGCTGGGCCCCCAAGAGCAGCCACAGGGGGCCTGGAGCAGCTTCTGGGGACAGTGGCACATGGTGGGGGGGTGTCACAGATCCCCTCTGGGGCTGGGGGCGTGGGGCCCCCCCTGAGCAGCCACATGGGGTCAGACCCCCGGAGCTACTTCTGGGGACGGTGGCACATGTGGGGATGGGGGGGTGCACAGATCCCCTCTGGGACTGGGGGGGACCCCTCAAGAGCAGCCACATGGGGGTCACAGACCCCCCAGAGTAGCTTCTGGGGACAGTGGCACGGGGGGGGGGACCCCCAAGTGCAGCCACGTGGGGGTCACAGACCCCCAAAGCAGCTTCTGGGGTTGGTGACAGATGGGGGGCGGGGGGGGTCACAGATCCCCTCTGGGGCTGGGGGGCCCCCCAAGAGCAGCCACATGGGGGTCACAGACCCCTGGAGCGCTTGGGGCGTGGCACATGGGGGGGGGGTGTCACAGATCCCCTCTGGGGCTGGGGGCGGGGGCCCCCCCCCGGGGGGGGGATGGGGAGGGGTCACAGACCCTCAGCTCAGTTGCCACCGGCGATGGCCCAAGCGGTGGCCATGCAAAGAGCCCCCCACTGAAGTGGGGGGGTGGAGGCGTCGCCCCCAACCCTGCTCACCTGGCCAGGCCTGCAGCAGGTAGTGCAGCACCTCGATGTGCCTCTTGAAGTCAACGGCGCTGGCGATGTCCTCGCAGTGGGCGAGCTGCGGTTGCCGGTCCGGCCGGTGCCGGAACCGGTTCCTGGTTCTGGGTGAGCAGGACGGGTCCGAAACAGACGGCGATGTTCTGCGAGTTCATGCGGTTGAACTCGTGGAAGGAGGCCACCAGGCTGAGGTGGTCCAGGAGCCGCGTCAGCGTGGCCTAGGGGACGAGGTGGCCTCAGTGGGGACGTCCACTAATGCCACCCCATTGTGTCATCGTCCCTCCACCCCCCACCAAAACAGAACCGAGGGGAACAGCCCCAGAGGATTTGGCTGCGGATGGTCCCTGATGTCACCGGCGCCAAGTCACACGGTGGAAATAAAAGCTTAGATATTGGGGGGATGTGAAGACACACCCCCCTCCAAAAATGCTTGGGGGGGTGGTCCTTGAGGAGGGAGGTGACACCAAGACATGACACAGGTCAATAAATAAGGACTGTCTGCAGCGGTGGCTTGGGGTGGCAGTGGGACCCTCCCCTAATCCTTTGCCTGAGGTTGGGTCCCCCCCTTTTTGGCGCTGGGCACCCCACCTTTTCGACATCGGGCAAGCAGTCGAGGAGGGTGACAGCGTCCCGCTCTCCTGGAGGGGTCCGGGGGTGTCGCTTGGCCATGGCCTCCAGGACGACGTGGTAGAGGGTGGGGGTGATGAGCGGCGTGGGCAGCTCCCGCAGGTAATCCTTGAGGATCCCTGTCGGCAAGAGGCCACGGAGGGGGAGGTGAGCGTGGTGCCGTGGGACGCGCGCGCGGGGACCTGTGGGGACGCCCTCCCCCTCCCTGGGACCTGTGATGACGTTGATGTCGGGGTAGAGCTGCTCTGAGAGCGTCACGGCTGCGCTGTCCCTCTCAAAGGCGTCGCGAAGTTCCTTCTTGACGGCGGCCGAACCGCAGAGCCGGTACAACCCCACCACCTGCAAACGGGGACACCACCGTCACCACGGTGTGCGGGGGGGTTCATCTGCCATCACCTCCCCCCGTAGCCATCACCGTAAGTCCCCGCTCACCTTCAGCCCTCGTTTCTCTATCTCGGCCACGCATTTCTGGATGAGCAGGGGCACCTTGGTGGCTGTCTTCTCCCTCTCCACCAGCTGGCCCAGCTCCACGCCAAAGACCCGGGGTTCCCGCTCACCGGGATTATCCCATTGCTCCACCAAGGTGAATTTGGAGTAGAGGACGCCGCGAGGTTGCAGCCGCACCGCCAGCTGCTGGGCCCGGCAACCTACGGAGCGGGAACGGTGCTGTCAACGGGGTGCCAAGTCACCAAACCCCAACCCAACCCCAACCACCCGGCCGTACCTCTGAAGATGTGGGGCAGGACCACGGTGCCGTGGCAGCAGAGGCGGTTGCGGCAGGAGGTGGGATCCCAGGAGAAGATGATCACCTTGAGGTGCTGGGCACCCTCCAGCTCCAGGTTGAAGGTATGGTTGAGGCCGAGGAACGCCGTCTTGCAGGGCAGCAAAGCCGTGCGAGCCCGGTTGGCCGCGTCCACCTGCAACACGCAGAAAACCTCCCGGGCTTCGGTCCGCGGCGGTTTCAGGTCCTGCACGCCGTGGAGGTGAACGCTCACCAGCCCCGAGATGTGCTGCCCGCACCGCGGCGGCGTCTCCCCGCAGCTGTAGGGGCGGAAAGCGCCCACATCCAGCCCGTTTTCCCCATCCTCCGTTTCGGCACGCGCCCCGGCTTTAGCCGGCCGGGGCGCTCAAGTAGCCGCCTTTGCCGGCCGCTTTGGCACGCGGCAGCCCCGGCCGTGAAGCCACGCTGCTGTCTAGGTGGTAGCGGCTGATGACGTTGCTGGATTCCTTGCGGGATTCGGAGGGCGAGGTGCCACCCTCTTGGCCCCGGGGTCGGGGGCTGCGTAGGCTCAGCTTCCTCCGTAGCTCCGGCAGCTTCTTCATCTTCATGGAGAGGCGACGAACGGTACCTGGAGACTTCACCTTGTTGAGGGAACGGCCCTTCTTGGGGCTGGCGGGGGGCGAGGGGGTGGCGAGCCCCGTCCCGGAGCTCACGCATGGAATTGGCATCTTCCCTGCAAGGGGGGGCGGAGAAGGGGGGGACAGTGGGGTGAGTGGGGACAAGGACAGTACAGTCTGAGGGACTGTGGCGTCCTGGGGACACTGTCTTGGAGTGGGGACGAGGACTGTGGGGTCCTGGGGACATTCTCCTGGGGGATGGGGACAGGGACTGTGGGGTCCTGGGGACACTCTCCTGGGGGGTGGGGAAGGGACTGTGGGGTCCTGGGGACACTTCCTGGGGTGGAGGGACTGTGGGGTCCTGGGGACACTCTCCTGGGGGGTGGGGACAGGGACTGTGGGGTCCTGGGGACACTCTCCTGGGGTTGAGATAGGGACTGTGGGGTCCAGGGGACATCCTTGGGGACACGGACTGTGAGGTTCGAAGGACACTGTCCAGGGAGACTGGGAAGGGGCAGGAACCACTGGCCTGGGGACAAGAAAGGGATGGGGACCACGGGATTGGGATGATGCCGTCCTAGGGGACGGGGATCATGGGGTCTGGGGGACACTGGGGACAGGGACCATCAGGTTTGGGGACCACAGGGTCCAGGAAACCTCACGGGGGACCGAGAAAGGACAAAAGACCACAGGGTGCTGCAGATAGAGACAGGACCACAGGGTCCTGGAGGGGTGACAGGAGGACAAGGGCTGTAGGGGACCGGGGGCCACCACCGTCCCACCTCTGCTTGACCCCATAGCCGCATGCCACCCCTCACCGCAAGCCTGGGTCCTGCCGGCTCCCGGCTCCTCTCCTCGGCCAACAGTGGGCAGCGCCGGGGCTGTGCCGCTGCGGGGTCCGGAGCTCTCCGCCATCCCCAAACCACCTCGGGGGGGTTCTTCCCTACCCGTCTTCGGGGGGGACTCCCCCCCACCGCCCTTCTCAGCGTCACGGCTCCCTCCGCTCCACGTCTTCCGGGAGCTCCCAGGCTGGGGGTCCTCATCTTCGGGGATGGGGTTATACCAGATCTCACCCTCGCTGCCAGCGGCACCGGCATCCGCTTCGGCTCCGCCGCCCGGCTCATCCAGCCCCGGTCCCTTCACCGATGACAGCACCCAGTGCCGGCTGCTCCGCTCCAAGCTCTGCAGGTAGGCACCATGCCCAGGGCTTCTACTGGGACCACCCAGCTCCCCAGAGCCGTTCGCCGCTTCGGCTTCCTCTGCCAGCTCCACATCTTCCTCGCTGGGCTGCTCGATGCCGGGCCGGGGGCTGCTGGCGGCAGGATCTGGTTCGCCGGCGTCCACCAGATCGGGGGAGGCTTTGGGAGGCAGCGGCCGCCTCTCGTCACGGCCGCCACAGGAGAAACGGGCCCAATTCTGTTTGCGGGATGCTGCTGGTACCGGCTCCACCGATGCCGCCTCGGGGTCCACCGGAGAATCGGGGCTCGGCGGGGGATGCTCTGCAGGAGGAAGGAAAAGAGCCGGGCTGAGGGCCGGGGGGTCCCCAAAACACCCAACGGGGTGCCCAGTGGGACATGGGGACCACTCTCTCATCACCCCCACCACCACCCTGAGCACCTTGCCAGGCCACCCAGTGTCCTCACCCGGAATCTGCTGCCGTTCTGGATGGGATCCCCGTGCCGGCTCTGCCGGGATGGCGGGCAGGCGCAGGCAGCTGGATGCAGCCCCTTGCCAAGCGGGATTTCCGGTTGTTTACTGCTGGCCGGATCCGTGGCCACGCTCCCACCGCCCCGGCACAGGCAAGGGGAAACCCCGGCAGGGAGCCGGGGGGCACGGCCGGACCCCTCTGCACCCCAACAGGGACAGGGCTGCACCCCAATGGGGACAGGGGTGGCCGTGCCCGTGTCCCCTGGCTCTCTGCCGCAAGGCAGGGTCCTGCCCCCCTGCACCCCCTGGCTCACACACACATGGGGGGGGGGTGTCCCCCCAATAGTGTACCCACCCCCAGGTTCATTTGTGCCCCCGCCCTGGTTGTTTGCATCCTTCCAACTTGTGCACCCCAATCTCCCCTGCACCCTTCCGCCTTGTGCACCCCAATGTCCCTGCACCCACAGCAGGATGCGCCCCCTGCCCCCCCCCCCCCCCATGGCACCCCACAGACCCGCAGGATCCCCCCCCCCACCTTGTGACGCCACGGCCATGGCTCGGTGTGGGGCTCCCCCAGCTCCACAGGAGCTTGACACCCCCAGAAATGTGGGGGGGGGGGCAGGAAGGACCGGGTAGGGGGGAGGAACCCCAATTCCTGTGGGGTGCGGGAGGGGGAATGGGGTCATGGGGGGGGACACGCCTTGCTGGGGGAACAGGGCCCTGGGGTGATGGGGAGGGGGTCCCTTCCTTGGGGGGGGTCCCTTTTTTGGGGGGGAAGGCAGGAGGGATCCCAGGGGAGAGACCCTGGGGAGGGCCAGAGGGGAACCCCCAACTCCTGCAGGGCACAGAGGGACCTGGGGTGATGGAGGGGGGGGGCGCATCCTTAGGGGGCAAAACCCCAGGGTGATGGGGGTCCCTTCCTTGGGGAGGGGTCCCTTCCTTGGTGGGGGGGGTGTTAGGAGAGACCCCAGGTCGATGGGGGGGGGTCTCATCCTTGGGTTGCGGGGTCCCTTCCTCAGAGAGGGGGTGCCCCTTCCTTTTTGGGGGGGCAGGAGGGACCGAAGGGTGATGGGGGGGGTCCCATCCTTGGGTTGGGGGGGGTCCCTTCCTCGGAGGGGTGCCCTTCCTAGGGGGCGCAGGAGGGACCAGGGTGATGGGGGGTCCCTCCTGGGGGGGGTCCCTTCCTTTGGGGGGGAGGAGGGACCCCAGGTCCATGGGTTCCCTTCCTTGGGGGGGGGGGGGTGTCCCATCCTTGGGATGGAGGGGTCCCTTCCTCGGATGGGGGGTGCCCCTTCCTTTTGGCGGGGGACCCCAGGCTGATGGGGGGTGTCCCATCCTTGGGTGGGGGCATCCCTTCCTCAGAGGGGGGTGCCCCTTCCTTTTGCGGGGGACCCCAGGCTGATGGGGGGTGTCCCTTCCTCAGAGGGGTGGGGTCCCATCCTTGGGGGGGTGGTCCCTTCCTCAGAGGGGGGGACACCCCCAGGGTGATGGGGGGGTGTCCCATCCGGGGGAAGGGTGTCCCTTCCTCGGGGGGGGGGGGTGCCCCTTCCTTTTGGGGGGGACCCCAGGGTGATGGGGGGGTGTCCCATCCTCAGAGGGGGTGTGTGTCCCATCCTTGGGGGGGAAGGGTGTCCCTTCCTCGGGGGGGGGGGCGGTGTCCCATCCTTGGGTTGGGGTCTCCCTTCCTCGGGGGGGGGGGGGGTCCCACGGGTGGGGGTGTCCCCCTTCCTCGGGGAGGGGGTGTGGGGGATTTGGGGGGGGGGGGTCCGTACCTCTGTCCTTGGCGTCCGATTTCTTCCTGCGCGGGCGGTCGCGGCCCCTCAGGCGGGAGAAGGTTCTCCTCAGCAGCGGCTCCGCCATCGCCCCGTTCCCCTCACCGGGGTCTCCTCACACCGCTGCTCCCCCCGCCCCCCCGCCCCCCTCCTGGGCCCTACCCGGTCCCCTCGGGTCCTTCCAGGTCCCCTTCAGCCCGGTTGGGTCCCCGTGTCCCCCCACCCCCCCCCAGCCCCGTTTGGGTCCCCTCAGGCCCGTCGCCGTCCCCCTCAGCGCGGCGGGGCCTGGAGCGGCGGCGCCGCCATCCCGCGGCGCGAATTCCTGGGATGCCGCCGGCAGCGCTCCGGGAGAACCCCCCCGGAGCGTCCCCCCCCCCCCGGGAGCGGGATCCCCCCCACGGATCCCCCCCAGCCCCGGGCCCGCGTCCACAGGGTGAGGGGATGTGGGGGAGCCCTGGGGTGGGGGGCATTTGGGGGGGGGTGGTGTCTGAGGGGTATTGGGGGGTCTGGAGGAGTTTGGGGGGGGATGAGGGGAAGTTGGGGGTCGGAGGAGGGAAATGGGGGGCCCTGGGGGGGTATCTGGGTGTCCTGGGTGTAACTGGGGGGTCTGGAGGGTATTTAGGGGGGTCTGGGGGATGTTTGAGGGGGGGATGAGAGGAATTTGGGGGTCGGGGGGGGGTATTTGGGTGTCCTGGGTAGTAACTGGGGGGTCTGGAGGGTATTTAGGGGGTCTGGGGGCTGTTTGAGGGGGGGATGAGGGGAATTTGGGGGTCTGGGGGGTATTTGGGTGTCCTGGGTGGTAACTGGGGGGTCTGGAGGGTATTTAGGGGGTCTGGGGGCTGTTTGAGGGGGGGATGAGGGGAATTTGGGGGTCTGGGGAATATTTGGGTGTCCTGGAACTGGGGGGTCTGGAGGATGTTTGGGGGGGGGATGAGAGGAATTTGGGGGTTTGGGGGGGGTATTTGGGTGTCCTGGGTGGTAATTGGGGGGTCTGGAGGGTATTTAGGGGGGTCTGGAGGATGTTTGGGGGGGATGAGGGGAATTTGGGGGTCTGGGGGTGTATTTTGGGGTCTGGGGAGTATTTGGGGGGTCTGGGGAGTATTTAGAGTGGGGCCTGGGGGGTATTTGGGTGTCGGGTGTATTTTGGGGTCTGGGGAGTATTTGGGGGGTCTGGGGAGTATTTAGAGTGGGGCCTGGGGGGTATTTGGGTGGTAACTGGGGGGTCTGGAGGGTATTTAAAGGGGTCTGGGGAATGTTGGGGGTGGGGGCTGAGGGGTATTTGGGGGTTGGGGGGATATTTGAGGTCTGTGGAGTATTTAGGGGGGAGTCTGGGGGCACTTGGGGGTCTGGAGGGGGATTTAGGGGGGCCTGGGAGATAATTAGGGGAGCCCCGGGGGATATTTGTAGGCCTAGAGGGGGATTTAGGGGGGTCTTGGGTGTTATTTAGGGACATCTGAGGATATTTGGGTGTTCTGGGTGGTAACTGGGGGAGTCCGGGGGTTTTTGGGGGGGGTTTTGGGTGTCTGGAGGTATTTTGGGGGGGTGTCTGGGAGGTATATTTGGGAACCTGGCATGTTTGCGGGTCTGGGAAATATTTAGGAAGGTCTGGAGGGTGTTTGGGGGGGAGAGCCCTGGGGGGTAGTTGTGGGGGTCTGGGGGGGCACTTGGGGTTCTGGGTGGTATTTTGGGGAATCTGAAGCGTAATTGAAAGGATCATGGGGGGGATTGTGGGGAGCCTGGGGGCCCAAGACCACCCCCACCCCTGCAATCTCCATGTGGCATCACCCCCCAAATCACCACTGCTCTGCCGAGGGACCCCCAAACCCAGAGCTGGGAGCCACCCCAGGTCATTGGGGGTCCCCCATCCCACACAGCCCCCCCCCCTTCCCGCTGCATCACCGAAGCAGGGCCTCACTCTGCACACGTGTTTATTGCTCTGCAGGGACTCCCCGCTCCACCCTGTACCCCAAATTTTCCCTGGAGATCCATCCGTGGACCCCAAACGGCCATGCTGAAGGTCAGGGCTGCATCCCGGAGCGCTGCAGGTTGGATGTTGCAAGCGGAAAGGGGCTGGGGGGGCAGGTGCTGGGGGTGGGGGGGAGCGGGGGGGGGGGGGCGGTGTCTTGGGGTGCCCCTTGCACACTCAGGGCTTGCCCTCGCACACCCAGGGGAGTTGGCTCGTGCAGGGGTAGTCGTGCCACTCGCCGTCCTCCCTGACCGCTGCGCAGTTCTCCTGTTGCCCACCGTTGGGCTCGTCCCTGTGCCACGAACTGCGACGAGGAGGGGGATTCGGGACAGCTTAGGGGTGTCCCCTTACCTCCCCAATTCCCCGTCCCCTTGTCCCCACCGCCCGTACCTGCTTTCCCAGCTCACAATACTCCCGTTCGCCCGCTTCCAGGTGCCCTCGACCTCCTCATCCCTGATGCCGAGCCAGGAGGAGGTTTGCAGCATGGTTCGGATGTGACCCTGGGGGTAAAGGCAGCGTTGCCCCACGGCAGAGCCCCCCACGACCTCTAGCCCACCCTTGGGGACAGCAGGTCCCCGTGGCAGGTAGGACCTGATGCCATTCCCCCCCCCTTAGCCCACTTTCCGGATGCCTGGAGCCACCCCTTTGCCCTCACCTTCTCCTCGGGGCCGTCCACCTCCAGGAGCTGCGTGCCCAGGGCCGAGCAGAAGCGCTGGGCGTTCTCCCAGGAGCTCTCTGTCTTGGAGTAGAAATAGCAGGAATTCCCGAAATAGGTCCAGCCTTTGGAGCAAGGGGGACAGCCTGGGAAGGTGAGGGGGGGACACAGAAAAGGGTGGGGGTCACCTTCTAGCTGGGACTGCACGACCCCATAAACCAGGGACAACCCTGGCCGGACCCATGACCCCAGCTGGGAGAGCTGCTGAGCATCCCCGCTGGCTTAGCCTTCCGTCTGGGATAGGCTTAAATCCTCTATGTTTAGGGTTAGGACGGGGTTGGGGGTCCCATTGGGGTTTAGCCTGGGTCAGGATTAGGTTAAATCCTCTATATTTAAGGTTAGGACTGGGTTAGGGTCCCATTGGGGATTGGGTTTAACTTGAGTCCTGTATGTTTAGGGTTGAGGTTAGGACCATGCTGAAGTTTGGGCTAAATTAGGGTTAGCAAAAGTCCTAGATATTTAGGGCTAAGTCTGCATCAGGGTTAGGGCCCCAGTAAGGTTTGGGCTCGGTTAGGGTTAGGTTAAATCACCCTAAACGTAGGGTTAGATCAGGTTTAGGGCCCTGTCACAGTTTGAGTTTAGCTTAAGCTGTATCCCTGCCAGGTTAGGGCTGAACTTCAGCCAGAATAGGGTTAGGCAAGGGCCTAACTATTTGAGATGAAGGTGCTGGGACTAACAGGCGTGGGAACAGACGTCGTCCTTGCTCCCGTGGATGACCCAGCGGCTCCACTTGCGATCCCCGGTGTAGAGCATCACCGTTTGCTGCATGTTGTTGCCGTAATTGAAGTAGAGATTGTAGCCGGCCAGCGCCAACAGCCCACCGCCGCGGCACTCCCAACGCTGCAGCTCGTTGCCGTCCCGGCACGGCTCCAGCCTCAGGAGGGCCAAGTTTTGCGCCCGGAGTGCCGTAACGCAACGCTGGCTCCCCCAACCCCGTAGCCTGCCCCCGGGTAACCACTGGAACCGTTGTGCTGCCGCCTCGGGCCGGCACGTTGTTGCCGTCAGCTGTTGCCCGTTGGCCTCCACGCACTTGCGGTGGTCTTCGTTGTAGAGCAGAAAGTGCCGGGAATCTGCGGAGAGGTTCCCGGTGAAGCGGGGGACGGGCAGGGGGGGATTGGGGACGCGTTGGGATTGGGGACACGTCCGTGGGTGTCGCCGTGAAAAGGGAGGGGAGGGACACGCGACGGGGACACGCACCCATGTCCGGCAGCGCCTTCGCCTTCTCTGCCTCCAGCGCCGCTGTCAGGGCTGCAACTGGGGGGGGGGGACACACACGGGAGACACACGGACATGGGGACACACACAGGTCACCCCACAGGGCACGGGGTGCCCCGGAGCTGTTGCTGCGGCGGGGTAGGAGAGGGGCTGGGTTGCAGGGTGCTGAGCACTCAGATCCCCCCGTGGAGACCCCCAACCCCCCGAAAACCTTCACCCCCCCCGGTGGAAGGGGGCTTCCCCCCCCCGCCCCTCAACCCCCCAACCAGGCGAGGAAGAGCACGTTCATCAGCACCGAGACCCCCAGGGCCACCGTGCCCACCAGCACCAGCTTCCCCCTGGAGCAGCACCCTGAGGCTGGGGAGGGAGGGTGAGTGACCACCGACCCTCGATTCCGGCAAAGCCGGAAAAAACCAGCGTGGTTTTGTCCCGCCGGCGATGCTCTTGCCCTCGCCCGTGCCGTACCTGGGGTGTGGGGTGCCTGTTTCTGGCTTGGCACAGCGATGGGGGGGTCCAGGGGTTCATACAGGTTCTCCTCGGTAGGGCACGGGTCGCTGCAGGCTGGGGGGGGGTGTGGCAGCGGTGATGGCATTTGGGGGGGATGTCCCCCTCCCAGATCCCCTCAAGCACAAGGGTGGGGGATTCCCCCGCCCCCGCCGGTGCCACTTCCCTGGGGACCCCCCATTGGACACCAGGGTGGGGGGATCCCCCCCCCAGGTGTCTCCAATCTCCCCAGGAATCTCCCTGGGGCAACGAGGATGGAAATGGTGGGGGGTTCCCCTTCAGAGCCACCGTCTGCCGCCCCCTCTGGACGGGTGCCCGGGGCTGCCCCCCTGGGGACACCCCTCAGGCCTGGGGGTGGGGGAACCCCTCCTTGGGTGCCAGCACCCACCCTGGGGACCCCCCCTCAGGCACCAGGGGTGGGGGAACCCCTCCTTGGGTGCCAGCACCCACCCTGGGGACCCCCCCTCAGGCACCAGGGGTGGGGGAACCCACCCTTTGGGTGCCAGCACCTGCCCTGGGGACCTCCCCTCAGGCACCAGGGGTGGGGGAACCCCTCCTTTGGGTGCCAGCACCCACCCTGGGGACCACCCCAGTCACCGGGGGTGGGGGAACCCCTCCCTTGGGTGCCAGCACCCACCCTGGGGCCCCCCCTCAGGCACCGGGGGTGGGGGAACCCCACCTTGGGTGCCAGCACCCGCCCTGGGGACAACCGTCAGTCACCGGGGGTGGGGGAACCCACCCTTTGGGTGCCAGCACCCACCCTGGGGACAACCGTCAGGCACCGGGGGTGGGGGAACCCCTCCTTGGGTGCCAGCACCCACCCTGGGGACCCCCCTCAGGCACCAGGGGTGGGGGAACCCCCCTTTGTCTGCCAGCACCCACCCTGGGGACCTCCCCTCAGGCACCGGGGATGGGGGAACCCCTCCTTGGGTGCCAGCACCCGCCCTGGGGACAACCCTCAGTCACCGGGGGTGGGGGAACCCCTCCTTGGGTGCCAGCACCCACCCTGGGGACCTCCCTTCAGGCACCAGGGGTGGGGGAGCCCCTCCTTGGGTGCCAGCACCCACCCTGGGGCCCCCCCCTCAGGCACCAGGGGTGGGGGAACCCCTCCTTGGGTGCCAGCACCCATCCTGGGTACCCCACTCGGGGACAGGAGACAGAGACAGGGAATTCTCCCAGCACTTTGTGACCCCAAAAGTGACGTGGGGGGGTGCGTTAGGGACAATGGGACCGCTGGGCTAGCCCCCACCCCAACCAGCACCCTGGGGTGCTCCCTACCTTTCCCGTCGCTGGACCCCGGCACCCACATTTGCCCCTGCCCAGCTTGGCTGGACTCGACGTTGCCGTACATTGTCCCTGCGGCGCCGAAGAGCTGTCCCCAGCGGGTGTCCCCACTGATAAAGCCGGTGGGAAGTGGATTTGGGGGGGGGTGAGGGGGGGGTGTCAGAGACACCCACGCCCCGGGGACCGGCCTCCAAGGGGCCTCCAAGCACCCAGCGGCTCCCTCCCTGCACCCCAAAGCTTGGCTGGTGGTGTCACCGCCAGTGACAGTCCCCAGCGGGTGCTGGCAAAGACCCCCCCGTCGGGTGGCGAGAGGGGGGGGCTTGGGAAGAGCAAGGGCTGGGTGTCCCTGTGCCTGGGGTGTCCCCATGCCAGGTGTGTCCCCACAGCAGTGCCCAGTGTGTCCCCAGGGTGTCCCCATGTCTGGGGTATCCCCTCCCAGGGTGCACCCATGGCAGTGTCCAGGGTGTCCCCATGCCCAGGGTGCAGCCATGGCAATGTCAGGGGTGTCCCCATGTCTGGGGTGTCCCCATGTCTGGGTTGTCCCCATGCCCAGGTTGCACCCATGGCAGTGTCCAGGGTGTCCCCATGCCCATGGTGTCCCCATGCCCAGGGTGCACCCATGGCAGTGTCCAGGGTGTCCCCATGTCTGCCACATCCCTGGCGTCAACCCACACTGGGGTGCACCTATGTCCATCCCAGCACCCATGGGAGACCGCAGGCGGGTGCCGGGCCCCACGCCGGCTCTGGCCACACAGGAATTCGCTGGGTGCTATCAGCTCCCGCCAGCCCCGGCCACAGTTCCCTGGTCACCCGCCGGCACCCGGCTTATCACACCCGGTGGAAGCGGGCACCCAGCGCAGCGGGGGTGGGTGTAGGGCTGTGGTGGAGCCGGATGGGCCATGGTGGTGATGGGTGTCCCATGGTAGGGACTGTCGTGGTGGTACTGGGTGTGCCGTGCTGGTGCCGGGTGTCCCGTGCTGGTGCTGGGTGTCCCGTGCTGGTGCCGGGTGTCTGTGCTGGTGCCGGGTGTCTTGTGGTGGTGCCGGGTGTCTTGTGGTGGTGCCGGGTGTCCTGTGGTGGTACTGCGGTGTGCCGTGCTGGTGCTGGGTGTCCCGTGCTGGTGCTCGGTGTCTTGTGGTGGTGCCGGGTGTCCTGTGCTGGTGCCGGGTGTCTTGTGGTGGTGCCGGGTGTCCTGTGCTGGTGCCGGGTGTCCTGTGCTGGTGCCGGGGCGTGCTTGTGGCGTCTGGGCCCTGCGGCCGTCCGGTGCCGGTTGTCCCATCATGGTGACAGTTGTCCCGTGGCAGCCTGTTGTCCTGTCATGGTGCCGGTTGTCCCGGCGTCCGGTTGCCCGCCGTGCCGGTTGTCCCATCATGGTGCTGGTTGTCCCGTCACGGTGACAGTGTCGTGTGTGTGTGTCTGTGTGTCCCCCAGTCCCCGACCTGGGAAATCCCCTCTGTCCCTGCCGCCCCCCCCCCCCCCGCGTGTCCCGGGGGTCCCCGCCGTGCAGCGCGGTCCGCGGCCGCCAGGTGGCGCGTCATGATCGGAGCGGAGCCGCCGAGGGGCGGGGCCGAGCGCAGCCCCCGCCGGGAGCGGGGCGGGGGGGGGGGGGCGGGGCGGGGCGGTCCGGGGGGGGGGGGCGGGGTTTGGGTCGGGACTGGGGGGGGGTGACCGGGGACCGGGAAGCAGGCACTGGGGGTCGGGACCGGGAAGGGACCGGGGAGCAGGGACCGGGGTCGATACCGGGGGAGAGGAGCAGGGACGGGGGTCGGGACCGGGGGGGGGAACACCGGGGACGGGGAGCAGGCACCGGGGTCGGTACCGAAGGGGGGAGCAGGGACCGGGGAGCAACCGGTCGGGGGGGTGGGGGGGCACCCGGTACTGGGGGGACGGTGCGGGGAGTCAGACGGGGAGTGGGGGGAGCCAATACCGGGGGGGCGGGGGGGGCTGTACTGGGCTGCGGGGCCCGGTTATGGGCCCACGTCGGATCCCCCCCGGCCTTCTGGCTGGGCCCAGCACCCATCACCGGTGTCCCGGCATCCCTGGGGTGTCCCCGGTACTGGAGGGGACAGTGACCCCCTTGGGTGCTGCCTGCTCACCTCCTCTCTTCTCACGCTGCAGACGGGACCCAGGACGACACCGGCAGCACCAAAACTGCACCAGGGCGCTGGGACGGGATGGACGCCGACAGCGCCGATTTGGGGCCACGATGTCAGGATGCGGCAGATGCCAGCGGCGCCAAATCGATGCCAGCGTCTCAGGACGGTGAGGACACCGGCAGCGCTGAGTCAAGGCCACTGTGCCAACGCCTGGCAGATGCCACCAGTGCCAAACTGACACCAGGCAGCCAGGACAGGGCAGGCGCCGGCAGCGCCAAAACGTTGTTACGGTGTTGGGACACGGCTGATGCCGGCAGTGCCAATTTGGGGCCACGATGCCAGGATAAAGAGGGTGCTGACAGTGCCAAACCAATGCCGGCGTGCCAGGACTGGGAAGCCACCGGCAGTGCCGATTTTGGGACACGGTATCGGGACCAGGCAGCCACCGGCAGCTCCAAAACAGTGCCGGCATGCTGGGATGAGGCAGCCACCAGCAGCACCAATTTGGGGACACGATGCCAGGATAAAGAGGGTGCTGACAGTGCCAAGCAAGCGGCCAGGATGGGATGGGACACGATGCCAGCACCGGAGGATGCTGCCAAGCCGAGCCGGCACGACGGTGAGGCCACTGGTGAGGCCGCGGCAGCGGGTGCCCGTCCCTTTCGGTGCGGGGCGTGCGGGAAGCGGTTTGGGGCGAGCGCCACGCTGATGCGGCACCAAGCGCTGCACGGACCGAGCGCCCTTTCTCCTGCGCCGAGTGCGGCCGCGGCTTCTGCGACCGGGCGGCGCTGGCCACGCACCGGCGTGGGCACACGGGCGAGCGCCCTTTTGCCTGCGCCGAATGCGGCAAAGCCTTTGCCGGCAGCGCGGGGCTGCTGGTGCACCAACGGGCACACACGGGCGAGCGTCCCTTTGCCTGTGCCGAGTGCGGGCAGCGCTTCCGGCAGAGCGCCCACCTTGCCCAACACCGCCGGGCGCCCACGGCGGGGCGCCCCCCCTGCCCAGTGCGGCAAAGCCTTCGCCCTCCGCCCACGTGCCGGCACCCGCCCACACCGGCGCGGCCACACGCTTGCGGTGACTGCGGACGCCGTTTTCGCCGCGGGCTCACCTGGCCCGGCACCGCCTGGGCTACGCTGCTGCGGCACCAGCTGGTGCATCTCCGGGCGCACGCTGGCACCCACGGCGGGCAACGGTCCTTCGCCTGCGGGCAGTGCGGGCGGGTCTTTGGGTGCCGGGCGGCGCTGGCGGCGCACGGGCGGGCGCACGGCGGGCAGCGGCCCTTTGCCTGCGGGCAGTGCGGGCAGCGCTTCGCCCAACGAGCCAGCCTGGTGGAGCACGGCCGGCGGCACACCGGCGAGCGTCCCCACCGCTGTCCCCAATGTCACCGCCGGTTCCGCCAGCGCTCGGCCTTGCTCCGGCACCGGCGAGCGCACGCCGGTGAACGCCCCTTCCCCTGCGCCCACTGCGGCCGCCGCTACAGCCGCAGCTCCAACCTCCTCCTGCACCAGCGGGTCCATGCGCTCGATTAGCACCCATGGGTGCTGTGGTGGGGTGCGTACAGCGTCCCGGGGCGCTGACGAACAACTGGGCCACGGCTTTTGCCGCGCTGGGCGGCAGGGGGGTGTCCGGCGGTGTCACCCCTGTGCCAGCCCATAGCCTTGAAGCTTAACAGGATGAGCACCGCTGGGTTAATTTTAAATAATAATAATAATAATAATAATAATAATAATACTACATAGCCGGTTTCGTTTTAAATAATAATAATAATTAAAAAAAAAAAAAAGAAAAATGAAAATATACAGCAGTCACTCCCCCCCTCCCCAGCGGGGCCAACTGGGCTGGGGGGGGGATTTGGGCCGTGAACGGGGGGGGAGCCCCCCCACCCCGCGTCACCCCAGCTTGGGGACGGCGCTGGGGACAAGGGGGGAGGAGTGGAAAAGTGCCACAGGGCCGACCCCGGGGGGAACCAAAATGGGGGGGGGCGGGGGGGGGTTGGGGTGCGGAGGGGTCCCGGGCCCGGCTTGGGCGATGCCGCAGGCTCCTCTCTTCCTCCTGGGGAGAGATGGGAGACGTTGGGGACACTGGGATGGGGACACAGTGCAGCACCCATGGGCGCCAGGCTGTCCCTGAGCCTGGGAGGGGGACACAGTGCAGCACCCATGGGTGCCAGGCTGTCCCCAAGCCTGGGATGGGGACACGGTGCAGCACCCATGGGTGCCAGGCTGTCCCCGAGCCTGGGAGGGGGACACGGTTCAGCACCCATGGGTGCCAGGCTGTCCCCGAGCCTGCAGGGAGCTGGGGGACACGGTTCAGCACCCATGGGTGCCAGGCTGTCCCCGAGCCTGCAGGGAGCTGGGGGACACGCTGTGGACACTGGGACAGGGACATGGTGTAGCACCCATGGGTGTCAGGCTCACCCTGAGCCTGCAGGGAGCTGGGGGACACGGTCAGCCCCATGGGCGGGGACAGGTGCCCTGTCCCCAAACCCCAATTTGGAGGGTCCCCATGGCCACATAGCCCCATGCACGGGGTCAGGGCGCCCTCAGGAGCCCCCAAACCCAGGGGCACCCCATTTTGGAGGGTCCTCATGGCCACATACCCCCAAGCACAGGGTCAGGGGACCCTTGGGAGCCCCAAAACCCATGGGCACCCCATTTTGGAGGGTCCCCATGGCCACATACCCCCAAGCATAGGGTCAAGGCACCCTTGGAAGCCCCCAAACCCAGGGGCACCTCAATTTTGAGGGTCTCCATGGCCAGGGGCACTTACAGCCTCCAAGGTTCCGGCGCTGGCCCACTCAGCGGGGGCGAACGCGTCCTCCTCGCCCCGCGCTGGCTCCGGCCCCTCGTCCTCGTACTCGGTGAGGTAGTCAGACTCCTCTGGCAGAGTAAAAGTGTGGGGGGGGCACGGTCAAGCCCCACATCCGGATCTGGCCCCCCTCACCCCCCCACCCCTGCCCCAGCTCACCGTCCGCGTATCCGTCAGACAAGTACGGCTTGGCGGGCTCGATGCGGGACACGATCTCCGCCAGGTCGGTGAAGCCGGCGCTGGGGCACGTGAGGACCTATGGGAGGAAAAAGGGGGGGAGGAGGCCCCCCAAACAGCCCCCCCCCCATGTGCAAGAGGGGTGAGGATGGGTAAGGGCAGCAGGAGACACAGAGAGAGGGGACAAAAGGAGGCCCGGGTGACAAGAGATGGACAAAGGGGACAGGATGGGCCAAGGA
This sequence comes from Gorsachius magnificus, assembly GCA_034008185.1. Lineage (NCBI taxonomy): Eukaryota > Metazoa > Chordata > Aves > Pelecaniformes > Ardeidae > Gorsachius > Gorsachius magnificus. Next base: position 387,190 of record CM067106.1, on the reverse strand, counting down.
GGGGACAGGAGATGGACCAAGGAGGGGACAGGAGGATGATGGTGGGGACAGGAGATGGGCCAAGGAGGGGACAGGAGATGGCCCAAGTGGGGGGGACAGGAGCTGGCCCAAGGGGCCAAAGATGATGGCAAGGGGGACAGGAGCTGGCCCAAGGAGGGGACAAGGATGCTGGTGGGGACAGGAGATGGACCAAGGGGACAAAAGGATGATGGGGACAAGGGGACAGGAGATGGACCAAGGAGGGGACAGGAGATGGACTAGGGTGGGGGGAGAGGAGAAGGCCCAAGGAGGGGACAGGAGATGGACTAGGGTGGGGGGGACAGGAGATGGCCCAAGGAGGGGACATGAGAATGCTGTGGGGACAGGAGATGGGCCAAGGGGACAAAAGGATGATGGGGACAAGGGGAGAGGAGATGGCCCAAGGAGGGAACAGGAGATGGGCTATGGTGGGGGGAGAGAAGAAGGCCCAAGGAGGGGACAGGAGGATGCTGTGGGGACAGGAGATGGCTCAAGGGGTGGCCAGGGTGGCCCATCCCGGGATGCTCTGAGGTGGGTGCCCGGGAAGCCACCACCACCCACGTGCCCCAGTGCCACCCCCACCCCCTGCTCACGTCCATGCGTTTGCTCTCATAGAAGTCGGCCGAACGCCGGTCCTTCACCATCTTCTCAATGATATCACCTCGGCTCCAGCCATCGAAGACCACCTTGCCATGCTGGTACCCTACGTCCTACAGGGAGAATGACCACAGCCCATCGGTGGCCAGGGCACCCCCAAACAATGGCCTGGGGCACCCCAAATGACAGCCCAGACACCCAACTGATGGGTAGGACATCCCAACTGATGAACTGATTGACGGCTGGGGCATCCAAGCCCAGCCAAGGTCCCGAAATGTTGACTGGGGTGCCCGGGCCCCCAAATGATGGCCAAGAGTACCCTGTTGATGGCTGGGGCACCCAACCAATGGCTTGGGCCCCCGGCCCAGACGCCCAACTGATGGTCAGGGCCCCAGCTGCCCCCCCAATGGCCAGGGCATGGCAATTGATGGCCCAACGAGCACCCAACTGATAGCCGAGACACCCCACCCGATGGACAAGCACCCCAGATGGTGACTGGGGCACCCAATCAATTACTGGTTGACCCTACCTGATGGCCAGGACACCCTGTTCATAGCCTGGACACCCAAATGATGGTAAGGGCACCCCAAGCCACATCTGGGGCACACCATTAGTGGCCAGAGTACACTCTTAATGGCCAGGGCACCCCAACGGATGGCTGGAGAACCCCAACCCATGGCTTGGGGCACCTCATTGATGGCCAGAGGCACCCTAAATGATGGTGCAAGGCCACCCCACCGGCTTCTCCATCCCCCAACTCACATAGATCTCGTCGAACTTGCCGAAATCCATGGTCTTGAAGCGGTCGATGGGGGGGCGGATGTACTCGCAGTACGAGCTGGATTTCACCACCTCCAGCTGCCGCACGCACGACACGTAGGCCAGGCGGGACTGGATCTCCGCCATGTCGGGCACCTGAGAGGACAAGGTGCTCAGCACCCTGCCCGCACCATCTCACCAGCATCCCCACCCCATCCCGCCCCCCCCCAAAGGTCCTCACCTTGACTTTTTCAGCCCAGGGGTTGAGCCGTTTCCAGAGAAGCCACCAGCCAGACAGGCTGTCCCCATAGTTGCACAGGTCCGTCTCATCCTGGCTGCCCACATCGATGGCGATCACCGTCTTGGCGCCCATGTTGCGGGCGATGTCGGCTGCAGGGTTGGAAGGGAAGAAGTTGGGTTGGCAGGATGGTGGTTCCCCCCCCCAGTCTGAACCCGTGGTGAGAGGTGGTGGCATGAGCGGAGCAGGGAAATGGGGGTTGAGGGATTGTCCCCAAGCCCAGGCTGGATGGCAAAGCCATGCTGGGGCTTGTGGTAGGACGAGCAGTATCCCATGGGTGCCGGAGCTGGGGGCGAAGCCCAGCGGCGGGACGTGCCGGGGGGGCAACGGGAGGGCACAGGCAAGTTGTGGCATCTGTGATGGGATGCGAAGGAGCGTGGAAATGCCCCAGGAGGACACCCAGTGGTAAGAACACCGGGAGATGAGGTGGATGGAGACAGCTTGATGTGGAGGAGGACGGAGATGCTCCAGGAAGGCGCCTGGTGTGGAGGACACCCAGTGGTGAGGACACCAGGAGACAAGGTGGATGGAGATGGCTTGATGTGGAGAAGGATAGAGATGTTCCAGGAAGGCGCCTGGTGCTTGAGGACACCAAAAGACGATGAAGATGGAGGAAGGTGGCTCATACATGAGGGGAGATGAAGATGCTGCAGGAGGGCACCCAGTGCTGAGGACACTGAGAGACAATGAGGGAGGACGGAGGGACGTGGCTTGCATGTGAAGGAGCACAAAGATGCCGCAGGAGGCCACCCCCTACCAAAGCCACCAAAACATGGTGAAGGATGGAGGGACGTGGCTTGCATGTGAAGAAGGCTGGAGATGTCCTGGGAGGCCACCCGGTGCCAAGGACACCAGGAGATGACAGAATGGAGGGAGGTGGCTTGCACAGGAAGGGGCATGGAGATGTTCCGGGGGACCTGGCATCAAGGATCCCAAGAGATAGTTTGAGATGGAGGGAAATGCTGTGCACGTGAAGGAAGATGGAGGGCACCTGGTGGCAATGCCACCAAGAGATGGTACAAGACAGATGGAGGGGTCTTGTGGGTGAAGGAGGATGGAGAGGCCCAAGGAGGGCACCTGGAGCTGAGAACATCAAGAGAGGATGATGCAAGATGAACATCATGAAGCATGAAGATGCCCCAGGAGGACACGCGACGCTGAGGAACACCAAAAGATGGTGCAGGATGGAGGGAGGTGGCCTGTACCTGCAGGAGGACAGGGACGCCCCCGAATAAGACCCAACACCGAGGACACCAGGAGAGGATGATGCAGGATGGAGGAAGGTAGTTGGTACATGAGGAGCGTGAAGATGCTCTAGGAGGGCACCCAGTGCTGAAGACACCCAGAAACGATGCAAGATGGTGGGATTTTTTTTTTTGAAGAAGGATGATCTGGGAAGCCACCCAGTGCCGATGACACCACGAGGCGATGCAAGACTGTGTGACTTTTTTTGGCACGTGAAGGGGGATGAAGATGCCCTGAGAGGATGCCCAACGCCTATGACACCAAGCGATGATGCGAGATGAAGGGACGCATCCTGCGCATGAAGAAATATGAAGACGCCCTGGGAAGCCACCTGGTACTGAGGACACCAAGAGATGACACCAAGATGGAGGAATGCTTTTTGCATGTGGCAGAGGATGGAGAGGCGCCCCGAGAGGCCGCTGAACAACAAAGACCCCAAGAAGACGCGACCCCAAGCAAGACATTCCAAATCCAACCTCAACATCTCCAGCCTTTGAAGACCCATCTTGTGGTGGCCACCCAACCGCCCGCCACCACCCTGGGCGAGGGGGGGCCAGACCCGGCGCCGCATTTGGCTGCCGCCCCCTGGTTGGGCGATGACGGTGCCGGCGTTGAGCTGCTACTTGCCTGGCAGGTTGTTGATGTAACCACCATCCATCAGTAAGTTGCCGTCCTTGGGGTCGCAGAGTGGCGGTAGGTAGCCAGAAAGGGTCATGCTGGCTCGCACGTACCGCCAGAGCGAGCCTACGCCGGCGGGAACAAATGCAATGAGCACGGCTCGCCCAAAATCCCACATCCCCGCCCCCTGGCGGCGGGGTGGGGGTGGGGGTGGGGGCTGCCCCTCGCCCTTGTCCATGTCTGGGGACGTCTACACCCCGTGGGTGCCCACCGGGGCACCTATGGGTGGCAGAGGAACCCCATTGCGTGCCCTGACCGGCCGGTTGTAAAGCCCAGGTGGCTTAATTTGGGATGGGATGTGGTTTGGGGAGGTGGGAAGGCGGGGATGTGTGTGTTGGGGGGGTGGTTTTTGGTGGTTTTTTTTTTGGGGAGGCCGGTGGCCCCGGCGAATGAGATGCTGACCTGGGACATTGTTAACATAGCAGCCATCCACAAGCCAATGGCTGTCCTTGGGGTCGCAGAGCGGTGGCAGGTAGGGGGTATAAGACGCACTGGCTCGGACGTAGCGCCAAAGGCTGCCTGCCGGAGGGAGAGGACACGGTCATGGCCATGGGGGGGGGGCAGGGGGGGCCCCCCGGGGAGGTTTGCAGGCCAAAGGAAAGCGCCTTGGCCATGCTGGGATGGGGGAAGGATGGACGGGCACAGCGGGTTAGGGGTGGTGAGCAGGGATTAGTTGGCATTAGAGGCCAGAAGAGCGGGCAGAGTGAGAGCCAGGTGGGCTTACAAGCCACCGCGTGCACCCCATGGATGGCTCAATGTCCCAGGTGAGCTCCGACACCAGGCAAGGAGGAGGGGCAGCCACTGCAACATCCCCACCACCGTGATGTTCCCACCACCGCCATGTCCCCAAAACACCACCACATCATCATCCCCACCACCATCGCGTCATCCCCACCACCACATCACCTCCACCACCACCGCGTCATCCCCACCACCACCGCGTCATCCCCACCACCACCGCACATCCCCACCACCACCATTGCGTCATCCCCACCACCACCACCACCGCGTCATCCCCACCACCACCACCACCGCGTCATCCCCCCCACCACCACCACGTCATCCCCACCACCACCACCGTGTCATCCCCGTGCTCCACATGCCATGAGCGTGGGTTACTGGGGTTAGTGGTCAGCACATGGGTTAGAGGGGACATGCATGCTTGGGGTGGTCAGGATGTGGCTCCACACCCCGATTCTACCCCCAACCCCCACTGAGGAGGTGGGGCACAGCCACATCCCCCAAGGAGAACTGAACCTGGTGGGGTCACCAGCACCAGGTGGCTTTGGGAAGCCACCACTGCCCATGTTCACCATGAGCCCTCCAAGCCCTTTCCTTGCCGTGCCAGGATGCGTCCTCTCCTCGGCACGGAGCCCATGGGGCAGCGACACTGTTTTGGGGTGCTGGTGAGAAGGGTCCCCACAAGGGTGGTGGTGGGGGTGTGGTGGCACCAGAGAGCTTCCCCGGCTCCCTGGGGAGCTCTTACCATCCGTGTGCACCCGCATGGCCGACGCCGTGATGTCGGTTGTGACGTTGAAGTAGGGCAGCCACAGGTCCTGCGGGGACAAGGGGGGGTGGGTGATGCTGTGGGGAGGTGGGGGGTGGGGAGCTGGTTGGACACCCCCGCACCACCACCACCATGGGTGGGTGCAGCCCAAGGGGGCGTCTGTGTGACACACACCTCGATCTGCTTGTCCTGGAAGACCTTGTTGATGCTGGCGTTGAAGGCTGAACCCGAAAACATAGAGGTGATGGGGTAGGTGAGGTCCAGGACAGTCTCGAACACTGAATTCATGCACTGGAGGAGGAGGAGGAGGATGAAGGAGGAGGATGAAGAAGGAAGAGGAGGAAGAAGGAGGAGGAGAAGGAGGAAGGAGGAAAAAGGAAGGAAAAAGAAGGAAAAAGAAGGAAAAAGAAGGAAAAAGAAGGAAAAAGAAGGAAAAAGAAGGAAAAAGAAGGAAAAAGAAGGAAAAAGAAGGAAAAAGAAGGAGGAGGAAGGAGAAGGAAGGAGGAGGAAGGAGGAGGAAGGAGGAGGAAGGAGGAGGAAGGAGGAGGAAGGAGGAGGAAGACGAAGAAGAGGAAGAAGAAAAGGAGGAAGGAGATGCTTTAGAAATGCCCCAGGCTGGGAGGCCCTTTGCTGGGGTGGGGGATGGGCCGCGGCCCCCACCTTGGCCCACTCGCGCGCCCGCTGCTTGGTGCGGACGGCGCTGCGCTCCTCGGCGTAGAGCGCCCCGATGAAGGCGCCGATGGAGGTGCCGCCCACCATGTCGATGGGGATCCCGGATTCCTCCATCGCCTTGATCACCCCGATGTGGGAGCAACCCCTGGCCAGAGGGGAGAAGATGAAGAAGAGGACGGATGACAACGGGACACACACCCCCAACCCTGGTGGGGCGCATCCTGCCCTGGAGCAGCACCCACCTGGCTCCGCCCCCCCCCAAGACCAGGGCGATGGTGTTGCCGGTGAGGACCCGTGCCAACCGGGAGAAGTCGCTGTGCCGGTCGGCGCTCTTCTCAAAGACCTTCTCATACATCTCCCGCTGCGGATAGGATGACCGAGGGGTGACGAGGATGGTGGTGGTGGTGGCCCACCAAGGTCACCCAGGGAGGGGGAGGGGACACACACATACCAGTTTGGTGGGGCTACGGCGGGAGAAGACGCGCCGAGGACACTTGATGTGGAGGTGACCCGAGCACCAACTGCGCATGTTGAGCCACTCAACGGTGCGGGAAGGGCTGGGACCGTCCTCGCGGTGTAGGAGGACCAACTGCTTCAGCGCGCGCACCGCCGTGTTCTCCAGCATCTGCTCCAGCTGTAGAAGCCATCAGCCACCCCCTCATGCCATGGTGGCCCGACCACCGCTTAACCCCCGCCTCACCTCTCCCAGTGCCGGCTCTTGGTCACCCAACCCAACGATGAGGATGCAGTCGGCTTGACGGATGCAGCGCACGGTCCACGGGGTCAAGGTACAATCGGTTTGGTAGAGGACGATGCGGTGGATGTCCTCCTGCTGCGCCAACCAGCCCGACAGGCGGTACTCCTGGATGCTGCCAAGATGGAAGGGTCAGCTGGTGGTACGGTGGTGGGACACCGGTGATGTTCCTCCCAAAGGGAGTTACCTGTCCAGCGCTGAAGAGCCGAGACGGGCACGGATGATGTCACTGGTGAGGAGCAACGTGGGACCTGGGAGAGGTGGGGGACATGGTGACCGGTGTCCCATAGGGCCGTGGTCACCACCATGGTGTGGGGCTCTGGTCATAACCATGGCGTGGTCACCACCATGGCACAGTCACCACCATGGCGTGGGGCTCTGGTCATCACCATGGCGTGGTTGCCACCATGGCATGGGGCTCTGGTCATCACCATGCCATGGTCACCACCAGGCTTGACACAGTCACCACCACGGCACAGTCACCACCATGGCATGGGGCTCTGGTCATCGCCATGGCGTGGTCACCACTGTGCTGGCACTCACCAATGGCGTTGAGCGCGTGCTTGAGCTCCAGCGTGAAGGCAGCCGTGGGCACGTCGTCGCACACCGGCAGCACCGCCACCGTTGACAGGTTGCTGGTGGGGTTGGTGGGCTCCGAGCTGGAGGCCATGCCCAAGCCAGAGCCTGCACAGATGGAGATGATGGGGTGGTGGAGACCTTCCATGCGCTGCTCTGAAAGGGATGGGGGGCCACCACGAGGAGACGGGGGACCACCCCGAGGCAACGGGGACCACCACAAAGTGATGGGGATCCACCATGAGATGATGGGAGACCCACCAGCCCTGGAGATGCCACCCCGACCTCTCCAATCCCTTTGGGACCTACTTGCAAAGGGCCCACGGAGCTGCTGAAGGTTTCCCAAGATCTTCTGGCTCAGGAGGTGGATGAGGCGGGTGACAACCTGCAGGGACGAGGATGAGGATGGCCATCAGACCTAGCACGCCTTCCTAAGATGGAGGTTCATTAATGCCCCAGACTGGTGTCCCACACGCCTTTTTGGGTCCCACCACCACCCCCCATCCTTGGGGACCTCGGAGAGGGACATCATCTCCAACAGCTCTAATCATGTCTTGAATTCCTTAATTTAAGCTGGTTTTAACGAGGGTCGCAGCCACCAGCTGGGGGAGGGGACACATGGGGACACGCCCCTTCCATGGGAAGAGAGTGCAGACCCCATGAGGAGGATCTGGGTGTACCTGGGGGTATCTCCGCTTGATATTGTTCAAGGTGCCCTCAGGCAGCTTGGCCAGCTCCGTGTCCCGGACTGCATGGACCGTGGTGGCCCGGGGCTGCCGGGTGAGGGCTTCCACCTGGAGGAAAAGATGTATAGCCATGATGTGTCCACCAGACGTATAGGATGTCCATCACTTGGCCCCAACACGGCCCTCACCACGCCAATGAGGTCCCCACGGCCGTACTCCCCAATGAGCTCCTTTTTGCCACTGCCCTTCTGGATGACAGAGCGGAGCCGCCCGTTGAGTGCGATGTAGGTGCAGTCCGACTTGTCCCCCTGCCTGGGGGACACCACCAGTGGGACCTCAACCCCATTGCCAACGTGACCCTCCCCAAGCAGAGGTGGGCACCCACCCGTTGGTACCCACCTGTAGAGCGCCCGGCCGGCTTCCACCGCCATCCAGTCGATGGCAAAGTCCATCTGGCGGACGAAGGGTGACATACGGGCAGCCACGGTGTGGGCGACGCTCAGCACCACGCTGGGCTGCTCCCGCATGATCCTATGGGTCAACAGCAGTTGAGGGGACACGGTGGTGGCCCCAGAAGATGCCACCACAGCGCTCACCGCAGGAATCCCCTTCGGTATCGACCCCTTCCCCCCAAACCTCCTCTGCTGGTGCCGGGACTCACTCGTAGAAGTCCGACTTGGAGATCTTGAGGAAGGTGCAGTCACGGTTGGCTTTGATGGTGAAGATGAGGGGCTCGCCGGTCAACACAGCCAGCTGTCCCACCATCTCGCCGGGCTGCGTCAAGAAGAGGCAGACGTCCTCCGCCTTGTCGATCATCCGCTGGTACACGTGCAGGCAGCCCCACAGCACGAAATGGAGGCTCACGTCCTGCCCAAAATGGCACCCTGTCACCGTTGGGGGGGACCACCTGGGACCCCCAGGCAGGAGGGGTCCCACCACTTGGGGGTTTCTTCTGGTCCTCTTCTGGAGGTGTTTTGAACCCTCCAGATGGCTCTGGGGATCATTCCTTCCCCTCACCACCCACAGAGGAGCACCCCATGGAAATATAGGGTGGGGGGAGCAAGGTGCCACACCAGCTCCCCGAAACCCAGACCCACCTGGTCCCCTTGACGGGCGATGACCGTCCCAGCTTTGGCGTGATGAAGCAAGACACGGTTGTTGAGGAGAGAAGGGTCCTAGAGGGAAGAATGGCATCATATAAGGTGATGGGGACCACCACGAAGCAATGGGGACCACCACAAGGAGATGGGAACCAACTACAAAGCCATGGGGGACCACCCCAAGGAGACAAGGGACCACCACAAAGTGATGGGGACCACCACAAGGAGATGGGGGACCACCCAAAGAGAGGGGCCGGGGGACCACCACAAAGCAATGGGGACCACCACAAGACGGGCCCGGAAGCAACAGGGACCACTATGAAGCAATGGGGGACCAACACGAGGCCACAATTCCCCCGTGCCAGCACCGTTTTGGCCCTCACCTCCACCTTCATGAGCTTGACCAGCTCCCGCTTGGCAGCCTCGAAGATGGCACTGGTCTGGCGGCCCTGGTAGGGTCCGAAGGGACAGTCCCCGGTTGCTGAATCGTCCTCACAGTAGTTGTAGTGGTAGACACCAGATGGTTGCTCTTCCACCGTCACTGACTTGCGCTCCTTGGGCTCCTGAGAGATGGACTACGGGGAGACGGGACAGCTCCAGCACCCAGCCGCGGTGGGGAAAAGTTGGGTGGGGATGTGGCGTTGCCGGATCCGGCCTTACCCGGGAGAAGGCGGCCAAGGTGCTGGTGCTGTCCTCCTGCAGCGACACCGAGATGCGCCCACGCTCGTAGGCCATGTCGAAGTCGGAGCGGGGACCCTTCTGGATACCTGCGATGGGTGACGGAGGGGACACCGGTGGCCGGGATGCGGATGTTGAGGTGGGGACGGACACACAAGCATGGAATGGGGGGGATACACAAAGTGGGGAGGGGGTTGCACGAGCGTGGGGACCCCCCAACCTACTTCCTCCAGCCTCCAACCCACCGGAGATATCCACTGGCATGGAGATGCAGCGGCTCAACGGCGGCGGCGGCGCGGGGGTCTCCAGGCCTCCGGCTTTCAGCAGGTCGGCTGCAGGATGAGACCACCCTGAGCACCAACCGCCACGCGGCGGTGGTGGGGGGTTTGGGGTGGGGGAGTCGCAGGGTACCCCCTTCCCAGCTCTTACCCAGCTCCCTGCCCTCATCGGCACCACCGAGTCCTCGCTTGCCGTGGCGGACGGGGCTGGTGCGGGCGGCATGGCCAGGTTGGGGGAAGAGCCGTAGCGGTTGCATGTCCTGCAAAAAAGGGGGACATTAGTGGGGCTGGGGCGGGGCCTCCTGGATCTGGCCTGACCCCTCCCCCCCCCCAATTTTTGGCATGAACTCACGTGGCTGAAGAGCTCGTTCGTCAACCCAAGGTAGTTGTGCAAAGCCAAGAAGGTGACACGCTGTAGGCGCACCATGATGATCTGGGGGGGGACACACGACAAGAAGCCATCAGTGGGCTCCTGCCACCCCAAGGGACCCTCCCCCCAACCCAGTGGTCCCCCCAACTTGGACTCACCTGCACCACCCGCACCAAGCTCTCAGGGTACTTCTCGAAGACGGCAGAGAAGGCTTCAACCGGCAGCCGTAGCACGGTGGAATCCTCAGCCGCTCGGGCGCACACCGTCCGGTATGGTCGCTGGTGGCCCTAGGGGACGTGCCATGGCGTTGGTGGCCTTGATGGGATGGGGAGGTCCATCCTGGTCATGGATGGGGGATGGTGGCAGCTGGGGGCTGGCAAAACCCACTGGTGGCACTGGGCTTTTGGCTGGTTGGGCTTGAGGATGGCCATGGTTGGGCTGGAGGAGTTTGGGGATAGCCAACAGTTGGGCTTGGGGATGGCCATGGTTGGTCTGGAGGAGTTTGGGGATGGCCAACAGTTGGGCTTGGGGATGGCCACGGTTGGGCTGAAGGAGTTTGGGGATGGCCAACGGTTGGTCTGGAGGAGTTTGGGGATGGCCAACGGTTGGGCTGGAGGAATTTGGGGATGGCCAATGGTTGGGCTTGGGGATGGCCACGGTTGGGCTTGGGGATGGCCACGGTTGGGCTTGGGGATGGCCACGGTTGGGCTGGAGGAGTTTGGGGATGGCCACCGGTGGGCTTGGGGATGGCCTATGGTTAGGCTGGAGGAGTTTGGGGATGGCCACCGGTTGGGCTAGAGGGGCTTGGGGACAGCCACGTTCAAGCTTAGGGGGGTTAGGGACAACCACGGTCAGGTTTAGGGGGCTTGGGGGGTGGGGGGAGGGGTGTTGGGGACAGCCACGGCGCCGGTACCGTGATGACATCAAGGATGCTGAGCAGGCTGTGCACGCTGTCCCCGGGGAACACTTCCTTCATCACCGTCTCCTTCCCATCCTGCGAAACACAACACGCACCCCCCCAACGCCGCCATTGCTTTTTCCATCACCCCCGCCCCGTGTCCCCATCCCCCTGCCATGCCCCTTGTCCCCCCTCTTGTCCCCGCACCGGTTCAGTGAGGAAGAGCTCCAGCTTGCCATCCTGAAGGACGTAGATGCTGGTGTCGGGTTGGCCGGGCCGGAAAACGTAATCCCCTTGTTGGCATTGCTGGAAAACCATGTGCTTGCAAAGCTCCAGGAACAGCGGCTTCTCAAAGTGGCCCAGCACCCTACGGGGGGACAGCGGGGGACAGCGGGTGACACCCAGCCCCTCGGGGTCCTCTGCAGCCACCCCAGTGGCTGGTTGCCGCGGCAATGGGGATGCAGAGGGAAGAGCATCCTTCAGCACGGCGGGCCGGCCTCCCCTTACCGAGGGCTTCTGGGGTCGGATCCTGACCCTGGGGCTGAATCTCGACCCTAGGGCCAGATCCTGATCCCCCTGGAACTGGATCCTGAGCCCCTGGGGCTGGATCTTGACCCCCTGGGGCCGGATCCTGAGCCCCCTGAGCTGGATCCTCATCCCCTGGGACCGGATCCTGAGCCCCTGGAGACAGATCCTGATCCCCCTGGGGACAGATTGTGACCTTCTGGGGCCGAATCCTGGCCTCTATGAATAGATCCTGAGCCCCTGGGACCAGATCCTGTCCCTAGAGCCTGATCCTGACCCCCCTGGGGCCTGATCCTGACCCCTGGGATGGATCCTCACTCCCCAGGGACATCTCCTGACCCCCCGAGAGCAGATCCTGACCCCCAGGGCCTGATCCTGACCCCCGGGGCCTGATCCTGATAACCCCTCCCCCACCCAGGGACCAGATCCTGAGCCTCACCGGACATTTTTGAGCATGTAAAGGACCTCGGAGGGCAGATGGGAATTGGCGACGTCGAATTCGGTCAAGTCGGCTTCCAGCACTGAGGGGGGAGGCTCCTTCAGCTGCAGGGTGGGCAGCTCCTTCTGGATGCGCAGGAACCTTGGGGACAAGGAGGTGACATCGGGGCAGGGCCACCCGTCCCCGTCCCCCGGCGCTGGTGGCACCTCACTTTTTGGCGATGTTGAGCATCTTGAGCTTTTTTTTCATCCGAGGCCGCGAGGCGCTGGAAATGGTGGTGTCCACCAAGGAGGACGTGGATTGGGAGACCTGGATTTGGGGACAGCAAGGCCGGGAAAGTGTCACCCCGACAGGGGACACCCCGTGAAGTCACCTCAGCTGCCACCCCGAGTGTCACCTTGCGCATGATCTTGCGGCCGTAGAAGAGCATCTTGTCCCGTTTGCGGAAGCGATATTTCGGCGTCCCCTGCGCGGGTATTTCTGGGGAGGACGATGGGGACGGGTTAAGGGGGCGTGGCCCTGTCCCCCCTCCCTGTCCCCAAGGCCACCGCGGCGGTGTCACTCACTCTTCAGGCGCAACCGGCGGACCAGGACCACGATGGCAGCGGCGATGATGATGACAAAGAGGCCGAGGCCGAGCATCACCCCCAGCAACTGCAGAGGGAGAAGGGGGGGGGTTGTCCCCACGCGGTCCCCAGTGTCCCCTGGGGGATGGGGACTGCATGGGGGTGACCGATGGCACGGCCACCTTGGTGACATGGAGGGATGGGAGGGAGTCAACAGCATCAGGGACCAGGACGCTGTCCCCAGGGGGGTGGGGACAAGTTTCCATCCCCTTGTGGTGCTCAGCAGCATCGGGGACGAGGACACTGTCCCCAAGGGGGAATGGGGACAAGTTCATGTCTCCAGGGGGGTGGGGACAAATCTGTGTCCCCTTGGAGTCCTCAAACACATCGGGGACAAGGACACTGTCCCCAAGGGGGTGGGGACAAGCTTGTGTCCCCTGGGGGTTGCTTAACAGCATCGGGGACCAGAACGCCGTCACCTGGGGGCCACAGGGCCACGTTCGTGTCCCCTCAGGGGGGGCTGAACAGCCCTGGGGACGGGGGCCACTGAGCTCTGGGGACACGGGGACAAGTTGATGTCCCCTGGGGGTGCTCACCGCGCCGGTGGGGAGCTGCTCCTCGGCGAAGAGCTTGGGCAGCACGGCCGTCAGGGACGCGTCCTGCGGGGACAAAGGGACAGCTGAGCCCCCGGTGACACCCCCCCCAGGTTGGGGACACACACACGGGGGGGGGGAGGGAGGTGACTGTCACCCCCCCTGCTCAGGCGCGGTGACATTTCCCACCTCCGCTTCCTCCTGCGGCTCCGACTCACTCTGCCCCATGGCCGCGGCGCGGCTCTGCCCATGCAAAAACCTGCGAAAAAGGGGAAAAACGGGCAAAAAAAAAAAAAAACAACAAAAAAGGAAGGTTTGTGACACGGGGACCCACGATGGCCACCGAGAGACCGGTGACAACAGGGTGACGTCCCCGCAAGGGGCGGGAAACTCCGCCGGGGGTTGAGTTTGGGCTCGATTTGCTGCGTGATGGGGTGCGGTAGGGACCAGCGGTGTCCCCAGGGTGTCCCCAAGGTGCTTGGGGACAATGAGTGGCCAGGAGGGGACTTTAGCGTGTTGTCATTGTGTCCCCCCCCACCCCCACCCCACCTTGGGGACTTTATTGTCCCCTCCGCAGCGGGGAGAGGAAGCGCTGGCAGGAACCCTCCGTTGCGACAGCTTTGGTCACGGCGGCACCGAGGCCACCGGCCGCTGTCACCCGTCACCGATGTCACCCCGCCACACGATGGGGGGGGGGGGTGTCCCCCCGAGCGGCAGTGTCACCCGCTCTGTCGGGTGTGTGTGTCCCCCCCAGGGGGGCGTGCCGGGCCCCCCCCTTCCCAAGGACACCCCAGGGAGGTGACAGTGGCATCGGCCGAGCACCGAAGCGGGGGACGTCACTGGGGCTGGCACGTGTCACCCCCTGCCATCGAGGCCACCCCACGGATTATGGGGGGGGGGGAGGGCGACACAGCCGAGCCCTGTGGCACCCTGTGTGCAGCAAGGGTGGCTCCGGGGCCTGGGGTGCCACCACCCCCCATGGGTGACAACACCCCCCCCCCCCCCCCCCATGGGTGACAACTTCCCCCCTCCATGGGTGACAACTTCCCCCTCCCCCCGAGCTATTCCCCCCTCCCCCACTACCCCCCCCCCCCCAATCCCCCCCCCCCCCCCCCGGCAAACACCCCCCCCCCCCGCCTCAAATTGTGCCCGCCCCCAATTTGTGCCCCCTCTCCCAAATTGTGCCCCCCCCCAGCCGGAACTGCACACACACCCCCCCCCCCAGCCAGCGTTGCTCCCCATCACCCCCCCCGGCTGCTTTTGCCCCCTGCCCCCCTCCCAGGCCTTATTGCCCCCTCCCACGCTAATATCGCCCCCCCCCATGGGTTAATACTCCCCCCCCGGGCGTTATTGCCCCTCCCCCAGTTAATATTGCCCCCCCCAGGGCTACCGCTGCCCCCCCGGGTGGTATCGCCCCCCCCGAGCGGTTCCGCTGCCCCCCCAAACTCACGCCTGCCCCCCCCCGGGGCCCCCCGCACGGACGTCACTCAGGGGGGCGGGCGGAGCGGCGCGGCGGCGGCGCCATCTTGGGAAGGTCGGGTCAGCGGGCTTAGAGCGCAGCCAGTGGTGGGGCCGCCATCTTGGGTGTGGCGCGGCGGCGCCGCCATCTTGGCAAGGTCAGGCCAGAGGGCTTAGAGCGCAGCCAGGCGGGGGGCGCCATCTTGAGTGTGGCGCGGCGGCGACGCCATCACGGGTCGACGGCGCCGGCGTGTGGGTGCCTCGGTGCGCGCCCCGGCGCCATCTTGGGAGTGGCAGGGGAGGGCGGCCGGGTGATGGGGGAGGGACCCCAAATCTGGAGGGGGGGGGAGGGGGGGGAATCGAGGAGCACTTTCAGGTCTGTCCCCCCATGGGCACCCCAGGGTGACAGCACCCATGGCCCCGCTGCCACCCCTGTCCCCACCCCCCCCAGGGTGACAGCACCCATGGCCCCGCTGCCACCCCTGTCCCCACAACCCCCCCAGGGTGCGCGGCCATGGCCCCGCTGCCAGTCCTGTCCCCAACATGGGCACCCATGGCCCCGCCGCCAGCCCTGTCCTCCCCCATGGGCACCCCAGGGTGACAGCACCCATGGCCCCGCCGCCACCCCCCCCCCCTGGGTACGCACCCATGCCCCGCTGCACCGTCCCACCCCCCCAGGGTGACGACCATGGCCGCTGCAGCTGCCCAACCCCCTGGGGACACACCCATGCCCGCTGCCACCTCCCAACCCCATGTCACTGCCCGCTCCACCATGCCCCACCCCCCAGGGTGACAGCACCCAGCCCGCTGCACCGTCCCCCAACCCCCCAGGGGACAGCTACCATGGCCCGCGCACCCTGTCCCACATCCCCCGGTACAGCCCCCTACCAGCCCAGGATCTCAGCACCACAGCCCCATCACCACCCCTGTCCCCATGGGCACCCCAAGGTGCTGGCACCCCCCCGGACCCCAAACCAGGGAGCAAAACCCAGGGCGAGCAACGCCCCCCCCCCCCATGAGCTGAGACCAGCCACAACTCACTCCATGAATGAAAATTGGCATTAAAAGCAGCGCTGGCTACCCCCACCACCGGCTGGCTCTCGATTTGGGGTTAAATTTGGCCTTTTTTGGGGGGGGCGGGGGCTGGGAAGGCAGGCGGAGGCAGCGGTGCCTGGTGCAAGCGGCTGCTGGCCCCGCTCCAGCTGGGAGCAGCTGCTCCTCCCGTTACAAAACATGACCTTGACCCGTCCCGTGGTGCGTAAACAGCTTGGGGGGGGCGGGGGGGGGGGAGGATGACACCGGCCCTGTGCCCAAATCGCAGCCCCCCGGGGCCAGGGACGAGGGCCCCGTTGCTCCCCGGCCGGGGGGTGGGCAGGGTCAGCGGGGCGAGTGCAGGGATGAGCCCCAGCACAGCCAAGGGGCTGCTTGGCTTGGGGACAAGGGCAGGGACAAGTCCCCGATGGGGACAAGGGGCTGCTTGGCTTGGGGACAAGGGCAGGGAAAGTTCCCAATGGGCCAAGAGGCTGCTTGGCTTGGGGAAAGGGCAGGGCGACCCTCACAGCCAAGGGGCCGGGGGCTCGGGGACAAAGCCTCTGACACTGCCAGGGGACCGTAGGGCTTGGGGACAAGGACAGGGACAAGTCCCGATGTGGCCAAGGGGCTGTGGGCTCGGGAACAAAGTCCCAGGCACATTCCTGACACCACCAAGGGACCGTGGGGCTTGGGGACAAGGGCAGGGATGAGTCCCCGACGCAGCCAAGGGGCTGGGGGCTTGGGGACAAGGGCAGTGACAAGTCCCTGACATGGCCAAGGGGCTGAGGGGCTCGGGGACAAAGCCCCAGGCACATCCCTGACACCACCAAGGGACGTGGGGCTCAGGAACAAGGGCAGGGACAGTCCCCAGGGCCAAGGGCCGGGCTGGGGACAAGGGCAGGGACGCCCCTGGAAGGGGGGGGGGTTGGGGAAACCCCAGTTCCCAAGGCGGCCAAGGGGCCGTGGGGCTTGGGGACAAGGGCAGGGACGAATGCCCGATGTGGCCGAGGGACCGTGGGGCTTGGGGACAAGGGCAGAGATGAGTCCCCAATGTGGCCAAGGGACCGTGGGGCTTGGGGACAAGGACAGGGATGCGTCCCCGAGGCAGACAGGGGACCGGAGAGCTTTCGGATGAGGCTCCGGCCACATCCCCGACGCAACCGAGGGGTTGCAGGGCTCCAGGCTGAGCCCCCAAAAAGAGATCTGTGGGGTGAGAGGGGCTCCAAGCCCTCCCCAGCCCCCCCAAAAGACACCCGAGGGGGCGCAGGGCCTGAGGGGCCGCCCAGCACCAGTTCAGGATCGGGAGCAGCAAGGCCAAAAAAAAGAAACGTGGCCGGCAGCGTCCGGTCCAGCGTCCCCCCAGGGGTGCAGGGGACACGGCCGCCATCTCTCCCCCCTATTTTGGGGCCCCGAGTCGATAAAAGCAGACAATAAAATAAATTAAAAAGCGCTCGGGGGCCGCAGGGGGGAGCACAGGGCACCGCTCCCTCATGTCCCCAAGGGTCCGCAGCGAGGGGTTGTCCCTTAATTCACCAGCAGCGCGTTGTCCTGCAGAGGGGCCCTGTGGGGGAGACAGCGCTTGTGGATGGGGCAGAATTCAAAGAATTTGGGGAAAGCGGCTTCGATTTTGGAATTAAGACCCAGCCGTAGCGAAAGGGAGACACGCCCCCCCCCCCCCCGCCGCACGCCCCGGAATGAAGCGGGGAGCGACAAGGGGGAGGCAGGGAGCCCACGTATCCCAGTTATACCCACGTGGGGGGGGTCCCCATGGGCGTGGAGGCATTTTGGGGGTCAGCCGCTCAGGGAGGGGTTGGAAATCACAACCCACACGGGCGAGGGGGGGTGCTCAACCATGTCCGAGGAGCCAGAAGGAATAAATGGCCGTAAATCCTCCTCTCTCCCGGCACGTTGGAGGGAACGGGGGGGTCACCGAGCCCGATCCGTCAGCCAGAAGCACCCCCCCCACACACACACCAAAACGCCCCCCCCCCCCCGGCCCCGCTCACCGCTCGCAGCAGCAGAAGATGGAGCAGGACGAGGCGCCATCGCGACGGTACTTGCCCGATTTGGGGCTGTCCTTGCACTGGGCGATGTAGGCGTGGAGTTGGGAGACGGGCGCTTCGCCTTCGCATTGGTGCTGCGGGGAAAAGGGGACGGGGCAGCTGAATCCCCAAAGGGAAAGCAGGATCTCCCCTTCCTTCCAAAAAAAAAAAAAAAAAAAAAAAAAAAAAAGCCACAAAGCTTTGCTTAAACACCAGGGTCCGGCCTCACCTTGATGGTCTCGTAGGAGCCGGTGATGAGGGCGATGAAGAGGCTGAGGACCATGTAGATGAAGAGGCTGATGAAGGTGTAGAGGTAGATCTGGCTGAAGAGCCAGACCAAATAACTGTTCTGTTGCATCTCGGCGAAGGTAACGAACATGTCGTCGCCGTTGATGAGGGAGAAGAGGCACTCGGAGACCATGGAAAGGGATCGGAACTGGGATGGGGAGGTGACAAAAAGTTGGCTCCCAACCGCAACGGCTCGTCCCTTCCCACCGCCCGGCTGGGATGCTCCCAAACACCACCCCGGCACCCATGAGAAACAAGGGTGCCCATGGGGGACTTCAAGCAGATAACTTAAAATTAAAAAAAAAAAAAAAAAAAAAAAAGGATGTCTTCATTTCAGGGCACACATGGCCACCCAGTTTTCTCTCATATCACCTTATCTCGTTAAATCGGTTTTGTTTCTCAGGAAGATTTAGACAGAGATAAAAAAAAAAAATTAAGGAGTAAACTGGGGGAAAAAAAAAAAAAAGCGCCTCATAAAAAAAATAATCTCATCACACAAATAAATGATTCTTATAGGCTTGAGCATGTCAGCAGAAGATTCACAACCAACTTGCCTTGTTACCAACCTGGAAAACTATATATTCATTTTATATATTATAGTCAAGTTTTCATAGCCCATCCTATCCTTACCTATTTATCTGAACCAGGATTTTCTTTTTTTTTTTTTTTTTTTAAATTGTACGTTGTATTATGCATAATGTTTTCGCTTCCTATTAGCACTTAGGGGCTTGGTGTCTACTGATCTAGACAACACAAGTCAAAAAAAAAAATAATAAATGCTTCAGAGAGAGGCTATTAAGTTATTTTACAAACCAGAACTTATACCTTTTATTTGCTACAACAGTATAAAACTGGCGTGATGGCAAATTGCCTGAACATAGTTATCTCTGTCAAAAAAAGTTAGAGAAACTATTGATTTAGTTTTGGAATTTTCTTGTTCTGTCTATAAGATGGACGTAGTTAGAGAAATCTATCTCCGGTTATTTATCTTGGTAATTTTATTGTACATTTCCCTCAAGAAACTTGATTACTTCCCTTTATCCCATAACTTCCTCTGAAACAGGCAGACGATAGTCCCCTGATTCTGTCAGGTTGGTTAAGTTTTATCCACAAGAAATAAAATCTTGCGGAAAGCTTCTTTCTTTCCCCTTTACCAAAAGTAACCATCTCCTCCCAAATCCGACTGCGGGGAATCACCCGGAGTCCCAAGTCCGCGAGCGGAGCGGGCACCTTGACGTGGTAGGGGCCCAGCACGATCCAGCCGCAGAAGCAGTAGCCCAGGTAGATGACGGCCACGCAGCAGCAGAAGCGGATGACGTTGGGGAGGGCCACCCGTAGCGTGACGATGAGGATCTGGTGGGGGAAAAACCAGTCGGGATTAATCCCCGTCTTCCGCCGAGGGCGCCGGCGGGAAGGGACCCAACAGCAATTAAAGCACCCCCCTGTGCGACCCCGAGGTCCCTGGCAGAGCAGGATGGGGACCTTGGGGACAAGCAGGCCTGGAAATCGTCACCTCCCCGGTGTCACTCACGTTGTATTTCTGGAAGAAGGTGAGGTAGCGAATGACCCCGACCCAAACCAGCAGCGTGGAGGTGCCCAGGAGGATGCTGCAGACATCGTAGCTGGCAAAGTTCTGCAGGGACAGAGGCATCACGGGCTTGGGACACGGCCAGCGTCATCCCCCAAGTCCCCAACGCCGTCGTCCCCTGAAGCCCTAACAACCCTCTGCGCTGGCCACAAGCTAGCGGCGAGTGAAATCCCGGTGGTCACAAACCAGGAAGGACCCTGCCTGTCCCTTTGTTGCCATCTCCCTGTCCCAAAGGGGACAGGGGGACTCTGAGGTCCCACCCAGGCCAGGTCCCCTTCTCTGTGAACCCCTCCGGAGCGACGCCTGTCCCCTAACCCGCTGACAGGGCTCCGGGACAGCTTCACCAGGGGCAAACAACGCACTGCCAGCGCCCAGGAGAAGCCGTTTTCATGGCCTGGGACACAGGAATGTCCCCTCCTCGGAGCATGGGGACACCAGCGGCCCCCCCAAGATCTGCAAAACCTCCGGCTCAGCTCCCCTGCCGACCTTGGACTCGATGCCGATCTTCATGATGGTTCCCAAGACGGTGAGGACGTCGCTGATCACCAGGAGGATGTACCAACCGTTGAGGAATTCCATGCGGTCCGACAAGCAGACGTTCTGGTTGTAACGGTGCTGGAAGAACCTGCTGAATTCCTGGGCGGGAAGAAAAAAAAAATTTAAAAATGGGGGGTCCTTTATCCATCACCCGCAGAGTTTTGGCCATCCCGCAGCACCCACAGCTTTGACTGAGCATTCCCGTTGGGGAAAGGGACCTCCCTTGAAAGCCACCAACACCGTGAACGGTGTCCTGGTGGCAGCTCTGTCCGTCCCCAGCGGTTATGCTGAGGGGGGGGGGGACAGGGGACGTGGGGGGGTAGCTAGAGCTCACGTGCTGCAGCATCAGGCCCCGGATGATGGAGCGAGCGCAGAGGATGAAGGAGAGCGAGCAGACGACGATGACGATGACATCGAAGAAGAGGCGGAAGGAGTTGTCACCTGCAAGACAGGCGGGGGTTTCTTCTTAACGGGGGGAGACAGCCACCCAGAAGCACCCTCAGCCCCCACCCCCACCCCGCCAAGGTCCTTTTGTCACCCATTGGGGACAGATGCCACCTTTTGTCACGGCCTGGCGGCTCCTACCTCGTCCGAAGACGCTGGGATCTTTGCACTCCTTGATGTCAGCCCGGTTGTCGAGGTGAATTTTCACCCGGCCGCTGTGCGCCTTGTTGTCGAACGTGATCTGAGGAGAAAAGGGGGAACGGTTACGTCCCGGAAAAAAAAAAATTGGGTGGCAGCTCCTGGCGTGCCGCGCCGCCCACCTCTACCCGGTCCCCACCAGGGTTTGTGGTCACCCCGAGGTGGAGAGCGATGCCAACGCACTCACGGTGATGGTGAAGGTGTAGCAGTCAGGGATCTCGTTGTTGATGATGGTTTGGATGTTGATGGCTTTCAGCTTGAATTGAATGGTGACGTTGATGAGTCTGCGGGAAGGGGGACGTTCGTTAACCCTCGTTAATTGTCTGGGGTGCCTCAGCACACTCAACTCCCCCCCCTCAAAACCTCCAAAACACGGCGCTGAGTCAAACAACCGACAGAGAGGGGGTAACCCCCTTCCTCAGGGTTACGTACACCCCCGGGAAAGGGTGTCTCCAGCTTCAGAGGAGCAAACTGCTGCCAAAACACGAATTTTGGGTGAATTTTCCTTCAAGGGGGGAGGTTTGGACCCTCTGGAAGAAACGGTGCCGCAAGCTACACCCCCATCTCTCAGCCAGCACCAGCAAAGAAGACGGAGCTGATAATGTGCCCCCAACCGCAAGGGATTGGCCACGGGCCAGCGGAACGCTGCCAAAAGCCAGCGGAGGGTTTTGGGGAAGGGAAAAAAAAAAAACAAAAAAAACCCAAAAAAAAAACCCCAAAACAACCCCCGAGGCAGGCATTGCAGAACAGTCTCGGTGCCGCTGGAGCTGGAAAGCAGCTGCTTCGTTGTGCAACCTCACCGGTTTCACATCTCCCACGGCACAAGGAGATGGTGGTGGGGGTTGTTTCTGTCCCACGAGTGGTTTTTAAAACCACCGGGGAGAGGTGTGTGTGGGGGGGGTGTTTCCATCCCGGCAGTGGGCTTCAACGTGAGGAAGTCCCCGCGTTGGTTGGGGTTGCCGTTTCATCCCCTTGCGCCGATGGGATGTCCCCAGCGCCCAAACGTTGGGACAACCCCCCCAGGGTTGCGGGGAAGGCGCCGGCAATTTACTTGTGAAATTTGAGGGTGAAGTTCTTGTAGCTGCGGTCAAATTCGGGGGGTAGAGGCTGCGGGTCCTCGGGATCCACTCCCAGGCAGTCTGCAGGGAGGGAAAAGCGCCTTTCAGGGAAGCCCGAGGCACCGCGCTGACCCCTCGGGATCCACTCAAACCCAAAAACGAGGACAAAAAACCACCCCGGGACCCCGTGCTGGGCTGCGGGACAAACGACCTCAACCCCCACCGTCTCCCCCCAAAAAAACCTCACCCGTGACAATCTTGGGGTCGATGTTGAAGGTGTCGTTGGCCGGATCGATGCGTCCTTTCCGGTAATACTGCTGGCACAGCATGAGGGCCGACTGATTCCCTCCGCTCTCCACCCGCACGTAGGCGTAGCGGCCGATGGTCTCGTTGGGAATGGCCAAGTACTGGAGAAAGGAGATGCCCTCAACAGTTGGATGTGACCCCGAGCCACCTCCGCGGTCCCCAAGCCACCTCCGTGGTCCCATCCCCGCCGCCCATGGGGATCTCACCTTCTCCACGGCGTAAAACATGCGGTCGTAGAGGTCACGTTGCGTGTAGACAGCGTAAGTCTCGTCCGCGCCGTCCACGTAGTCCTTCAGGAAGAGGTGTTTGAAGGCGATGGTGTTCTCCTCCTTGAACGTCACCACCATCTGGTTGCTGAGGCCAAAGAGGATGAGCTGAGGGACAGAAGGACGCCGCGATTAAACCCCTTGCCCTGGCAGCTCCATAAACAACGATGCCACGGCCCAAAAAAACGCAGCCGTTCCGCCCCAAAACCGGTGGTGGGAGGCAAAACACCATCACCCTACACTTGGGTGACCTCAAGAAGACAAGGGCCAACAAGCACGTCCCCGAGGTTGTCCCCAATTCCACCTGGGGTGCCCCAAAACCTCTTAAAGTGCCTGTTTTCCTCTGGCAAAGCTCCTCTCCCACCCCCACACAGGGGGAGGATGATGGCCTTGGGGACGTGTACCCCCCCCGGTGTCACCAAACACCCCGGGAACATGACGGCAGAGCGGACCCTGCTCTTCTGTCACCGGTTTTGGGTGGGGTGGGGGAGGAACACCCAGGACAACACCGGAGCTGGGAGCTGCTGCCTGCCAAGGTGGGGTGCTGGCAGGGAAAAAGGGGGGTCAAGGCCCCCCGCACCCCAATTTTCCTCGCCGGCAGGGGGGTGTCACATGCCGGCTGCTTCCTCCGCACCTTGTGACTGCAGCCTGGCAGCTCCCAAGGGATTTTCCCACGCTGGGATGGAGCCTGGTGCCCATCCGGGAGCCGGTGACACCCTGGGGGGGTTGTCCTTTCTGCGCCCCCCCCGCTTTTCTAGGGCACCTCAGCATCACCCACCTGAGACACCCAGACCCCAAGGATGTGTCACCAGGGTAACCCCAAAAGATGCCCCCCCCCCCATTCCCCGAGGACCGCTCCTGAGTCCCCCACTGTCCCCAAGTATCCCCATGCCAATTGCCCCCCAGGCCCCGGTTCCTCTCCCCAGTGTCCCATGTTCCCAGAACCCCCCATGCCCCCTCTCCAGTGTCCCCAGGTCCCAGGACACCTCTCCCGGTGTCCCCATGTCCCCGGACACCCCCAAGGCCACCCCTCTCCGGTGTCCCCATGTCCCAGGCCACCTCCCCATAGCCAACCCTTGCCAGTGTCCTCATGTCCCAGGCCACCCCTCTCCCGTGTCCCCATGTCCCCGGACACCCTCAGGGCCCACCCCCCTCGGTGTCCCCATGTCCCAGGTCATCCCCAAAGCCACCCCTCTCTGGTGTCCCCATGTCCCGGGCCACCTCCAAGGCCACAGGCCACCCCTCCCAGTGTCCCCAGGTCCCGGGACACCCCCAGGGCCACCCCCCCGTGTCTCCATGTCCCGGGACACCCTCAGGGCCACCCCCCTCGGTGTCCCCATGTCGCAGGCCACCCCTCCCCAGTGTCCCCAGGTACTGGGATCCCCCCCAAAGCCACCCCTTGCCAGTGTCCCCATGTCCCAGGCCACCCCCCCATGGCCACTCCCCCCCGGTGTCCCCATGTTCCAGGCCACCCCTCCCCGGTGACCCCATGTCCCGCCCCCCCCCCCCCCCCCGGGCCACCCCTCCCCGTCGTCCCCGTTGTCGCCACACCTGGACGGTGACAAGGAGGATCTTGGCCAACTGCAGCCCTAACTTCACGGGTCGCCTCCCCCGAGCCCGGTATTTATCGCAGGGGCTCATGAAAAAATATTTGAGGCGACGGCGAAGCTCTTCTTCCTCCGCCACTACCGGAGACTCCGTCGTGCCGTAACCCGGGCTGCGGCCCAGCAACCGCTCCGTTTCTGAGGGGAAACGGCCGTTAACGAGCGGGAACCGGAGGCTGAGGAGGAGGAGGGAGGGCGGAGGGGGGGGGAAAGAGGGGGGGGGAAGAGGGGGGAAGAGGGGGGGGGAAAGAGGGGGGGGGAAGAGGGGGGGGGAAAGAGGGGGGGGGCGCGGGACCCGACGGGCCGCCATGGCGCCGCCCCAGCGCGGCTTCAGCCGCCCGCCCACGTGACCGGAAACCCTGGTCCTTTACCCGTAGCCCCGCCCACCAATGGCTCGGGGTGGGCGTGGCCACGCCCAGTGTATGCTGTAATCACGCCCATTGACTGGTAAAGCCACGCCCACTGGTTGTGTTTGGCCACGCCCACCCACCGGCCTCGTTCCGCCCCCCCTCCCGCTCCCCTGGCTGGGCCAGGACGGTGACGCGAGGGGACACGTCCATGGAGGGTGGCATGGGGGGGACACGTCATGGAGGGTGGCATGGGGGGACATGTCCATGGAGGGTGGCATGGGGGGGACATGTCCATGGATGGTGACATGGGGGGCATGTCCATGGAGGGTGGGGGGGGGACATGCCATGGATGGTGCGGGGGGACACGTCATGGACAGTGGCGTGTGGCATGAGGGGACACATCCATGGATGATGACATGCGGCATGGGGGGGACATGTCCATGAGGGGACGGTGACATGGGGGACACGTCCATGGAGGGGGACTGTGGCATGGGGGGACACATCCAGAGGGGATGTGGCATGGGGGGACACTCCATGGATGGTGACATGTGGCATGATGGGACGATGACATGGGGGCACACATCCATGGATGGTGGCATGGGGGGGACACGTCATGGAGGTGACATGGGGGGACATGTCCATGGATGGTGGCATGGGGGGGACACGTCATGGAGAGTGACAGGGGGGGACACATCAGGAAGCATGGGGGGACATGTCCATGGATGGTGGCATGGGGGGACATGTCATGGACGGTGGCATGTGGCATGAGGGGACACATCCATGGATGGTGACATGTAGCCCAGGAGGACGTGTTCATGCCAGTATGGTGACACATGGCCGTGTCCATGCCAGGATGGTGACACCATGTCCCAAGGGACGTGTCCATGCCGGGACGGTCACACGTGGCATGGAGGGCCCCGTCCATGCCATGAGGTGGCCCGTCATCGAGAAGGACCAGCCTCACCACCCCACCCCGTCCCCCCCCCACAACGCCGTCCCCTGCGTGCCACCGTTTATTGACGTCCCCTCCCTTGGGCGGGACAGCCACTACCCAGGGTGTCCCCCATGTCCCCATGTCCCTCAGGCCACCTCCGGCAGTGGCTCCAGCACCAGCCAGAGCCCGTCCTCGGTGCGGAGGATGAGCTCGGGCTTGCGGCGCGGTGGCCGCTCTGCGTCCAGCCGGATGGTGAAGTGTGCCACCGTCAACGCCGCCACCACCTTCAGCTCGGCCATGGCGAAGCTCTGCCCGATGCAGTTCCTGCCACCATGTCCCCCCCCCTCTGTCACCTCCACAGAGTGGGGGGACACGTTGGGGACAGCAGACACCACCCCACCCCTTCCCATCATCTAGGTGGTGGAACCTCATTGAAATGTAGGGACAGCATTGTCCCCATGACGCCCAAACGTCACCACTGGAGGACACCACCCCACCTTGAATCCAACCAGGCTGGGAAGGGGACACGTGGGGACACTTGTGTCCCCACCATGGCTTACCTGGGACCGGCAGAGAAGGGGATGAAGGCCAACGGGGACCGCCCCTGGCTGTTCTCTGGGCTGAACCTCAGTGGGTTGTAGACCTGGAGTAACATTGTCATGCCTTGGGGACAGGGTTGTCCCTGCCCATGATGACAGGGACATCCCACTGTCCCATGGTCATGTCACCAGGGCCAAGTGCCTCTACCTCAGGCTCGGGCCAGAGATCCGGGTTGTGGTGGGTCCCATAGATGCTCATCAAGCAGATGATCCCTGGTGAGATGGAAACGGATGCCTTAGGGACAAGGGACAAGAGGGCGATGGTGACATCGGGGACACTTTGCACCCCGGGCAAGCCATACCCTTGGGGATGATGCGTCCATCACGTAGGGCGATGTCCTCGGTGCAGCGTCGGGACACGGCGGTGACAGGGGGATGCAGGCGGAGGCTCTCCTTGATGCACATAGTGGTGAAGGGCAGGTGGGACAGGTCCTCCCTGGGGGCGAGGGATGGTGACACCAACGTCCCCCAAGGTGGGTGGCCGGGGGATGACACTGGGGACCTCTCACCATTTGATCTCCTCCACATTCCTGCCCTTGAGGAGCTCCTGGACCTCCTGGCGGCACCTCTCCTGGTAGTGGGGGTGGCGGGCCAGGTTGTAGAGCAGCCATGCCAAGCCGCTGGCCGTTGTGTCGTGGCCTGCAGGGACAAGGGGTGAGCAAGGGGACAGGGGAGATGTCCCCACCCCCTCCCCTCTGATGGCACCTGGTGGCTTCCCCTCACCCTCGAACATGAAGGTGTCAGCCTCGGCCGAGATGTCCTCATCCGACAGGGTGTTGCCGTCCTCGTCCTGCAAAGGTGAGCGTGACAGCCAAGGGCCACCCCAGGGCCACCACCCTATGGCCAAGCCTCCCCATGGCCACCACCATTCCCCTATGGCCATCACCATGCTGCTATGGCTACCACCCTATGGCCACCACCCTATGGCCAACCTTCCTCATGGTCCCCCCACCATCCCCATGGCCACCACCATCCCTTTGGCCACCACCATGCTGCTATGGCCACCACCCTATGGCCAGCCTTCCCCATGGTCACCACCATCCCCTTGGCCACCACCATCCCCTTGGGACACCACCAGGCCACTGTGGCCACCACTCTACAGCCAACCTTCTCCATGGCCTGCACCATGCCCTTGGCCACCATCATCCCTTTATGGCCACCACCCTATGGCCAACCCTGCCCACGGCCACACCACCTCACCCTGGCCCTACCTTAGACAGCAGGAGAAGGTCAATGAAGGCCATGCTCCGTCCCTGGTGGCTCTCCAGCCAGGCCTGGTGGCCGAGGCGGTCGAGGGCCTGACGCCGGCGCTGCACCACAGCGGCGGTGAAGCTGTGCACGGTGGCACAGGTTTGGGCGAAGCGGCGCCCGTCAGCCGAGAGGCGGTAGAGCCACGTTGGGTGATGGAGCAGGCGGTGATGGCGTCTCACCACCAAGGTGCTCAGCTCCAAGATGGCCTTGATATACTCGCTGGGCTGCCTGTGGGGCACAGGGGGACCGCTTGGGGATGGCCACCGGGGAAGGGGGCACCAGGGAGTGGATAAGGGGGGGACCCCAGGAGGGGCAGAGTTAGGGTGGGGGGACCCAGGAGGGACAACGTTGGGGGGACCTTGATGGGTGCAAAGCCTGGGGGGACCCCAGTTGGGGACAAAACCGGGGCAGGGGGGACCCAAGCAGGGGACAGGCTGGGGAAGGGGGGACCCCAAGGGGGGGGGCCGGGGGCCTTGGGTGCAAAGCCTGGGGGGACCCCAGTTGGGGACCAAGGGACCAAACTGGGGCAGGGGGGACCCCATCAGGGGACAGGTCCGGGGGAAGTCCCTTGCGGGGGGGGGGGGTGCTGCTCACTCTTGGCAGTGGCTCTGGTGGCCGAAGATGCAGCTCTGGAGGGTGTCCAGGGTGAGGAGGCTGAGCTGCTCCAGCACCTCCAGCCCCACCGCGCCCCCCGCCGCCTGTGCCGCTGCCCGCCACTTGGCCTGCAGGCAGGGAGGGGTGCAGGATGGGGCTCAGGGTGCAGGACAGAGCTTGGGGTGCAGGACAGGGCTCAGGGTGCAGGATGGGGCTCAGGGTGCGGGACAGAGCTTGGGGTGCAGGACAGGGCTCGGGGTGCAGGACGGGGCTCAGGGTGCAGGACAGAGCTTGGGGTGCAGGACAGGGCTTGGGGTGCAGGACGGGGCTCAGGGTGCGGGACAGAGCTTGGGGTGCAGGACAGGGCTTGGGGTGCAGGTCAGGGTGCAGGATGGGGACTTGATGCAGGTCAGGGTGCAGGATGGGCTTGGGGTGCAGGATGGGGCTTGGGGTGCAGGATGGGGCCTGGGTGCAGGATGGGGCTCGGGGCGCAGGCAGCGGGTGCTCACGTGCAGGATGTGGGTGCTCTGGTTGAAGATGCCCACGTAGGACTTGAGGAGGTCCCCATGGAAGGCGGGTGTCAGCAGGCGCCGGTGCTGAGCCCACTTCCGCCCGTGGCTCAGCAGAAGCCCGTCCCCTGCGGCGAGACCCCCGGCTCCGTCCGTGGGGCACCCATGGGTGCTGCCCCCCACCCATCTCACCCCCTCCGAGCACCCACTCACCCAGCCAGGGCTTGAGGAAGCCGTAGAAGAGCTGGTCCTTGGGGGCAATGGAGGCTGCGAGAGATGGGGGGTGTGTGTCGGTGAGGGGTGCCACCAGGGTGCCATCCGGGACTTGCAAGGAAGGTGGGGTCCCTAGGGTGAGGCGACCCCCCGTCTGCACCCATAACGACCCCAAGCTAGGGTTTGGGGTACAACCAGGCCACCAGGTTGGCCATAGTGGCACCTTTGGGTGGCCCTGAGGAACCTCAAGGATTGGTTGGTGGCCATCATGGCATGGGCATGGGCTAGCCATGGGTGACACCTCTGGGTGGCCCTGGGGAGCCTCAAGGATAGGTTGGTGGCCACCATGGGGTGGCATTTGGGCTGGCTATGTGTCACACCTTTGGGTGGCCCTGGGGACCCTCAAGGATAGGTTGGTGGCCACCATGAATGGGCGTTTGGGCACTCATTGGGCCAGGCAAGGGTGACTGCTGGATGGCTCTGGAGACCGTTGGGGTTGGGTGGTGGCCACCCCAAGATGGGTTGGGGCATGACCAGGTCACCGGGCCAAACATGGTCACCTTTGGGTGGCCCTGGGGACCCTCCAGGACAGGTTGGTGGCCACCAGGGCATGGGCACTCACTGGGTTAGCCAAGGGTGATCACTGTGGCTCTGGAGATCGTTGGGGTTGGGTTGGTGGCCACCACAAGATGGGTTGTATGGGCACAGTCAGGTCACTGGACCCGACATGGTGACACCTCTAGGTGGCCCTGGAGACCCTCAAGGCCAGGTTGGTGGCCCTCGTGCCCCACCTGCGGCCAGAAGGATGGGGCGGAGTGTCTCGGGGTGGAAGAGGCGGAGGATGGGCGTCCATGGCGAGATCCACCAGAGGCAGCCGCGCCGGTACTGTGCCACCAGCTCGTCCACCTGCTGCAGGCCCTCCTCTGTGCTCTTCCCCTGTGTCACCGGGCTCAGTGACAGCCTTGGGGACAACCTTGTCCCCAGGGTCACATCCAGCCTTGGGGACAGCCTCATCCCCAGGGTCACAACCAGCCTTGGGGACAGCCTCGTACCCAGCTTGGGGACAGCCTTGGGCACAGCCTTGTCCTCAGCTTGTGGTCGGCCTTGGGGACAGCCTTGTGCCCTGGATCATGGCCACCACCCTGTCCCCACTGTCCCCCCCAGCTGCCACCACCCTGTCCCTGCCACCCCCCCAGCTGCCACCCCCCTGTCCCCACTGTCCCCCCCCAGGTGTCACCACCCTGTCCTCACTGTCCCCCCCCAGGTGCCACCCCCCCCATCCCTGCCACCCCCCAGGTGCCACCACCCTGTCCCCACTGTCCCCACCATCTGCCACCCCCCTGTCCCCACTGTCCCCCCCCGGTGTCACCACCCTGTCCTCACTGTCCCCCCCAGGTGCCACCCCCCCCATCCCTGCCACCCCCCAGGTGCCACTACCCTGTCCCCACTGTCCCAAACATCTGCCATGCCCCTGGCCCCACTGTCCCCCCCCAGCTGCCACCACCCTGTCCCTGCCGCCCCCCCCAGGTGCCATCCCCCTGTCCCCACTGTCCCCCCCAGGTGCCATCCCCCTGTCCCCACTGTCCCCCCCTGGTGTCACCACCCTGTCCCACTGTCCCCCCCAGGTGCCCTCCCTGCCACCCCCTAGGTGCCACCACCCTGTCCCCACTGTCCCAAACATCTGCCACGCCCCTGCCTGTCCCCACTGTCCCCTCCCAGGTGCCACCCCCCCATCCCTGCCACCCCCCAGGTGCCACCCCCCTGTCCCCCCCCCCGCTGTCCCCTCACCATGCCGGTGTGACCCAGCAGCCAGCTCCGCCACGGTGGCCTGGGGAAGCCCCGCAGGAGGTGACAGGTGGCCCAGAACCGGGTGATGGTGACTACGATGTCCCAAAGCCACCTCAGCAGCAGGGCCAGCAGCAGGGTGACAATGGCCACCCCAGCCAGGGGACACAGGGCCCAGGCCACCGCCATGGCACCCGCAGCCTGGGGACAGGGCAAAGGTTGGGGGGGCGGGAGGGGGGACATGGCCCGGCGCTGTCACGTGGCCCCGCCACGCGGTGGCATCATGCACATCCTGGTGACATGTCCCCACGCGTGTCCCGGTGACATCATCCCTTGATGTGTCCTGGTGGCATCGTCCCCCACGCGTGTCCTGGTGACATGATCCTTCATGTGTGTCATGGTGACATCGTCCCTTGATGTGTCCTGGTGACATCGTCCCCCACGCATGTCCCGGTGACATCGTCCCACACATGTGTCCTGGTGACATCGTCCCTTGATGTGCCCTGGTGACATCGTCCCCCACGCGCGTCCCGGTGACATCGTCCCTTGGTGTGTCCTGGTGACATCGTCCCCCACGCGTGTCCGGTGACAACGTCCCTTGGTGTGTCCTGGTGGCATCGTCCCCCACACGTGTCACGGTGACATCGTCCCTTGGTGTGTCCTGGTGACATCGTCCCCCACGCGTGTCCCAGTGACATCGTCCCTTGGTGTGTCCTGGTGACATCGTCCCCCATGCATGTCCCGGTGACATCGTCCCCCACATGTGTCCTGGTGACATCGACCCTTGATGTGCCCTGGTGGCATCGTCTCCCCACGTGTGTCCTGGTGTCATTGTCTCCACGTGTGTCCTGGTGTCATTGTCCCCATGCGTGTCCTGGTGACATCATCCCCCCCACACGCCCACACGTGTGCAAGCACCCCCTGCACACGCACCCAGGCGTACACACATGTACGTGAGCACACTCCCCCCTTGCACGCCCACACGTGTGCAAGCACCCCCTGCACATGCCCCCACGCGTGCACGCATGCACACAGCCCTTGCACACGCACACATACACGTACACACACCCCCCACGCCCATACGTGTGCAAGCACCCCCTGCACACGTACCCACGCCCCACGTGTGCACGCACGCATACATGAGCACACACCCCCCTTGCACCCCACACGTTGCAGCACCCCTCACACGCACCCATGCGTGCACACATGCACACAGCCCTTGCACACGCACACACGTACGCACGCCCCCCCAACACCCACACGTGTGCAAGCACCCCTTGCACACGCACACACGCACCCACGCCCCCCCCCCCCCCGCAAGCACCCCTGCACACGACCCCGCGTGCACGCACACATGTGACCCCCCGTGCACGTATGCACACACTTGTGCACACACACGCGCGTGTCACCTGGTCCTGCGTGTCCCCCCCGCGTGTCCCCGCCGCCCCGCACGCCCACCCGCGCCTCAGAGCCCCCCACCCCACCCCCCCGGAAGCCACGCACACGTGTGTCACCCCGGCCCCCCCCGGTGTCACTCGCGCGGGGCCACGGGGCCAAAGTCCGGCCCGGCCGGGCCACGGGCCACGGCGGCGGGGGCCTCATCCCCCACTGAGCCTCTGCGCCCGGCCCGGCACAGGTAGGCACACGTCGTGACATGTTGTGACATGTCACGACACCCCCAACACCCCCCAACACCCCACGACACCCTAGAACACCCCCCCAGCACCCACTACCACCCCACAGCACCCCACAGCACCCCATAACGCCCCATAACACCCCCCAACACCCTCCAGCACCCTACAGCACCCCCCAACACCCTCCAACACCTCCCAGCACCCCTCAACACCCCCCAGCACCCCACGACACCCCAAACAACCCCTAGCACCCCCCAACACCCCACAAACCCCCACAGCACCCCCCTGCACCCTAGAACACCCCCCAGCACCCCCCAACACCCCCCAGCACCCCACATGACACCCCATGACACCCCCACAGCAACCCCACAGCACCCTAGAACACCCCCCAGCACCCCACGACACCCCAAACAACCCCTAGCACCCCCCAACACCCCATGAAACCCCCACAGCACCCCACAGCACCATAGAACACCCCACGACACCATGAACACCCCCCGCACCCCTCAACACCCCCCAGCACCCCCCTACACCCCCCAACACCCCATGACACCCTAGAACACCCCCCCCACCCACCACCACTCTACAGCACCCCAACACCCCCAACACCTCCCAGCACCCCTCGACACCCCCCAGCACCCCACGACACCCCACGAAACCCCCCCAGCACCCCCCAGCACCCTAGAACACCCCACAGCACCCCCCAACACCCCACAGCACCCCACATGACACCCCATGACACCCCCCAGCACCCCCAACACCCTTTTTTGGGTGCTTTCGTCCCACTGTGGGGTGCTCTCACCCTGGTTTTGGTGCCTTTGCCCTTTTCCTGGGTGCTTGCGCCCTCCTTTGGGTGCTTGCACCATTTTTGGGGTGCTTGCACCCTGTTTTGGGTGCATTGCCCTGGATTTGGGTGCCTTTGCCCTTTCCTGGGTGCTCCCACCCCATTTTGGGGTCCTTGCACCCCGTTCGGGTGTTTCCACCCTGTTTTGGGTGCCTTTTTGGGCTCTGGGTGCTCACACCCTTTT
Source organism: Gorsachius magnificus (assembly GCA_034008185.1). Taxonomy (NCBI): domain Eukaryota; kingdom Metazoa; phylum Chordata; class Aves; order Pelecaniformes; family Ardeidae; genus Gorsachius; species Gorsachius magnificus. The sequence continues at coordinate 354,235 of CM067106.1, read as the reverse complement.
TGTGCTTGCACCCAATTCCGGGTGCCGTCCCCTGTTTTGGGTGCCTTCACCCTTTTCCTGGGTGTTCGTGACCTCCTCTGGGTCCTTGCACCCTGTTTTGGGTGCTTTACCCTGTTTTGGGGTGCTCTCACCCTGGTTTGGGTCCTTCCCTTTTCTGGTGCTCTCACCCCATTTTGGGGCCCCCTTTCTTTTGTCCTGCTTTGGGGTCCTTGACCCGTTTTGCCTTTGCACCCTCCTTTGGGTGCTTTTGTCCTGCTTTGGGGTGTTTTCACCCTTTTTTGGGTTTTGGGGTCCCTGTTTTGACCCTTTTCCTGGGTGTCCCCCCGGGCACCCCATTTTGGGTGCTTTCCCCTTTGGCACGTTCTCCCTCATTTTGGGCGCATTCCCCCTCATTTTGGGCGCGTTTCCCCTCATTTTGGGTGCGTTTCCCCTCACTTTGGTGCCATCCCCCCCATGCACCCTCCCCCACCCTGGAACCCTCGTGCCACCCCTGCACCCACGGGCACCCCCGACCCCAACGGGTACCCCTGGGTCCCCCCCTACACCCTCGTCCCCTCCCCAGGCCTCCCCCCGCGCCTCATGGCCTCCGTGGTTGACATCGTGGAAGCCCTCGAGTCCAACGACCCCGGCAGCTTCACCGGCACCGTACCAGAATTGGCGCGGGCGTTGGGTGCCTGTAGCACCCCAGGGTGCCGGGCAGTGCTGGGAGAGCCACCCGCTGTCCCACCAACCCCACCAATGCTCAACCAGGAGCAATGGCTGCTCTTCACCCAACTCTTCCATCACCACCACGCCGCACCCGAGCGCAGCGCCGTGCTGGCACCCGACGGTTCCACCGTCACCCTGGGTCCCCTCTTTGCCGGCATGGAGGTTGGCCTCAAGCGGGCGAAGGGGGACGGGTGGCCCGGCCCCACCCCCGAGCCACCTGTCGATGCGCTCTACGCCGTCACCATCGCTGAGGTGCTGGGGACCTCCTTCCTCTTGGCTCGCTGTGGTGACGGTGACCGAGCCACGTTGGGACCCGGCGGCTGTTGGGATGACGTGGATGACCCCCAAAATTACACTCTGCTGGGACCCCCCTCACCCATCCCTGACGCCCTTGCCAATGGGGCGATGGATGGGGTGCTCTTGGGTGCCCGCCTGGCTCAAGGACCCATCCCGCTCGCCGACCTTCTCCGAGGCTACTACGGGACGGGCAACGGCACGGAGAAGGGGCGACCACCCAGCAGTTCCCGGCGACAAGATTTCGGGGCGCTGGTGGGGCCGGGGAAGTTGGAAGAAGAGGTGACAGCGATGTTGAGGGTGCTGCGGGTGCTGCCACCCACCCGGGAGCTCTTGGAGGACGTGGGGCCGGAGGAGGTGGTGGCCATCGCTCGGCAAGCGGCGCGGGACTTCACAGAGGTCTATGTGGGTAGGAAGGTGGCACCAGGTCGCGATGTCACATCTGCGTCCCCAAAATTGGGTGGGAGGATGGGTGGAGACCTGAACCCTGGGTGGGGCGGGAGGTCCCTGGTGTCACCCCAGTGTAGGTGGCACTGGGGGGAGTTAAGCTCTGAGAGCTGAGTGGTGGCATGGTCAGATGTCACCGTGTCCCCTGGATGGCCACCGCTGTGTCCCCTGGGTGGTGGTCCCTGGATGGCCACCACCATGTCCCCTGGGTGGGTGTCCCCTAGAGTGGCCACCATGTCCCCTGGATGGCCACCACCAGTCCCCTGGATAATGGGTCCCTGGACACTTTGTCCCATGGATGGCCACCGATGTGTCCCCTGGATGGCCACCACCATGTCCCTGGATGCCCCACCATGTCCCTGGCCACCACCCCCTGGCCCACGTCCCTGGTTGAGGGGACCCCAGGAGGACACTACCATGTCCCAGACCAAGGGGTTCCTCAGCTGGGTGGCTGCTCCATGTCCCCAAGCCCCCAAGGGGACACTGCCATGTCCCCAACTGCCCATGGGGACCGGGCAAGTCCCCTTCTTCCACCTCCTGCCTTTCCTCGTAGAGTGCCCGGCCATCATGCCCCGGTGCATGTGGGGTGCCCGTCCTTACCGCGGCACCCCCAGACGTTGACCCTCCCCTTGGACTCGGTCTACATTCACCACACCTCCACGCCCAGCGCCCCCTGCCGCACCTTCGCCGCCTGCGCCCATGCCATGCGCGCCATGCAACGCTTCCACCAGGACACCCGCGGGTGGGATGACATCGGCTACAGGTGACACCCCCCCCCGTCCCCGGCACTCTACCATTGTTCCCCGCACCCAACTCTGGGTGGTTTAGGTGGACCCCGTGGGGTGCTTGCAGCTTCGTGGTGGGGTCGGATGGATACCTGTACCAAGGCCGAGGTTGGCATTGGGTTGGCGCCCACACCAAAGGCTACAACAGCAAAGGCTATGGCGTGGGCTACGTTGGAGACTTCTCGGCCACCTTGCCGGACCCCGATGCCATTGCCCTGGTGCGGGACGTGTTCCTACCCTGCGCCGTGAAGACTGGCCGGCTACAGAAGAACTACACCCTACGTGGCCACCGCCAGATGGGTCACACTGACTGCCCCGGCAACTCCCTCTTCCGTGAGATTGAGACCTGGTACGGCTTCAAGGTGAGCACCAAGCTCTGTGGCATCTCTAGGGGTTGGGTGCCCTGGTTGGGGCATCTGGTTGGGTCTGGCATGGGCGGGGGGGTTTTGTCGGGGTGGGAGGTGATGATGGGACTGATGGTGGTTTCTTCTCTGCTGGATGGGTGCATGTAAGGTTGGCGGGTGGGCTGGCCCAAGGGTGGACCCTGGTCCAGAGGGACACCAGTCTGATGGACACCAGCCTGGTGGACCCTGGTCCAGAGGGACACCAGTCTGATGGACACCAGGTCCAAGGGACACCAGTCTGATGGACACCAGTCTGATGGACCCTGGTCCAGAGGGACACCAGTCTGATGGACACCAGTCTGATGGACCCTGGTCCAGAGGGACACCAGTCTGATGGACACGAGCCTGGATGGATACTGGTCCAGATGGACACCAGCCCAACGGATGCTAACCCAGAAGGACCCAACCTTGAAGACCACCAGCCTGGCCAGATCCTGGCCCAGATGGGCACCAACCCAGCTGGATCCTGGCCCGGCCCCACTGGCCCAACAGACCATCCCCGTAGCCACAATAAAGTCAATCCCAGGAGAGCAACTTTGGGTGATCCCTGGAGAGCGAGGGGGAAACTGAGGCACGGGGGGGGGTGGGGGTGGGGGTTGCCCATGGGGTCCTAGGAGACCCCAGGTGCCCAGGACCTTCTGCAGGGCTGGGTGCTGTGGCACACACGTGCCCAAGCAGCACCCCCACCCCCACCCCCAGCCCCCCTTAACCCACCTTAATGAGCCCACATGACCCCCAAGGAGCCCCCCACCCCCCCAAGATTGCCCCGCCCCCCCCCCTCCCCCAGGATGAGCATCCACCCCCCCAAGGTGCCCACAACGCACCCCCACCCCACCCCAGCACCCATGTGCTGCCACCTCCAGCGCTCGTTCACTCTGAAACCTAATGATGGTGTTGAAGCCACCGGCTGCATGCAACCGGCCACTGGGCTACCCAGCCCCCCTCCCCCCCCCCCACTGCAGGGTGGCCCACCTGGTTGTGGCTCACCCTTGCCGACGTGTCCCGAACCGTAACTGGAAGCGAGCTGGGCCAAACTGGGAGCGTTGATAACATCATCGGGGCAGAGGCGGAGGTGAGGGTGTGACTGAAACTCCTGCCTGGTCACATGGGGTAGCCACGACAGGAACCGAGGTAGCCAAGTGTCGGAACAGGCAGAGAACAGCCGAGGTACCGCGGGAACAGAGGGGGGCTAAATTTGGGGGGGGGGGGGGGCACCCTGAGGGCAAGGGGGTGCTGGAGGGGAGGGTGCTTTAAGGGTGCTGCAAGCTGGGGTGGGCACCCCAAAAATACTGGCAACCCCCCTCCATACTCCCCCTCCCCTGCCAGGGGTCGGGCACCCTCCGCAACTCAGCCGTGGGTGCCAGCACCCCAAAATTGGCGGGCGCCAAAGCTGCGGGGGGTGCCCTCAGGAGGTTTTGGGGTGCAACCAGCCCTATGTGTGTACATCCCCCCCCACCCTGGCCTGCACCCTGGGGTGCTGGCGGGGACCCCGAGGCCTGGGGCTCGGCGTTGGGGTGCAGGTGCCGGGAGGAAACGCGGTGACGGCGCGAGGGGAAACGCAGCCACGGCAGCGACGGAAGCATCTCCGGCACCCGCCCGCGCTCGGGGCCGAGGTGGTGGCAGGGCCACCTTCCCTGGGTGTCACCCCAGCCCTGGTGACACCGCGCCCTGGCAGGGATGGGGCGGCGCGGGGAGGGGCGGTGTGGGGGCGCCCGGGGGGGCAGGGGGCGCCCCGGGGAGGACATGGGCACCCACAATTTGGGGACCCCTTGGGGGCCGGGGCCCTGGGAATGTGGGCACCAAAATTTGGGGACCCCACAGTGGCCAGGAGCACCCAGGGGACATGGGCACCCACAATTTGGGGACCCCTTGGGGGGCCAGGGGCACCCTGGGAATGTGGGAAGCCAAAATTTGGAGACCCCTTAGGGGGGCAGGGGCACCCCAGGGATGAGGGCACCAACAATTTGGGGACCCCTTGGGGGGGCAGGGGACATGGGCACCCACAATTTGGGGACCCCTTGGGAGGGCAGGGGCACCCAGGGATGGAGCACACAATTTGGGGACCCCTGTGGGCAGGGCACCCGGGAAGGGCACCCACAATTTGGGGACCCCTTGGGGAGGGGCACCCTGGGGACATGGGCACCCACAACTTGGGGACTTCTTGGTGGGCCAGGGGCACCCCAGGGATGAGGGCACCCACAATTTGGGGACATCTTGGTGGGCCAGGGGCACCCAGGGGACGTGGACATCCACAATTTGGGGACCCCTCGGGAGGGCAGGGGCACCCCAGGGATGAGGGCACCCACAATTTGGGGACCCCTTGAGGGTATAGGGGCACCCTGGGGACATGGGCACCCACAACTTGGGGACCCTTGGTGGGCCAGGGGCACCCTGGGAACCAAAATTTGGAGACCCCTTGGGGGGGCAGGGGCATCCCCAAGCAATGGGCACCCCGAGGTACCCCAAATGTGGGTGTGCACAGGTAAGGGTGCCCTGGGTGGGGGTGCCTGGGTGGGGGCACCCTGATAAGGTGCTTGGATTGGGGGGTGCTTGGGTGGGGGCACCCCGATGAAGGTGCTTGGTTTGGGGGTGCCTGGACTGGTGGTGCTTGGATGGGGGCACCCCGATAAGGGTGTCTGGATTGGGGGTGCCTGTCTGGGGGCACCCCGATAAGGGTGCTTGGATTGGGGGTGCCTGGATGGGGGCCTGGATTGGGGGGCCTGGAGGGGGCCCCTAATAAGGGTGCCTGGATTGGGGGTCCCTGGATTGGGGGTGCCTGGGTGGGGTCACCCCAATAAGGGTGCTTGGATTGAGGGGTGCCTGGGTGGGGGCACCCCGATGGGAGGCCCCCAGATAGATGCCCCCAGATAGATGCCCCCAGATAAGGGCACCCACACAGGTTGCCTAAATATGGGGTGCACCGGGTGAGGCCACCCAAACCATGGGTGCCCACATGAGGGTGCCCTTCCCCCCCCCCCCCCACCACCCCCCCTGCCTAATGTGGGTGTCCCCCCAGATGGAGGTGGAGACCCCCCCGTTGGGACCCGAACCTCAAACTCTACTGAAGACCTACAAATGGCGAACAGCAGCACCCATGGGTGACCGGGACGCCGAGAGGGGGGCGGGGTCCCCGGGCACCCGCCGTTGGACCCGCTTGCAAGGATGGAAACGTTCCTACAGCCACCCCGAATCTGGTGGCCCCCATGATGTCGTTGGCAAGGGCAGCTCCAATTTGGGGGCACCCAAAGCCAGCACCCGGAGGTCCCTCTTCCAGCGAGCATTTTCGGCTCCCTCCAAGGGACCCAAGGAGCCCCGGGGACCCGAGGGTGGCAAGGCCACCCTGCAGAAGTACCTGCGCTCCATGGCCAAGAGGAAGGGTCCGGTGGAGAGCGGTGGAAGGGCTGAGCAGGTGCTCCATGATGCTGTTCCAGGTATGGGGGAACTGGGGGGGGCTGAGGTGGGGGCTGGGGGGTGGGGGGTGCTGGTGGGTTGGGGTGGTGTGGTGGGTGGGGTGGTGTTGGTTGGTGGGTGCTGGTGTGGTTGGTGGGGCTGGTGATGGTTGGTGGTGGTTGGGGGTTAGGTGGGTGCTGGTGGTTGGTAATGGGTGCTGGTAGGGGCTGGTAGGGGCTGGTGGTGGTTGGTGGGGGTTGGTGGGGGTTGGTGGGGGCTGGTGATGGTTGGTGGGTGCTGGTGGTGGGCGCTGGTGGTGGTTGGTGATGGTTGGTGGGTGAGGGTGGTGGGCGCGGGTGGTGGGTGGTGATGGTTGGTGGGTGCTGGTGGTGGGCTGGTGGTGGTTGGTGGGGGTGGTGGGGGGGGGGGGTGGTTGGGGTGGGGCTGGTGATTTGGGGGGGGGGGTGATAGGGGATGGATTGGGGGTGATGTGTGGGGGGTGCTGATGGGTGATGGTGACCCCCGGGGTCTGGGAGGTGGTGGGGATGGGTGGGTGATGGTGGGGGGTGCAGGATGTGGCCAGGCTTTGCTCGTGGTGGGAAGCTCCTGCCTGCAGGTGCCCTCCCAAGGCTGGGGGACACCCATGGGTCCCACCTGGCCCCAGGGCCCGCTCCCAGCCACACGTCCCCATGTCTGCCCAGCACGAGGCTCGGTGGCACCACGTGGAGCCGTGCCACCCCCTGTGGCATCTGGATGGCCAAACCGGCTTGGCTCCAGCAGGGCCACCCACGGTGCAGGCAGGGCCACCTATGGTGCAGGCAGGGCCGCCACCCGGGGTTTGTCCCCCACCAACCGTGGCCTGGCATTGCCACGCTGATGGTGGCACCTACATGGCCACATGTCCCTCAGCATCACCTCACTCATGGTGGCACCTCCATGGCCTCCCACACATGGCCCCTGCATCACCACCTCATGGTGGCACCTCCATGGCCACTGCCCATGGCCACACGTCCCCAAGCATCCCCCACGCTCATGGTGACACCTCCATGGCCACATGTCCCCCAGCATCACCGCACTCTATGCATGGTGGCACCTCCATGGTCACACATCCCCTGGCATCACATGCCCCCAGCATCACGCACCATGGTGGCACCTCCATGGCCACTGTCCCCCGCCCACCCTGGTGCCACCACCCCAACCATACCACGGCCATGGCCCCACGTGCCCTGATGTCACACATACAGTGGCATGGCCATGGTCACACACCCCCTGGCACCACCACGCCGCCCATGGGTGACGAGGACCTGGCAAGGACCCGGTCTCCCCTCTGATGCTCTGCTCTGCCCCCCCCAGTGAGCACCCATGGGACCTCATCCATCCCGTTGGCTCCAGCACCCGACGTCCCGGTCTGGGATGTCTCCAACTTCTCCTTGGTGGATGGACACCTGGTCCTGGTGGGGAGGGACGAGGAGGTGAGGACATGGGGACAAGAATCGCCCCCCCCGGGGTGGTGGTGGGGGGGTACCCAGTGGTGTGGGGCCCTTTGGGTGCCCCCATGGGTGCTGGGGCCACCTGACCCCTTGCATCTCACCAGGCTTCGTACAGGAGCAGGAACCGGACGGGGAGCTCCACCTCCGAGGGCACCAACCCCCACCCGGCGGGGGGCAGGAGGGACCCCCCCGGTGAGCGAGCTGGGGGGGGTCGGGGGGGTCAGGGGGCGCCGGTGGTGGTGGGGGGCGATGCTGAGGGTGGGGGGGGTCGGGGGGTCTGGGGCGCCGCGTGTGGTGGGGGGCGATGCCCGGGGGGGGGTCGGGGGTCGCCGGTTGGGGGGGCGATGCCGGGGGGGGTGTCGGGGGTCCCGGGGGGGGGGGCGGGTGGCCGGAGGGGGGGGGGGGGGGTCCCGGGGGTGGGAGAGGGGGGGGGTTGGGGGGCCCGGGGGGGGGGGGTGGGGGGGGTGTCCGGGGTGGTGGGCAGATGGGGGGGGGTTGGGGGGCCCGGTGTGTGGGGGGCGATGCCGGGAGGGGTGTCGGTCGGCGGGGGGCGCCGGTGGGGGGGATGCGGATCGCGTGGTGGCGCGATGCCAAGGGGGGGGGACCTTTGCCCCCTCTGCCCCCCCTTTTACTCCCCTCTGTCCCCTTTCACCCCCCCTGTCCCCCCTCACCCCCTCTTCCCCTTCTCCCTCGCCCCCATGGCCCCCCCAATTCCCAGCACCCCAAAACTCGGCTGCACCCCCGGGGGCTCCAGATGGGGTGAAGGTGCCGGCAGATTTCGGCACCCAGGACAAGGCACCGGGGGGGTGTGGGGGGGTGGTATGAGTGTATCCTGCCCCCCCCCCCAACCCGGGGGGTGGGGTGGGGGGGGGCAGATGAGAGGAGCACCCGGGGGGGCGGGAGAAGCGCTGAGAGCGAGACCTCCCCCACCTCCCAGTTCAGCAATGTCAAGGTGGGCACCCCCCCCCCCAAAATCCGCCCCCCCCCAGGGTGCTCCATCCATGCCACCCATGGGTGACACCGGCAGCTGCCTTGTCCCCCCCACCCAGGGCTTGTTATGGAAGCGGCTCCGGGAGCGGAAAAGCCGTGGCCCCCCCAAAACGAGAGCGGCGATGGGGGCTCCAGGGTGAGAGGTAGGCCCTGGGTGGGTGGGTGCACCCATGGGTGCTGGTGAGGGTGCCCTGGTGAGGGGTTATGGAAGGGCTCTGGAGGAAAAGCCGTGGCACCCCCAAAACCGAGACGCTGGCGATGGCGGGCTCCAAGGGTGAGAGGTACGGCACCTGGGTGGGTGGGTGACACCCATGGGTGCTGGAGGTGCCCTGGTGATGGTGCTGGCCCTGTTGGGTCCCCAGCCGGAGTGGATCGCGGGAATCGCTGGTGCCACCACCCAGTGCGGCCGAGCTGGACCTCACTGGGGACAACGTCACGCCGGCCGGCGGGCACGGGGAGTTGGGGGGGGGGGGGCACCGGGGGGGGCCCCGCGCCCGGGAACCCCAGGCGGGGGGCACCCAGAGCACCAGGGCACCCCAGGCAACCTGGGGGGGCACCCAGGGCACCCCGGGCAACGGAGGGCACCCAGGGCACCCTGCAGGGGCACCCAGAGCACCCAGGGCACCCCAGGAAACCTGGGGGGGCACCCAGGGCACCCTGGGCATCCGGAGGGGCACCCAGGCACCCAGGGCACCCCAGGCAACCTGGAGGGGCACCCAGGGCACCCCAGGCAACCTGAGGGGCACCCGGCCCCCGGCCCGGTGCTCCTCAGACACCCTCCCTGCCCCCCCAGATCATCACGGGCGAGGGCAGCCGGTCCTTTGGGTGCACGTCCCTGGCCGAGCGCGACCGCTGGATCGAGAACCTGCGCCGGACCGCACGGCCCAACAAGGTGGGACAGGGACGGGGCGGGGGGACACCCATGGGACACCCCTGTCACTCCCAGGGGACACCAACCCCCCAGCACCCTAATGGGGAGGGGCCACCTGCTGCCCCCCCCGGCTCCCCAGGGGGCAGGAGAGGCCCGGCAGGGCTGGGTGGGGAAACGAGGCACACCGCCCCCCCCCGGTGCCCTGCAGGCACCCACAGCCCTGTGTCCCCATGTCCCCTCCTGTCCCCCAGGGCCTTGCCTGTCCCCTCGTGTCACCCCCTGTCCCCCTCTGGATTTGTTGTGCACCCCTGTCCCCTATGTCCCCTCCTGTCCCCATGTCCCCCTGTCCCCTGTCCCCCTCCCCCTGTCCCCTTCTTCCCCTTCCCCTCGTCCCCCATGTACCCTCCTGTCTCCCCGTGTCCCCTCCTGTCCCCATTCCCACCCTGTCCCTCCATGTCCCCTCCTGTCTCCTGGGGCCTTGCCTGTCCCCTCGTGTCACCCCCTGTCCCCCTGAGGATTTATTGTGCACCCGTGTCCCCTCCTGTCCCCTCCTGTCCCCCATGTCCCCTCCAGTCCCCATTCCCACCCTGTCCCCATTCCCACCCTGTCCTCGATGTCCCCTCCTGTCCCTCCATGTCCCCCCACCCCTGTCCCCCACCCCCAACAGGACAACTGTGAGCGGCTGGAGCTGGCACTGAGCCTGTGGGTGTACGAAGCACGGGACCTGCCACCTCGGCGGCGTCTCCGTTGTCACCTCCACCTGGATGGCACCCTCTTCGCCCGTACCACCGCCAAGGTGGCCGGGCCTGACGGCGAGCTCTTTTGGGGTGAACTCTTCCAGTTGGCCGCCCTACCACCCGTCCGTGCCCTCACCCTCGCCCTTTGCCGTGACGACCACCCTGGGCAACCAGTGGCCTCCATCACCGTCCCCTTGGCCGAGTTGGCGGCTGCCCGGCAGCCCTTGGAGCGCTGGTACCCATTGAGCAGTGCCGGGGGAAGTGAACGGGTGCCGTCGGTGAGGGTGCGTGGGCGCTACCGGGAGGTGCGGGTGCTGCCCATCGTACGCTACAAGGAGTTGGCTGAGTTCATCACCTTCCATTATCGGGAGTTGTGCGCCCATCTGGAGCCCACCATCGCCGTACGGCACAAGGAGGAGCTGGCTGGTGCTCTGGTCCACGTCTTGCAGAGCACCGGGAAGGCCAAGGTGGAGCAGGGTGCTGGCCATGGGGGATGTGGGGAGGGTGGGTGAGGGCAGGATGGGTGCTGTGGGCAAGGTGGTTGGGGTGGGATGGACATTATGGGTTGGGGGTGCCAGAAGAGTTGGGATGGGAGAGATGGATTGGATTGGGTTGGGTGGAGTTGGGTTGTGTTGGGTTGGATTGGGTTGGGATGGGATGGGATGGATTGGGTTGAGTTGGGTTGGGGTGGATGGGGTTGAGTTGGGTTGGGTTGAGTTGGGATGGGATGGATTGGGTTGGGTTGGGTTGGGTTGGTTGGCTTGGCTTGGCTTGGGATGGACGAGTTGGGTTGGGAGTAGCTGGGATGGGATTGGTGGGATGGGATGGGAAATGCAATTCGGGGGGTGCCGGGAGCTCCTGGTGCTCCCCAGGATGGGTTGATCAAGGCTGATTGGTGCCATGGGTGCCCGCTGAAGCCTTCAACACATCCACCTGGCAGTCATTCCTCATCGACCTGGGTGTGGCCGAGCTGGACCGCTTCGATGACCGTGAGGCACTGATCTTTCGTGAGAACACGCTGGCCACCAAGGCCATTGATGAGTACATGAAACTGGTGGGGGGCAAGTACCTCCAGGACACGCTGGGTATGTCTGAATGTTATAGGTCTTTGCAGGACATTATGGGGGTATTACGGGGTGCAGGACATCTTGGGAATGACATGCCAGGGTGCTACAGGGTGTTATGGGGTGCAGGGCATGGGCAGAGCATTACGGGGTTGTAGAACACTTCCAGGACATCCATGGGGATGAGGTGGGGGCTTGTTGGTCTCCTTACGGGCTGTCCCTTGGTGCCCAGGTGAAGCCGTGGCCCAGCTCTGCACCTCGGATGATAGCTGCGAGGTCGATCCCAGCAAATGCTCCAGCCTTGACCTTTCCGACAACCAGAACAACCTGCGGCAGGTCTGCGAGGAGACCTTCCAGCGCATCGCCACGTCCTGCGAGTGAGGGGGCAGCCTTTGTGTGGGCAGGGGGTTGGGCAGGGGGATGGCCACGGGGATGGACACCTATACGGGGATGGGTTTGGGGACTGGCACCATCCCTGCGATGGGCATGGGGATGGGCACCAGGAAGGACCTGGGAACAAGACATGGAGGACACGGATGGGCACCACCCCTGGGACGGACGTAGGGATGGGCACCAGGAAGGACCTGAGGACAACCTTGGGGACAAACACAGGGGACAGACATGGGAACAAGCACAGTCATGGTGGGCACCATGTCCCACAGCACATCATGGTGGCACATGGGGGGGCTCCAGGACCACCAACTTGCCCCAGCCCCACCAGCATGTCTCTCTCTCCCGCAGTGCCTTCCCAGCAGAGTTGGGCGAGATCTTCGCGGCGTGGCAGGAGGAGTGTGCAGCACGGGGCAAGGCGTCCATCGGGCAGCGCCTGGTCTCGGCCTCCCTCTTCCTACGGTTCCTCTGCCCCGCCATCATGTCCCCCAGCCTCTTCGGCCTCGTCCAGGAGTACCCGAGCGAAGCCACCGCCCGTACCCTCACCCTCGTGGCCAAGGTCATCCAGAACTTGGCCAACTTCACCACGTACGTCATGGCAGGGCATGGCACCAGTACCAGTGGGGAGGGACATCCCCGTGGGGAAGCTCCAAGGGCGGTGGGAACATCTCCTACGTGCTGTGTGGCACGTGCCGCGGACAGTTATGGGGCAGTAGGGTTGTCCCCACCATACCATGGAGCAGCAGGGATGTCCCCAACATGCCACGGGGCAGGAGGGACATCTCCTTCATGCCATGAACCAGCCATGGGGCAGCAGGGACATCTCCACCCCATGCCTGGGGCTGGCGTGTCCCAGCAGAAGAGGCTCATGTGTCACCTGTGGTGGCCTGACCCATGGGTGGCTTGGTCCAAGAATGTGGCAGTGTCCTCACCCTTGTAGACAGGGTGGTGACGTGGTGCAGGGACATCACAGTGACTTGGTCAATGATCCTGGAGGTGGCCCATGACCATGGTGGTGGCCCAGGCCATCGCCTGGCCCCCCAGGTAACCAGACATCGTGGTCCCCAGGTTTGGTGAGAAGGAGGCCTACATGGGCTTCATGAACGAGTTCTTGGAGCACAACTGGAGCACCATGACGGCCTTCCTGCAGAGCGTGGCCAACCCCGAGAGCAGCGTCCACATGGCCACCTATGATGGCTACGTGGATCTGGCCCTGGAGCTCGCTACTCTCCACCTCCTGCTCTGTGACATCTTCTCCAGCCTGGATCAGGTGCCACCACCCATTTGTCCCCAAGGGTAGCTGGCAAGACTGGCCCCCCCCCCCCACAGAGCTGGTGTCTACTGCCCCATGGATGGCACAAGGCCACCCATTGTCCCCATAATGTCCTTGTCTCATCCCGGCAGGCCACACAGGAGGAGCTGGAACCCCTTCCCACCATCCTCACCGCCATCAGGGAGGGGACCCCTGTCCCCGTCTCCGTTCGGCTCAGCTCCACCACGGAGAGAAGGTACCGGTGGGTGGACAGGGACACACGTGGGAACAAGGTGGATATGTGGGGCCAGGAAGAGCCTTGGTAGAGGGGTAACGCTAGGATGGATTTGGGGCAGTTCTGGTCCTGGCTGGGTTCAGGGGATGGTTCTGGTCTTAGTTGGGTTTAAGGTTGGGAATGTCAGGGGCTGGTTTTGGTCCCTGATGGCTTCAGCAGATGGTTGTGGTCCAGGCAGGAGATGGTTCTGGTCCCGTTAGGGGGGGGGGGGGTTTGGTCTGGCCCGGTTCAGGGTGGTTCTGGTCCCACCCGGCTTTGGGGTGACTCTGGTTCTAGCTGGGTTTCAGGTCCCAGTTCAATTTGGGGGATATTTCTGGTCCCAACTGGTTTTGAGGATGGTTCTGGTCCCAGTTCAATTTGGGGGATGCTTCTGATCCCAACCGGTTTTGAGGATGGTTCTGGTTCCAGTGGTTTGGGGGATGGTTCCTGGTCCCAACCAGGTTTTGGGATGTTTCTGGTTCCGGTTGGGTTTGGGGTGGTTCTGGCCCCTCAACCGGTTTTGAGGATGGTTCTGGTTCCAGTTGGGTTTGGGGGATGTTCCTGGTCCCAGATGGGTTTGAGGTGCTTCAGATCCAGGTTGATGGGTCCGATCCCAACCAGGTTTGGGATGTTTCTGGTCCTGGTTGGGTTTGGGGTGGTTCTGGCCCCTCCTGGGTCTGGCACCGCCCTGGTACCCGTCCGTGCCATTGCCCCATCTCCCCTTGCAGCCCGGCGGAGAGCTTCAAACCAGGTTTTGTGCCACCACGGGACCTGAGCAAGCACAGCCCCCTCATCAAGAGCCAATCCCTCATCAGCATCCGCCGTGTCCGGGGTCGGGAGGATGGACCAGAACCGGAGCCATCACCGGCACCGGTGCCATCCCCACCCCCCAACCGGGAACGCCGCAACGTGCAGCGCACCCAGAGCGTGCCGGCGCAAAGCAAAGCCACCCGGCGCCTACGCAAGCAGAGCAGCGCTGAACATGTGGCGGAGCCACCGGTTGAGGACAACCCAGGGTCCCTTGTCCCCCGCAATACCCCGGTAAGCTACGGCAGCTGCCGCGTCACCCTCACCTTGGGGCCCAGTGCTCCGCGGAGGATGTCGGCGTTAACGGGTGCCACTGGCATCGTTAGGGTCACGGGAAACTGCGCTCGTCAGTGTCGCTGCCACGCAAGTCAACGGTGCCATGGCAGCGCTACGCGGAGGAGGCGGCGGCGGCACAGGGCGAGCTCTACGCCATCCGCCCATTGGAGAAGGTAACGGCGGGGTGGGTGGCAGCCAAATTCACCGGGGTTGGCCCGCTAACCCCCCCACCCCGTCCTCGTCCCCCTCCAGCACGGGCGGTTGATCGAGGCGTTGCAGAAGGAGGTGGTGGAGAACCGGGAGAAGCTACGGTTGGTGGAAGCACAGGTGGGCGAGATGGAGGCCCAACACCGTGGGTGGCGGCAGGAGCAGGGTCAGCACCGAGAGCAGCTCGAGCGTCTCCGGCAGCAGGTGGAGGAAGCGAACGCCCGGGCGGCCAATTTGGGTGCCAGGTAGGGATGGGGATGGGGATTGGGTGCCCCAAACCCATGGGTGCCCCATGGCCGGTGGGTGCCCCACCATTGGGTTGGGGTCTTGGCTCATCCCCAACCCAATTTAGGTTGACGGCGGCTGAGGGCACCCGGAAGAAAGTGCCCCATGGCCGGTGGGTGCCCCACCATCGGGTTGGGGTCTTGGCTCATCCCCAACCCAATTTAGGTTGACGGCGGCTGAGGGCACCCGGAAGAAAGACCTGGAGAGGCTGAAGAGCAGCGAGGAGAAGAGCCGGGAGCTGGTAAGAGCTGGGAGGCGGGTGGACCCCCCCAGGGTGACAAAAGGGACCCGGTTGGGGGCTTGACGCGGTCCCCTGGCAGGAGAGACGGCTGTTGGTGCTGGAGAGGGAGCAGGCGGAGCTGCGCGGTGCCATCGCCCAAGCCCTGGGCCACCCCGGGAGGCCGGGACACCGGATGGTGGCACGGGGTTGGGACGAGAGTGGTGACGATGCTCAGGCCACCAGCGTGTAACCGGCTGTCGTGATGTCCCCAACATGTCCCTGCAGCCCCGTCACCCACCATCTCCCTTTGCGAAGGGGGTTTAATCCCCGTCCTGCGGGGTGTCCCCTCCCCAGGCAATAAAGAGTGTTGGTGTCACCGTCACAAGGTGTTTGGTTGTGTCCTGCCACCGCTCGGGGCTCTGTCCCCAATCCCATCCTGTCCCCAGCACCCTGGGACATCCCAGGACCTGGGACTGTGACAGGGATGGCGGGGGGGACCCTTTGGGGGGGCCCCTCGGGCAGGGCCCATGGGGACAGTTTGGGGACAGCAGGGACATGGGGACCCCTGGGACAGAGCCATGGGGACACTTTGGGGATGACAAAGCCATGGGGTCCCATCAGGGCAGGGCCATGGGGACAGTTTGGGGACAGCAGGACCATGGAGTCCCCTCAGGGCAGGACCATGGGGACACTTTGGGGACCGCAGGGACATGGGGACCCCTCAGGGCAGGGCCATGGGGACCCCTGGGACAGAGCCATGAGGACACTTTGGGGATGACAAAGCCATGGGGTCCCATCAGGGCAGGGCCATGGGGACACTTTGGGGACAGCAGGGCCATGGGGACCCCTCAGGGCGGCCCCTTCCCGGACCAGCCGGACCTTCCCCCTCCGCCCCCCCAAGATGGCCGCGCGGCGCCGCCGTCGCCGACCGATGACGCAAACACCGCGCCGTTCCCTCCCCCTCCCTCCTGGAAGGTCGCCGCGCCGCCTCTCCCCTTCCCTCAGCGCCCCCCCGCCACTCTCAAGATGGCGGCGGCAGCGCGCCGCCGACGTCATCAGCAGCGCGCCGCGCGGGTCAGGGAGGGCGGAGGGCGGCGGCGGCGACGCGCAGCGGCCGCTCCGGTGGGGCGGGGGCGCGGCCGGAGCGGCGCAGGAGGCGGTGGCGGCGGCGGCGGCGGCGGCGGCGGCGGGACCGGCGGGCCCGGCCCCGGGGGGCCGGGGGGTGGTGCCCGGGGCGGGGGGGGGGGGCCGGCCCGGCCCGGCCCGGCCCGGCCCGGCCCGGCCGGTCCGGCGGGAGACAAAGCGGAGCCGCTACCGGGGAACCCGCGGTTGAGTCGGGGGGAGGCGACGCTGACCCCCCCCCCCCCCCCCCGTTCCCCCCACACCGGCACCGTCCGGGGTGCTGAAACGCGGGGTGGGGGGACCCCGTCGGCCGGGGGGGGGGGGGGGGGAGGACGGAGCCGAGGAACGGGGGGGAGACAGGGCCGAGGTAACGGGGGGGGGACACCCCGGGGGGGGGTCAGGAACCTGAGGGAACCGGAGGGGGACCCAGGGGTCTGGGTGGGACCCGGGGCTGGGGGTAAGGGGGTGTCAGGAGGACAGGGGTCTGGGGGGGAACTGGAGCCTGAGGTAACTGGGGGTAGGACCTGGTGGTCTGGGGGGGACCTGGCAGTCTGGGGGGTCCCAGGGCCTGAGGTAACCAAGGGGGTAACTGGGGGTGCTCAGGATGTGAGGTAATTGGGAGGGGAACTGGGGGTCTGGGGGGGACACGGGGGGTCCAGAACCTGAGGTAACTGGGAGGGAACCTGGGGGTTGGGGGTGGGACTTGGGGGGGGGGGGGGGGGGGCTGTCGAGGAGGTGAGGTAACTGGGAGGGGACCCAGGGGTCTGGGGGGGCCCTGGGGTGTCCAGGACCTGAGGTAACTGGGAGGGGACCCAGGGGTCGGGGGGGGACCCGGGGGGTCCAGGACCTGAGGTAGCTGGGAGGGAACCCGGGGGTTGGGGGTGGGACTCGGGGGGGGGGGGGGGGGGGGGGTGCAGGAGGTGAGGTAACTGGGAGGGGACCCAGGGGTCTGGGGGGGCCCTGGGGTGTCCAGGACCTGAGGTAACTGGGGGAAGGACCCAGTGGTCTGGGGGGGACCTGGGGGTCTGGGGGGCCTGAGGTAACTGCAGGGGGAGTCGGGAATCTGGAGGGGTCTCAGGGCCTGAGGCAATCGGAGGGGATGATGACACCCGGGGCCTGAGGTAACTGGGGGGGGACCTGGGGGTCTGGGGGGTCCCAGGGTCTGAGGTAATTCGGGGGGGGGGGGGCGGGCCTGGGGCCTGAGGTAATGGGGTGGGGGGGTACCCAGGGTTTCGGGGCAGGCAGGGGAGTGAGTACAGGTGGGTACCGGGCAGCAGCACTGGGACACCCGGTACCGAGTGGCACTGGCTTCAGCATCCGTCGGTTGGGAATGCAGGGATGGGATGGATCTGGACCCGCACTAACGCTTCCCCATGGCACTTCCTGTGCTGCTTCACCTCCGCCGCGATCACCGGCACCGCTCCCAGGCTGGTGGAAGGAGGCCAACCTCTGCCGAGCTCGTTAACCGGGGTTAAACGAGCATCCGGCGATGGGCAACCTTGTAATCTCTGCCGGGATCTTTTCATCTCCCTCTGCTGCTGGCCGGAGCGGTGTCAGGGCCGGCGGGAGGGCTGCAAAAGCTGTGGTGTTTCACTCCATGCCAGGGATTGGCAGCGCCGGTGGGTTCGGTGGCAGGTTTTGGCGTGGTGCCGGGAATATTTCCTCTTCCCAAGCAGCTCGATGGCGGGGAGCGGGTCGGAGCCCAGCCGGTGCCACCGCCGTATGGCACGAAGGGGAGAGCGGTGCCGCCGTCGCTCGGAGCGGCTTTTGGCTCATCCTGGCGCGGCTCGGAGCGGCTTTTGGCTCATCCTGGCGCGGCTCGGAGCAGCTTTTGGTTCATCCTGGCACAGTTGATGCTGGGTTTCCCTCCCTGGCGCATCATTTAGAGGAGCTGGCGCACGGATCGTCTCTGCTCAACGCCGTGAAATCCCCCTCCGGCAGCACCGACAGCCAAATTCCCTGAGGATCCCAGCATCGGCAAAGCCCTGCATCCCAACAAAACCCCTTGGCACGGGATTTGCTGGCTTGTAGTTGCGACCATCGGAGCAGAAATGGAAGAGTTCCCTGGGGGATGTGTTCTTTGCTCGTTCTGACTCTGGGATAAGGGGGGAAAAAAAAAAGCCATTTTTCTGCTAAACGAGCTCGTTAACGCCGGGGCGGAATGTCGCCAATCACTTGGGGTTTCCCTGTGGAAGGAAATTATCCATGATCCCAGCTTGAGTCCTAAGAGCTTTCCGGTTCCTCCCCGAATTCCTCCTGCATTGAAATCCAGAGCGTTCGCTCCCCTTCCACGTCTTTTTTTTTTTTTTTTTTTTTTTTTGTGGGTGCCATGTGTTTTGCGCGTAAGCGGCGCTGGTGCGAGCGATGCCGGAGCCTGCGCGCTCGGTTGCGGCCTGGGATGGAGCGAGGGAAAGCGGCGCCGTCCTCCTGTGTCCCGGCTCCACTTTGCTATGCGAGGAGGAAGAAACTATGCGGGTGGAAAAAAAAAAAAACAACAAAAAACCCAAAACCAAAAAAAACCCCACGCAGCTGGAGTCTGCCCCGTTTGAGCGCAATGGGAGCGTGCTGGACCCTGCGAGCTTGGCCGTGACCTGGCATGGAGGAGGAAAAGCCGGTGCCGTCCTCCTATATCACAACTCTGCTCTGCCAGCGAGGCAAAAAAAAAAAAAAAAAAAAAAAAAAGAAAAAAAAATACGTGGGGGGAAAGAAAACACGCGGCTGGAGCTTGCCCGGCTCGAGCGTGTCGGGAGCGCGCGGGACCTTGCGCGTTTGGCTGTGATCTGGCATGGAGAGGGGGAAAACTGGTGCTGTCCTGCGTCACAACTCTGCTCTGCCATGTGAGGAATAAAAACCACGCTGTGGGGGAAAAAAAAAAAAAAAAAAAAAAAAAAAAAAAAAAAAAACCGCCGCAGCCTGCTCGGCTGAAGTGTGCCTGGAGCGCACCGGACCCTGTGAGCTCGGCTGTGACCTGGGATGGAGAAGGAAAAAGCAGTGCTGTCTTCCTACGTTGCGACTCTGCTCTACAGCCAAGAAAAAAAACACCCCAAACACACATGAGGGGGGGAAAAAGCCCCCGCGGGTGGAACCTGCTTGGTTCAAATGCGCCGGGAGCGTGCGGGACCTCGTGCACTTGGCCGTGACCCCGGCACCTGGAAAAAGCGGTGCCGCTGTCCTGCATTGTGGATCTGCTCTGCCACAGGAGGAAAAAAAAAAAAAAAAACCAAACCAAAAAAACCCCAAAATGTGGGGGGAAAAAACCACGTCCGTGGCTGGAGCCTGCCCGGCTCAAGCGTGCTGGACCCCGCGTGCGTGGCTGTGACCTGGCGCGGAGGGGAGAGAAACCAGCACCGTGTCTTGCGCCGCGACTCTGCTCTGTTTCTTGCAGGGAGGGAAAAAAAAAAAAACCAAAACCCACACGAGGGGAAAAAACACGTGGTCGCAGCCTGCCCGGCTCAAGCGTGCCGTGAGCGTGCTGGACCCTGCGTGCTTGGCTGCGACCCGGCGTGGAGGGGGAAAAACCACTGCCGTTCTGCGCCGTTGCTCTCCTGTGCCGCAGTTTTTTCCAAGGAAGGAAAAAAAAAAACCAAAAACGGGTGGGGAAAAAAACCCAAAAAAACACGCGGCCATGGTCTGCCCGGCTCAAGCGTGCCGTGAGCGCGCCGAACCCCGCACGCTTGGTCGTCATCCAGTATGAAATGGGGGAAAAACCGGCAGCGTTTTCCTGCGTGGTGGCTCTGCTCTTCCAGCAAAGAAAGAAAAAGAAAAAACAAACTAAACCCACGGGTGGGGGGGAAAAAAAAATAACCCCAACCACGCAGCCAAAGCCTTCCTGACTCGAGCGTGCGGCAAACGCGCAGGGTGACCCACGGCAGAAACTTCACCGGCAGCGGTTTTTGGCCTGGGGAAAGGCCCCTTCCTCTTGACTTCCAGGGAAGGCAGCGATTGTCCCCACTTAACCGGTTTAGCATTTAAATTGTCCCAATTCTGCTCCGCCTTTGCATGGCTCTGGGGCGATGGGCTGGGGGGAAGGGTTTCCGCACTCCGGCTCCCACCCTTGAAGCGAGCAGAGCTTGGGAAGCGAGCAGGGAAGCGAGCAGAGTTTGGGAAGAAGCTTTTTAAACTTTACGGTGAGCGCTCGGGTCTTTTTGTGGTGCTGGTGCGGAGTGAGCTGAGGGAGGAAAAAAAAGAAAAAATTCTCTTTTATTCTTTTTTTTCCCCCCTGGTGAGCTTGTAAACACCCAAGTGGGTTTTTGGGGAGGGCGGTGGGTTTTTAGGGAGCGCTGCCGGCATGGTGGATGGATGGATCTGTGTTTTGGGAAGGAAAAGAAGGGAAAACTTGGAAAAATCTTGGGGTTTTTTGGTGAGCAAGGTGGGGGATGTGGCACCGATCTCCCGCCCCCCCCCCTCCCCTGTCTGTGCCGGCTCGTGTTTGGTTGGGTTTGGGTTTTGGTGGGTTGAGGTGCCGGTGGGTGATGCCGAGCTCGATGCCAGGGTGTGAGTGGGGGATTTGGCGTCATTCCCGGCGCAGGGATTTCGGCGCGGGTCTGGTGAGCAAAGGTTTGGATCAAGCTGGCGAGCGCGGTGCCGAAGGGATGCTGTGATTTATCGTCGGGAAAAGGGGACGGTGGTCCTCGAGGGATGCCGGATTCTGTCCCGGAGTTGGCTTGGATCAAAGCCACATCCCAAAAAAACCCACAGCTTTTAAAAATAAACGCATTTTGTGGGTTTTTTCACCCATTCTTGCCTGGATGGATCCCCCCCCCCCCCAGCTTGGGAATGTGCTGGGATCTCTGGCCAGGCTGAGATGCAGCTGCAATTAAAAAGCAAAACCCCGCGATGGGTTTTTCCCCCCTGGATCCCAGGCTTCCCTGCCTGTCCCCTGCCTGCATTGCCGGCACATTGCCACCATGCACCCGGCACGTTGCTGTGCCTTTTTATTCCCTCTGCAGCGGGATGATGTGTTTTGGGGTGACTCCTCGCCGTGTGACGGCACGTTGGAAAACACCAAGAGAAACGCTGGCACCGTGCCAGCTGCCGAGCTCCCATCCTGCCGGCACCACTTGATGCGGAGGTTTCTCCGATGTTCCTTGCTGGCACGATGGATGAGCCGCCGTGGCACGATGGGAGAGGCGGAGAAGGGAATGCCGTGCGTGTCCGACTGGATTTAAGCCGGATGGTTGTTAAAGATGATGCCACGGTCTGCCGGTTTCCCCTGGTAAACCCTTATGGGGTGAGCGGGTGGCTTCATCCCAGCGGAGCATCCCTTATCCCAGCCCAGCGGCACAGAGCCAACGCCACGGCAAACCCCTAAACATCCCCAAATTTGGGGTTTGCTCTGCAAAAAACCCTCCCTGGACGTGGGGGGAAGCATCGATGTGGCACCGCTCGTCAGGGTGAGAGCATCCCGCTGGCGCGGCGCGGGCATCGGGTGCCATTTGGATGCGACGCTGGAGGAATATCCGTACAAACTGAAGCCAGCCAGAGCAACTGATCCTCACGGAAGAAAGATGCCAGCGTGTGGAGCCAGCAGATTTTTAATTTATTTAATTGAATTTCTATTTTCATTTCTTATTGGTGAACTAACCCAAGTTGGCTCCGGGCGTCGTTCCCTGGGGAAGCCATGGGCACCGGCTGCTTTGGGGCGGGAGAGATTTCGGAGTGGCTGCCGGGCGCTCTCCTCCCTTGGCCCCGGGGCGGGGAAACATCTTGCGCCAGCTCGAATAATTCCCTCTTCATTTGCATTCTTTACCTTGAAGGTATTTATAGTCTCTTCTCTGCCTTCTCCTTCCTTGTCGGGGTAAATTTAGCTCCTTCGTTCTCCTCCTGTGCCTTTATCCTCCGGCGGAGCTGATAAGCCCAGCTTTTTAGCGCCTCTTTCCTCATATTTTTCCCTTCTCCGCCTGCCCAGGTCAGGATTTGACCCGGCATCTCCATCCTGCAGAGATCAGGATCCTGAGCGCTCTCCTTTATTTCTCCCAGTGATTTTATTTTTCACCCTTTAACCTGGACCCACGGCAGCATCAGGTGGTGGAAAGTGTTTTGGGGTGATGGTTTATTTTTGAGGGGGTTCCACACTTGGGTGGCTGGTACCTGGTTGCCCCCCCAGGGATCCCCAAGCCCTTTGAGGGGTCCCCAAACCCTTCAAGGGTCCCCCAGCACGAAGGTACCACTTTGCCCCATCCGCCCGAATTCATACGGGCGGGGGGAAGGATGCAGCACAGCATCCCAAAATTCCCCTCCCACGCCCTGGTTTTGGGGGCAGCCACCCCAATTTTGGGGCTGCTGGTGGCAGAGCAGAGCTCCCAGGGTTGCAAACCGGTGGCTTTCCCGGCGCTGCATTGTGGGATCGAATTTTTTTGGGGGATAAATAATCAATTTGAGGGCAACTGGGGTTTTTTGGGGGGGGTGCGTGGCAGGGGATGGAGGCGATGCTGTTCGCCCGGCAAATCGTGGCATAGATGGAGGGGGAAAAAAGCTTCATATTGGGGTGAAGCGGCACCGTTTGTGGTCCTTTGACTCTGGCAGGGACCCGGCACTGTGTCGGCTACCACCAGCACCTATTTTTGCAAGGGGAGAGCGATGGGACTCGATGTCTTGCCCAGTTCCGGGACACCGAGAACTTTGGTGACCACAGCGAGGCACCGAGACTGTTGGGTTTCCCAGCACGGGCAGAGCTGCGACCATTTGTCCACCACCTCTGCAAAATCCAGCCCCTTTTTCTCATTTTCTCATCTTTTATCTCTTATTTCTTGTAGATTTTGCTGGCAGTCCCTGGCCACCAACCCTCCTGAGTGCCGGCGCGGTGTTTTTTTCCGAGTGACACAGCACAATCGGCGAGGGATGGAGAAAGCTGTCCCTAATTTCTCAGAGCGCCAAGGAGATGGAGGCAGAGCCCTGTTAATGACACCGGAGCCAAACAAAGAGACTTTTCCTGCCCTTGAGTGCCCCCAAGGCGAAGAACGAAGAGCCGCGTTCCTTCAAGATGCAAAAAAGCCCCTGGAGAACCCGGCTTTATCTGGGACGTCGGTGGAAACGGAGACGGAGCTTGAAGAAGATGCTTTCTACGCCGCGGATGATCTGGCGACGATGAGCAGGGAAGGGAAGGGACCCTCCGGTGTCGAGCTGCGCCCATTGCAAGAGGACCCCGACTTCTTCTCGTCGCTCTCCCGTCAGGAGCCTGATGTTGCCCTGGAAGCACACGACGTGGCCGGTAAGTCCCCGGTTGGCGCTGTTGGAGGTGGCTTCGTGGGGGACGGGGACGTCTCCCGATGTTTTGTGTGTGCCCGGTGATGTTCGGGTTGATTCGGTTGGTTTGCCTGGTGGTCGCACCATCGCGCCAGGGTGGTTTTGAGTGTTTGGTCTTTTGTTGTCGGAGGTGTTCCCTAACTCTCAGCAGCTCGCGGTGAAACGGGAACCGTGGTACGGTGACAGACGTGGATTTGATGGAAAGAAAAATGAGGGTGTGAATGCCAGGCCGGCATCGCCGCGCCGCTGCCTGGCTTCAGCACCACAGACAGGCGCAAAACCTGATGGTGGGTCAAGCTGGTGGCTTTTTGGAGACTCCTCATACCCTTGGCGTGGTGTTGGGTCCCCAAACAGGGACACCTTGCCCGTCCCCATGCAAGGTGGTCTTGCTCCACTGCGTGTTGGCATGGGATCGGTGCTGTGTTGGGAGAGAGCAGATGGGGGCTGCGCTGTGGCGGCGGGGACCTGTGTGTTTTCGGTATTGCTGGTGAACCCGCGGTTGCGCCGAGCAGAGCGAAACCGTGCCACCTGCACCTCGCTGAATTCCCCTCTTCTCGAAACGGAAACGCTCCTCCAGCTCTGCCGAGGGCAGCTGTGCGCTTGCAGGGTGAAGGCATCATCCTCTGCCTCACCGCTTGGTGCCGGAGAAGCTGTGCCGTGAGGGAGATGGGGGATGAGGAGCTCTGGCAGGGACTGGTTGGCCCCCAGTGCTGGTGTGGAGATGTACTGGGATGTCCTTGGCATTGTGGAAACCCCCCCTGTGTGCGCCGGATGCTCTGGCAGGGGATGTCCTGCTGTGGGGTAGGGGATCTGTCACCCATGGGAGATCCCTGACTCTGCTCCGGGAAAAACTCCTGAGGGCTCTTTGAGCAGGGAGGTTTTCACAGAATGGGTTGGGTTGGAAGGGACCTTCAAAGATCATCCAGTCCAACCCCTTGCCAACCACTAGATGAGGTTGCTCAAAATCCCATCCAACCTGACCTCAAAACACTTCCAGCGATGGAGCATCTGCATTTCTCTGGGTGGCCTGGTCCAGTGTCTTACCACCCTCAACATAAAACATTTCTTCCTTCTGTCCAATCGAAATCTACCCTCTTCCAATTAAAAACTGTTGCCCCTTGTCCTACAGGTCTTGGTAAAATGTCTTTCTCCGTCTTTCTTATAAGCCCCTTTTTATATATGGAAAGGCCACGAGAAGGTCTTCCCAGAACCTTCATTTCTCCAGGCTGGACAACCCCAACTCTGAGCCTTTCTTGATAAGGAGAGATGCTCCATCTCTTGGATCATCTTCATGGCCTCCTCTGGACCTGCCCTAACAGGTCCTTCTCCATGAGGCTGCTCTCAGTCCCCCAGTTTGTGATACTGGGGATTGCTCTGACCCGGGTGCAGGACCTTGAATTTGGCCTCATTGAACTTCATGAGGTTCACGTTGGCCCACTTCTTGACTCATGAAGAAGCCATGTTGGCCTGTCGAGGTCCTTCTGGATGGCATCACTTCCCTCAAGGTATGGACTCGGTTTGGTGTCACCCACAAACTTGCTGAGGGTGCGCTCAATCCCAATATCCACGTTGTCGATGGAGATATTAAATAGTACTGATCCCAGTACGGACCCTTGAGGGACACCGCTTGTTAGTGGTTTCCACTTGGATGTTGAGATGGTGACTATTACTCTTTGGATGCAGCTGTCCGGCCAATTCCTTATCTATTGAACGTGGCTGTTGCAAGTTGTCTGTAGATCCCCAGTTGTCCAGCGTCTGTCCTCTGTCTACTTTAGAGGATCAACCCTCTCCTGCCTCAACTCTCCATTTCAATGCCAAACGCCAGCCAGGTGCCTCTACCATCCCAAGTCCTACCTGAACCCTTCCAAGCGTTTGCATTCCTCCTGTCCTTCCCCATCCCTGTGTCCTCACTGGAAAATGAGGTGGGTGGTGGCCACGGATCCCACCACCGGCTGGTGATTTGCCTCATTAAT
Organism: Gorsachius magnificus; assembly: GCA_034008185.1. Lineage (NCBI taxonomy): Eukaryota > Metazoa > Chordata > Aves > Pelecaniformes > Ardeidae > Gorsachius > Gorsachius magnificus. The sequence goes on along the minus strand of CM067106.1, from coordinate 329,004 downwards.
TGTCTCCTGGCTAGTGGGTGGCTTTTGATTCTTTGACTCTTCTTCAACACCACTTCCCTGTGATGAGTTTGCCTGTCTCCACAAACTCCAGTTGACTTAAAACCTTATCTCCTGGCGCAGGCGATCTGTCCGGTGCATCCTGCTGTTATTTACCCACCACGAGATGGGTGGGGAAGGACCGCGTTGCATCTGGGAAGCTTTTCAGCTCTCTGTTCTTTCACCATGGTCAATGGGTGGAAAATTAGCTCCAGGGGATGAACGCTGGTGTTTAAAGATGGCTTTTAAAGAAGGAGGGTGTTGGTCCCCAAAAAAGAGCGAGGGCTTGTGGTGGGAGATGGAAAACGTCCCCATCCAGGTGTCCAACCTGGCTCTGGATGGGTGGTGGAGCTCATTTGGGGTCCTGGGGTGCTTCGGGTGGACCCAGCTCCAGCCCTGCTCATGGGCACATTTAAAGGGATAGAAGCCCCCGTCATGGCTTCCCAAGCTCAAAAAACCATGGTGAAATGGCCCAAAATGCCCCAAAATGGAGGCTAAGACTGGCACGCCAGCCTAAGGGTCTTACGGGCTTGTGGTGCCGCCAACCTCAAGGTTTTGGGGCTCTTCTGATGCCTCCAACAGCCTCATCACAACAAAATTATCCCAACGTCTTCCGAGCATCATTGACTGTGAGCCGGAGGTGGTTTGGCAGCTGCCGGTGGGTTTTTGGAGCCAGGCAGAGTCCACGCTGCTGCCGGGAGGTCAGCAAGCGATCGCCGAGAGAGATGTTCTCCTTGCCGAGGGTGGCTTTTGGGGTGCCGCTGGTGCCGAGCCGTGCTGCTTGCGTGCCGGAGAGCGCCGAACCGGTGCTGCCGGTGGAGGGACAGCACAACCCACGAAGGACGATGGTGCAGAAGAGGTGGAGTAAGAAACCCCATGTTGCCTCTTGCCCTGGTACCGGCAATCACGGCAAGCGAGCGGTGGCTAGGTTCTGCAGCGCGTGGGCTCGTTAGCGGAGGAACGAGCACCGGGGTGGCTCAGGCAGCTGCTCCGTTCTGCCCGACTGAGCTTCGAGCAGGCGAGGAGGAAGGAGCCGCTGCCGGGGCTTTCCCATCCCCGGTCGTGGTACCCGAACCATCACCCTGTTTTCGGCTGGAGGCACCATGAGTGATGGGGGCTGGGAGCCACAGGGCCCCTTCTGGTGGCTTTTTGGTGGCCTTGTCTCCCCTCCTTGCTCTTTAGGGGGATGTTTGGGCTGCTCATCAGGATTTTTTTTGGGGTGCTGTGCCACACAGGGGCTCTTTTAGAAGCGGTTTGGGTGATTTGTTGTTGCGGACGGCAGCAGCGGGGTTGGAGATGCTCCAACCTTCACCCCATCCTTATTTTGGGGCTCATCCCTATCCCCCCATGGGGTGAAGAGAGGGGTGCCGCTTCCGCGTGGGATCCAAATCGCTAAGCCTTTATCTTCAAGCCTCGGTTCCCTCCTTGTTTCCCAAATCGCCGGCACCCTTATCAATCCACACCCCGGGGGGAGGTATCAGCGTGGGGATCGGCAGGGCGGTTGGAGCTGCGGTCAGTCGCAGCTCCACCAAACCTCGAGCTTTTGCTTGGTTCTTCCTCCTTTACACCACGCGTGGCATCACGTTGGCGTGGGGTTGCCCGGGGAGGTCACCCGGCTGCGTGTCCCCGCTGGCGACAGAGCACCAGGCCGGAGGTTTCGCCATGGGTGCGTGGGAAGGTTTTGGAAGAGGATTTGCTGGCTGGGGGTGGGTGGGTTTGGGGTTGTGCTTTTGGCTGCACGTGTGGGAGGGATGGCACCCAGCTCCTCCCCGTGCTTGGGGGTGGTGCCGCGAGGTCCCCGATGTGGGGACATCCTGTTTTGGCGATGCTGTGGCAGTGTAGGGTGTCATTATGGTCCCTGATTTGGGGACATCTTGCTTTGGGGATGCTGTGGTGGTGTGGGGTGTCACAAGGTCTCTGATTTGGGGACATCCTGCTCTGGGGATGCTGTGGTGGTGTGGTGTCACCAAGGCGATGCAGCATGTGGTGTACCCAGGGACACCTGTCTGGGGATGCTGTGGCAGCGTGTGGTGTCACCAACGTCCCCGATGTAGCAGCACGTGGTGCCACGAGGTCCTCAGCGCAGGGACAACCTGGTCTGGGGATGCTGTGGCAGTGTGCGGTGTCACCAAGGTCCCCGACGTAAGGGACAGCAGGATGCTCTGGGGATGCTGTGACAGCATGGGGTGTCACTATGGTCCCCACGGCATCGCGCAGTGCCACGAGGTCCCCAATGCAGGCTCGCCACGCTCTGTGGATGGCAAAGCCCCATAGCGAGTCGGTGCCAGGGGCTTGCATCCCCACCAGTGACCTCCATCCAAGAGCTGCCATGCTAATTAACGCAATTAATCAAGGCAAAACACGTGGTGATTTAATATAAGAATGGTAGAAGAGAGGAAGCGGCGTTTGCGGTCCTGGTGTGAGATTCTCGACCTGAAATCTGCCATTCCCGGCACTGGAGCTGCCAGATATGTCGTGATTTAACCAAACCTTCTCTTTTATGCCTTAAATGCGTTGAATTGCCAGCACAGGATCCGACCGCGCTACTGAGAGTCAGCATCTGGCTCCTCTTCCGCTCCCGCTCACGCCAGAGATGGGGTTTAATTTGGTCTCGATGGTTTAATATCCCCGGTGTTGGCCCTGGCTTTGCAGGAATGGATTTTATCCATCGTAGTATCAGACCGCAAAGCCCAAACCGATGCACTCTGTGAGGTTCAACCGGGTGCCAAACTGGGACAACTGGGAAAACACCCAGTTCAGGTACAAACAGCTCATGTGCTTTAACTAAAAGGGAGCGTTTTCATCCCAAATTGCTTTAACGACCCGCCGCCCACCCGCGACGGGCACCCCAGGGCTTTCCCCAGGCTGCAGGAGGTGAAACCTGGCCGCAGCATCGTTTATTCCCAATTTAGAGCTTTTTATGGTTATTTTGATTGCGTTCGCATGGAAGCCGCGCTCGGTTTAGTTTGGGGCCGTTTCTAGCTCTTGGGGGGGGGGGGGAAGAAGCAAGGGTTTGGTTTATTTAATTTTTTTTGGGATCCGGTTGACTAAATAAATCCACCGTGTCTTTTTTTTGGGAGGCGGTATGAAAGGGCTGGCGGAGAACCAGAGCCCACGGAGCTTGCTCAGCACCGTACGGCACCGTACACCGCCTCGTCCTCTTGGCGCGGGGTTTCGAGTAGGAGCAAACCTCCCCCTGTCCCCCCCAAACCCTCCCGCCTCGGGGGGGAATCCCCCCTTTTTGCTCCCCAAAGGATGCTCAAGTTCATGCGGCATCAGGCGGTGTGGCAAGTTGGAGACAGGGGAGTTCTTACAACTTTTTTTTCTTTCCTGCTCCATTCGAGAAGAGGCGATGCCATGGAAAGGAGGTAGGGGAGGCGCTCACGGCGCCGGGATTTTAATTTATACAGGTCTGACAGCGAGGACAATACCCAAGATGGACTGCATGTGGCAGGGGCTGAGGCTCAGCCTTTGTCCCACCTCCGTGTCCCTTTTGTTTCTCCACCTATTTTATTCCCCGCGCCCAACTTCTCCTTTTTTTTTAATCCCTTCTTCTGCGTCCCCTCTCCATCCTTTTCCCCTTCCCCCTCCAGTCTTGACGTGCAAGAATCGCTGTCACGGGCCAAGAGCCTCTTTTGATTCATCCCTCCGAGCACCATTAAGGAGCTCTTGAAGTTGAGTTCACTCCTGGGAAAGGCTGATCCCAACGCTCGGAGATCCCCTCCCCTCTCCAACATCCACGTGCGCAATCCAATTATATTTTTTTTAAATATATTTATTTATTTATTTATTTATTTATTTCCCTGCTGGAATGAAACTCAAGAGCCCACTTGAGCCCGGAGTCACACATAAGAGCCCGGGAAAGGATGCTCAGAGCCGTGTTTGCCTCCACTCCTGTCGCCACCCGATGCTGTTGGGAAATCGAGGAGCAGGACACGGTGTTCCCAGGGTGGAGGTGGGCTCAGCGCCCGCTTGCCCACACAGGGAACGACCCTGGGGGAAGGTTCTGGCTTGTCCCGACAGCTCCGCGCTTGCTGGTCCCGTGGGGCTGTAGGTTGTCGGTATTTTTTTCTTTCTAAATATGCTCTCAGAAAGTAATGAAATGGTAGAAAGAAGCCACGGGGTGTGACAGTGACCAGTGCTGTGTGTGTTGGGAAGTTGTCCCTATCCATGTCTACACCCTGGAGTGGTTTGGGGACAACCCATCCTTGGGTCGGCAGTAATTTGGGTTTTAATTACTGCTGGGGAATAACGATGCTCGCCCGTTCCGCTGGATCCCCCTCCACGATGCCGAGAAGAGTCTGATTTTGGGGCGCCGCTGCCCAGAGGGTGATGTCTGGCTTAAATTACCTTAAAAAGGGATCATCTCAAGCTGCAGGGCTCCATCCATGACTCAGTTTCCCCTTGCACCCTCAACAAAATCCCGCTGCTGCGGAGGGAGGGATGCGGAGCTGCGCACTTGGCTCCCCTTGCAAAATGGGGAGAAATCCAGGGGGATTGGGGATGGTGGGAGCCCTGCGGTGACTCTTTTCGCACGCTCATGGAGTGTATCCTTGTAGATGTCCTTGGTCCTGGCCTCTGAGATGTTGCCACCTTCGTCATCGTTAAAGCAAAGCTCGTTAGATGTGGCAGGGGTGTCCTGCGAAACGGGAGCCGCTCTCTGGGCTGAGCGCAAGGCGCTGCAGGGATTTTGCGGGACGAGGGAATCACCGGGATGAAATTACCTGAATTTGGGTCTTTTTTTGGCGTTGGTGGCACCGGTGACAAATCGCCGTGGGTCGGGCTGGCTCCTGATCCATGTTGCCACCTTATCCAGCTCCCCACCCACCCTGGAGCCTCTCCAGGGGGTGGCTTTCACCCCCAAAACGTGCTCATCCTCACTGTGGAAGCGTGGGAGGTGGTGGATGAAGGCTGAACGGACTCTCCGAACCCTCTTCCCTCCTCCGAAAGTCCCGAGTATCCTTTCGGAGGGGATGGAAGCTAGGAAGAGGGAGCAGGGAAGAGGGCAAAGGTGTTTTTGTTTTTTTTTTTTCTTTGCTTGGAAGAGCAAAGTCTGCGCGGCGCTTAAATAATCAAACCGCCGCGGAGCGGATGGAGATAAGGAGGAAGCGGCTGGAAAAGCACCGGTGGTGGCAGCTTGGCTGCGCAGTAGGAATCAGTAAATCCTGGCAGTGGATGGATGTCACGGTCCGGGGATGCCTGAACAGGATCTGCAGCATGTGGCTGGGCGCTGGGCTCAGGTTCCCATTTGTGCTGGATCGAGCCCTTCGACCGTTGAGTGCTGGAAAAGCTGGATTGAAGCTGGATGGCATGGTTTTTCCCAGCCTGTACAAGAAGGATTTGGAGACGGACACGTGCCGGGGTTGCTCATGGGTGCAAGGTGTTGTAAAGGGCCACGTGTGCTGCTAAAATTGGGTGGCAGGCATCAAATATCTCTGCAAATTGAAAATGTTTGCTTGGTTGCTTTGCATCGTCCTGAATTGGGGCGTCGGGTTTGGGACGGAGATGGGGGACAGCCCCGAATCGGGGCGTCGGGTTTGGGATGGAGCCAGGGGACGGCCCCAAATTGGGGCGTTGGGTTTGGGACGGAGATGGGGGATGTCTGTGCTCCCCATTGCGACATGGACCTGTCCATTAGGGCTTGGCAAAGCTCTTCCAAGACTTGCACGATGTGGAGCTGGTCTGAACAGATCCACCACTAAAAAAAACCAAACCAAAAAACCCAATAATTGCCATTTTTGAGCCATGCGTCGCCCTCCGGAGATCTCGCTGGTACCTTTGAGCGTGGCCAATGTGGCAATAAATAAGATGACTTTTTGTGGCTTTAATCTGGATGATGTTGAGTGGATGCATGCGGTGCAGTTGCCATTTCACATTAAAATACGGAAAAGCGGCTGCACCCAGAGCCATACTGGGAGCAGCTGGAGAAAGGGAGATGATTTTAGGATGAATGATTATTTTTTTTTTTTTTTTTTTTTTTTTTTTTTAACGCTGGTCACTGGGAGCCTATGATAGGGGCTTCTGCTGGAGCACAAATCAACCCTGTGGGGCCATGGGTTGGCTGGAGATGCGCTAAAGTGGTGGCATTTGGTGGCTGTGGTTCACCACTGCCCTCCGGGGAAGGTAAAGGATCCTGTACATGCCCGAGATGGAGAACTCATGTCCGGAAATTGCGCAAAATAACGGTTTAACATCATTTCACCGCAACTGAAGGAACATCTCTTGCTTTGCTCTTGGTGGTGTCCTCTTGTCCCAGAGCAGGTCACCGGTGTGGGGCTTGTTTTGCGTTGGCTGCCAACAGCTATGAGCAAAGAGGTGGAGAAGGGAAGCGGCATTTGGGGCTTGCACAAAGGGGAGCGTTGGTCTCTTAAAACAGTTTCTGAAGAGCGATTGCTGCTGTTGCTCAACTGTTGGTTGAGTCCGTGTGTCTGTCTTGGGCTGAGCCGCCCCAGCTGGCGGTTGCATAGCCCCATGCCCAGGGAGACACCGAAAACCCCCAAGAAATTGGTCCTTAAAGTCTTCTGGTAGATGTTGACATGGTTCACAAGCCCAACCCTTAAACTCTCCCTTAACCAACTCTTAAATTCTTTGTCATGGAGCGTGTGTGAGGGTCTTGAGATGCTGCCATCTGTCCCACCTCTTCCCAATTGTTCTTGTTCCAAGGAGCATCTGGATGACCTTTCTTGGAGGGTAGGGACTTGCAGATGAGAGGCAGGAGCTAAGAGCTGGAGCAGTTTGTTTATGGGAGGCTGGGAAATAAAATTAACAGGGTGAGGAGCCTTTGCAGTGCTGGGGTTTGTCCTAGATCTGGGCTTTGGTGGGGTGATGAGACCTCACTGTGCTGTCCTAGTTTTAATTGTGAGGCATCGGAGTGAATTTTAGGTGTGTTTTGGGGGGAGAATGTGTTATTCTTGCAAGGTGGGTCCCCAGGTGAAGTGCTCCAGCGTAGGAAACCATGCTTTGGTTTGATCTTGGCTTGAGCAGAGAGCTCCAGGTGCCTCTAAACCTTTTTCTGGAGCGGAGCAGCTTGTGCATATCCTGCCTCAAGGTGTGTTTGCCAGCCGCTGGGCCGCCCTTCTTTTTATTTTTTTATGGCCCGCCTTTGAATTCCATCCAGAAAAGATATGCAAGTCATAAGGCCAGACACCCAACGGGGGCGTGGCTCTTGCTAATCTTGCCTTAACTCTTCGGGACAGTCCCTGGTCCCTCCATCCATTGGCATTTTCTGAGGTTTCTTTCATGGGTGAGGGACTGCCCCGGAAATTGTGGCTGGTTTCCAACGTCGTCTCCTTCCTTGCTGGTGTTGGGCTGAGTTTAAGCTGTTGGTTTTCAACCTCTCTTAACCGGGAGGTTGAACTCCCAGTCCCAGTAACCTTCCTCACTAGTTACCGCTTCGTCAGCCTCTTAGCCTGCGAACGGTGCCAGGAAAGATGTCATGTTGTTGCCTAGCAAATAAATAATTGAATACTTGAGTCCAAGACAACAGGCAGGGCTTAGCTGGAGCTGGGACGTGGAGTACAGTTGGAAACCCTGAAGTTGCATGGAAAAAAAACCCACGCTAGGTCTCCTCTAACGCAGGGGTAACAAAGCTTTCGGCTGCGAATCCCTTCCCAAAGACTTTTGGGGTTAGTAGCTTTCCACCCGTGCCGTGGGTAAGCACCAAAATAAGGATTTGATGGCAGCACGAGGGTTGGATGGAGCGGTTGCTTGCGAGTACAGCGCTGTTCTTATGGGGTGGGAAGGTGGGTCGTGGCATGGTCCTCAAACATGTCACCAAGAAAACGGGGTGAGGTGTTGTTCAAGGCGTTTTCTTGCCATGGGTGGTCTTTGGTAACCCAAAACTGCGGCCATGAGCAAGGTCTGCGGCGAGGAGGGGTCTCTGTCTGGTGGCCGGTGGTTCTCCTCGGTCTGCTGGGAGAAGGTTTCACACCCGCGCTCGGTAGCGGTTGTCCAAGGCGTGGAGCACCTGCCGTGCCCGTCTTTCGGTGTCTATAAATAACCTCCCAAATCCAGCACCCCCCTGAGCAGCCTCTCTCCCCTGTGCCGTCGCTCGTGCTAACTGGGCCATGGTTTAAAAATAAGCTGGGGGCAACACTGGGCACAGCCGTGGATTCTCCTGCTGCCTTGCAAAGTAGGACATGGCCCAATCTTTCTTCTCCACTGGGAATTTATGGGGAGGAGAGGTTCTGGACTGGTGCAAGCTTGGTTTTTTTGGCTGCTCAAAGCCAAGTTCTTGGTTGGGGCAAGCAGGGTGTAAGTGTGTTGTGGCTGCAGCGTTGGGTTTTTCAGGGTGGCTTGTGTCTGTCCTACAGTCCAAGCTGCTCTCCTGCTCCATCCAGGCTGCCAGATGTCTGGAAAACCTCAGCAAGTGGTCCAAATCTAATTTTTTTTTGCAGTATCGGGGGGGATAAAAGCTATTCAGGAGCATGTAAGGCATAAGTGGCTGTGGCAATGACCCCTTTTGCAAGAGCAAACAGCTGCTGGGTGAAGCTGGGGATGGAGATACTGTAACCTTCTCCCAACCCCAGCAGAAATGAGCTAATGCTTCGGCACGAGGCCACGTTAATCCTTCTCTAGAGTTTGCTGATGACGAGAAAATGAAATTCATGTTTGCGCTGTGCTTCCTGCAGCACCGTGTCTGGCCAGTTCTGTGGTAGATATACTTAAAAAACACCTTTTTTTTTTTGTTGTTAACAGCAAGAGGAGGACTAAAAAAACCCATTGCTTTGTTACTCAATGAGGGTGGTCACCTCATAAATAAGGATGACACTAAACCAGAGACATTTCGCTTTTTAAGACCAACGATGGGCCCTGGGACCCCATGGAGTTGGGTTGGAGGACCACAGCGGGGCGAGTGATAAGCTCCCAGTTGACTTTGAACTCAGATGGGATTTGCTGTAGCAACTGCATGCACGTAAATTTACAGGTCCCGATGGGATTCATCCCAGGGTACTGGGAGAGTTGGCCAATGTTCTTTGAGACCTTTTTGTCATTTATTGAGGGTCTTGGGACTCTGGAGAGGTCCCAGTCAACTGGAAGCTAGCAAATGTTATTCTAGTTTCCAAGAAGAGCAAGAAAGATGACCCTGGTAATTATAGACCTGTCGGTCTCGCTTTGGTGCCTGGTAAAATTATGGAGAAGGTTATTTTGGGAGTTATTGCAGTCATCGGTCAAAGCCAACGTGCGTTCATGAAGGGTAAGTCATGTCTTCCTAACTGAATATCCTTTTGTGACAGGGCTGCCTGCCTCGTGGATGAAGGGGAGGCAGCAGATGTGGGTTTTGGGGGATTTTAGCAAAGCTTTTGATACTGTTTGGGAGTATCCTTCTGGACAAAAGTCCAGCATACAGCTAGACATGGACACAAGATGTTGGGGGAAGAGTTGGCTGAAGGGTTGGGCTCAAAGAGTTATAGTCAACAGGGCACCATCTGGTTGGTGGCCAGTCACTAGTGGTGTTGTCTAGGAGGTTTTTCCTCTCTTCAATGTTTTTATTGATGACCTGGACATGGAAGTTCAGTGCACGCTCAGTACGTTTGCTGCTGGTACTAAATTAGAAGAAGGTGTTGGTTCCCTTGAGGGTGGAAAGGCCTCATGGAGAGATCTTGATAGATCAGAGTGCTGGGTAATCACCAGCTGTATGTCACTGAGGAAGGACAAATGCCAGAATCTGCACCTGGGATGGTGTCATCTGGGATGTACATAAAGATCTGGGGCCAAGAGGCTGGGATGCAGCCCTGTGGAGAGGGATCTGAGGGCTTTGGTTGATGGGAAGCTCAACAGGAGCCAACCGCGTGCTCTTGTGGCCAAAAGGGCCACCCATATCCTGGCACAGTATAACAAACCGATGTGGTTGTCCCACATCTTGGTGTTGGCTCACCTTGCGTCCTGTGGGAGCCTTTGGGGCTCCACCATCTCGGAAGGACATAAAAATATTAGAACGTGTCCAAACGAGGGCAACAGAGATGGTGAAAGGAGTAGGGGGCTTGTGAGGAGCGGTGGAGGATGCCAGGGTTGGTCAGCTTGGAGGAGACTGAGAGGTGACCTCACTGATGTCTGCACCTTCCTTGTGATGAAGAATGGGGCAGGAGGTGCCGATCCCTTCTCTCGGGTGTCTGGTGATAGGGAATGGCTTCAAGTTGCATCATCAGAGGTGGTTCAGAAGGGCCATTAGGAAAGAATTCTTCATGGAGAGGGTGGTCAAGCACTGGAACAAGCTCCCCAGGGATGAGGTCATGGCCCCAAGCCTGTTGGTGATCAAGAAGCGTTTGGAGAATGCTCTTGGATGCAGGGTTTAACTTTTAGGTTGCCCTGTGTGGAGTCGGGAGTTGGGCTTGATGATCCTCATGGATCTCTTCCAGTACAGTAGATTCTATGTCCTTGTGTTATTGGGACACACTGGTTTCAACCCAGCTGGCGCTTTGTGGTTTTGGGGGGAATCTAGCTGGTTTTAAGACATGAAGTTCTTGCCACAGAAGCGTGGTGTCCTTGTTTTAGGAGAACTGGTGGCTCTTAATCCCACTTGGGTTTGTCTCTAGGGTGCAACGTGGAGCTGAGCAGCTGCTTCCCTTCCCCCCCTGGTGGCACCATGTCCAGTTTGTCCTCCTTGTAACAGCGTTATCTGGTGCGTTGTTATAGTCTTGGGCTGTCCACGTGGTCAAAATCCTTCCTTTTCTTGCTGTCTCCCGAAAACGTGTATCTGTGGGAAGAGACTTCTGGGGCTTGGTCATCAAAGACTCCGAGATGTAGAAAAAAGGATTAGTTTAAGGATGGAGGAGCTGGGGAAAGTGTTTCTCCTCAGTTTGTACTGGTTAGTCCCTGTGGAGATGTCCAAGCACAGCCTTAAGTCTAAGCCCTGGGTAGGGGCTGCAAATATTCTCAATTTATTTCTATTTTCCAGCAAGTGTTGCTGGTGGCCAGGCCCTTCTTGCTCATCCTGGGGTGGGAGTCCTGCTTTTCCACCCTGGGGTGTTTAGGAGCCCCCCCCCCCTTAGGATGGTTGAGTGGGGAAGGATCTCAGCAGCTTTTTGGGCTCCATCTCATCATCCTTGCTGGTGGAGCCCCATGTGTTCCTGCCAGCCCTGACATGGGGGGTGAGGTGCTGCCAGGAGAAGCTGTCCAAGCCATTCTCCATCACTGTAACAACACCAGCGCTCGGCACCAACGCCGTGCCAAGGCGGCCCCGAGAGCCTGCGCTCATGCCAAGGACCAAATCCAACCTCTTGGCTCAGTTTGGGGAAGCATCCACGCTCGGCAAAGCTCGCCGTGCTCTCCAGAGCGCTCCGGCACGTTTCGGGTGTGATGAATAAACATTCCCAGGTCTTCATGGTGGACCGTGGGTTTCTGTAATTCGAAAGGACGGGTCGTTTCAGGCTGATGGCAACAAACAGCAAGAAGATGATCCCTCAGGCGTCTTCTCCGTGGCCTTATAGCATCCAAAACAGCCCTTGGGGATCTTGTTGCCTGCTAATATTACAGGTACAAAAGAGCTGAGCCTTGTGGTTTCCCAGAGCTCCCCCATCGTTGCTTTTTAGGTGATTAAAACCCCCTTGTTTTAATGACGGTGAAGCCAAAACCTGCCAGCAGATGGAAGAAAAAGTTGATTGGGGGGGTGGGGTGAAAGATGCGGAGTTGGAGGGGACCCGGAGCGAAAAGGGGCCGGCGATGTGAATCGGTTGCATTCATCGCCGGTAAAAACACTACGACTTTTATGGGAGCAGCTGAGATCTGCTGGCAATTTAAGAGAGATGGATCCAACCAAGATGAGCTTGCAACAGCTTCTGGACGCCTTTCAAGCAGCTTGGATAGAAACTCCTCTTTCATTAGATGCTGGATGGGTCCTCTGCTGACGAGGAAAGTTTTTTTTCTGCCGCCTGTCACATAAATCTTGCTTAAAGCTGGACGGAGCAGAGCGGGTTCTAGAGGATATGAATTGACATGGAGGCCTGATAACTCGTTAAGGGCAATAAAAATAAATAAATTAGAGGTTTTCAAGGGTCGGCTTGGCAAAAAAACCACCTCTGAAAAGGCTCAATTTGGGTTTTTAGCTGCGGGTGAAAGACTTGAATGGAGGGCTGGCACCCTCGGGCCACGCTCGTTTTCCCCGGCCTTTTGTTTTGGAAAGGCTTGGTAATGGGGGGGGGGGAATGCAGAATTGGCAACACCTCGGGTAGAAAATACACCCTTCGGGGTAGAAAATACACCCTTCGACAGGTATTTGCACCCTGATTTGGAGGGGGAGGTTTCTGCTGCCCCGAAAAATCCCCATCCCACCGGGTTTGAGGGTTCAGCCGGGGAGCCCCAAGGGTTTTAAGCAGGAACGGAATGGCCAGGTTTTCCGGAGCATCCACACCCGCTCTTGAAAATACTTGGCTTGGTGCCGTGCCAGCGCGCTTGGGGCTGTACAAGGCGAGGGCGGTTAAGGAGAGCTTGCGGAAAAGTTGTCTTTTGGGGGGGGAGTTGAGGGGTCTTTTTTGGGGGGGCGAGGGGTTGAGGGGTCTTTTTTGGGGGCAGGGGGTTGAGGGGTCTCTTTTTGGGGGGAAGGGGTTGAGGGGTCTTTTTTTGGGGGGAAGGGGTTGAGGGGTCTCTTTTTTTGGGGGGGGAAGGGGTTGAGGGGTCCTTTTTGGTGGGGGGAAGGGGTTGAGGGGTCTCTTTTTTGGGGGCAGGGGGTTGAGGGGTCTTTTTTTGGGGCAGGGGGTTGAGTCGTCCTTTTTTGGGGGGGGAAGGGGTTGAGGGGTCCATTTTGGGAGGGGGAAGGGGTTGGGGGTCCTTTTTTTGGGGGGGAAGGGTTGAGGGGTCTTTTTGGGGGGGGGGGGTTGAGGGGTCCTTTTTTGAGGGGCGGGCTTGAGGGGTTTTTTTGGGGGGTTGAGGGGTCTTTTGGAGGGGGGCTTGGACTTTTTTGGGAAGGGGTTGAGGGGTCTTTTTGAGGGGAGGGGCGTTAAAGGAACTTTTTTGGGAAGGGGTTGAGGGGTCTTTCTTTTTGGGGGGCAGGGGGTTGAGGGGTCTTTTTGAGGGGCAGGGGGTTGAGGGGTCTTTTTGGGGGGTCTTTTGGAGGGGGGCGTTGGGGGGGGCAGGGGCTTGAGGGGTCTTTTGCTGGGGGGCACATAGAGCAAATGTCTTCCCTGCCCAACGCAAGCAGCAGGCACGGGAGAGCAATGGGTATTTTGGAGCTGGCATTGCGTCCCGAACCCATTCAAACCTCAGCGCCGTTTTCCGAAGCGCGCAAAAGTTTTTGCCGGAGGTTTTTTCCCAGGCTCAAAGCAGGAGGTTTTGGGTTTTTTGAGAGTGCCCAATGGGGTTGGTACAATCCTGCGAGGTGCCGTGGGGCTGAGCATCTTTGGGGCAAGCGATGCTGAGAGGTGGCAGCATGGGTGGAGGAAGGAGCAGCATCATCCTCCCAACCTGATGAAGGTTGTAGTGGATCAGCCTTGGGTTTGGGGCACTCAGTGGCTGCCCTTACCCCCACGGTCTCATCCTGGTTCTGCGGGAGCCTTGGAAATACCACCAGAGCCCAAAATCATGCAAATATTTGCAATATCCTGGGAAGTCTGTGTCACTCCGGAGCCTGGGAGCAAGCCCTCAACCCTTTTTGGCTCCTACCACCAGCTTTTGCCTTTTTCTTGGAGGAAACACAGCCCAAAGCTTTGCCTCGCAGCGCCTGGAATTTTTTCGATGGGTCTGGGCTCTACACCCCCCACCACCACGCTGGGGCTGAGAATGGGACACAGCTCCGTCGCATCCCCCCTCTCCAGCCCCGAGGCTCTACAAACCACCCCAAGAGTTGAGAAAACTCAAGTATAACTCATGTCCTCTGGCCGGAGAGCGCGGGGAGGCTGGAAATAAGAGCAAAGCTCCTCGCTGGGAAAGTGTCAGGTTCCCTCTCGGCCGTGCCAAGCTAAACAAGCCACGCTGTTTGTCTGCTCGCGGCGGCAGGGCTGGGTTTTTTTTTTCCCCCCCCCCCTCCTTCCCCGGTAGCCCTTTCCCTCGCACCTGTTTCGGTTTCGATTAATCTCACTCGTACGCCAGCGACGAAAACCCCGCGCGGGGTCTCGGCATGGACTCCTTGACCTGTTGTGTGGGGAGTTTCGGGGAGAAACGGGGCGGGAGGGGGAGGTTTATTACCGCCTTGGTAGATTTTTGCCGGAGGTTTTCCAGTGGGGGAGCGGATGCCTGTGGAGCGAGTTCAAGCTGCTGACAAGGGGCTGGCTTTTCTCCGCTGCCTTTCGAAAGCTGTCCATGAACTGCAGGTTGCAAACCACAGCTAGAAATATAATTTTTTTTTTTTTTTCTTCTTCTATTTTTTGGTGTTGGTTCCCCCCCCCGCCCCCCAACCACACCGTTGGTGACTCACAGCTCCCATGTGATCGCTGAGTGCAGCAGGTCGTTCATCATCCAGCTAACGAGCTTCCCCGTCCCGTTGCGGGGTCCATCATCCCTGACTCTCTTCTGATTCCTGGGATTACCCCTGGCTTTTTCGGCACAATAGCCCCATCCTTTTTCCCTCGGGGTGCTGCTGCCCGGGCTCTCCTCCACATCTGGGACCTTTCTGATGTACCCTTTGGGGTCAGGAGCAGGTATGGCACATCACCGCTGGCTGCTCGGGTTCTCCAGGAGACTCTTTAGTGCAACCCCTCAATGCTTCCTTCTCCTTTGCCCCCATAGATGTTTTTTCCAGTGGCCTTCATGATCTTCTGTAGATCTTCCTCTGTGTTCATGGGTCCGCTGGGTTTTACACCGCTGTGATGCTTCTCCTTCTCTACCTTGGGTAGGTTGCCCTCCAAAGCCCTCGCTGTTGGGTTGTGGTGGCCAAAACCATGGTGGAAACCCCCCCACCAGCCCTGAGGTCCCTGAGTTGCTGCGGGGATGTCTCCCGGCTCTGTCGGTCGTGGAAGGGTGCGGCCCTTCCTCCGGGCAGACAGCTCGTCCTCTCCTGGCTCCGCTCTTTGGCTTGCAGACCTGCAGGTTGGCCTCTTTCTTGGAAAAGAAACCGCGTGTTGCCGCGCAGCTGTTTCTGAGAAGATGACAGTGCCCAAATGGTCGAGGTTTGGGAGATAAAAATTTAACATCTTCTTCTGGCCACCCTGGGTGGCCCTGGCAAATCCTACAAGGGCTGTGGAGGGACTGCGCTGTCCCAGGAGAGCCAAAGGGAAGCAGTCGAAGCTGCGGTGTGGCTCCCATCCAGACGCTTCACATCTCCTTTCCACCCCACTGGGGCTTCTCCAGCCCTTGGTGACCAGCGAGATGAGGCACCTCATCCTGGGGCTTCTTTTTTTTTTTCCTCCCTGATCGGAGCTCAACAGCAAGACGGGGTCCCTGGTGGGCGAGGGAGTCACCCTGTGCTGCTCTTCTCTCTGATGGAGATGTACCAGTGCTCGTGGTGGGATGGGTGCCTGAAGCTGCCAGCTCCCCTGCACATCCACGTTGAGGTCCTGCTGCTCCGGCTCAGGCGTAATACGGTGCTCGCCAGCCCTGCACCGGTACAGCGTCGCCGGTTAAGCCTCAGTAGAGTCCTTCATCCAGATGTTTATGCGAAGTCTGTGAAATCGTGGCAAGCTCTCACTGACCATAAACATCCCGGGGAAGCGGAGCCAACAGCTCGAGATGTGTCATGCTTCCTACGGCTCCCTCTTCCAGAAGCGCGCAAGGCTTCCTTGAGCTCTGCTGACTTGGGGCATCTTGAACGCGAGCCCGTGCACATGAGCCAACAGGCGCTGGCTTCGTTAATTTAGAGTTATTTTCCTCTCTAGTGTGAGCGGTTTGCTTCAACCCAGCTGTCCCCGGGGGACCCCTGCACTTGTGAGCCATCTTGAGAATCCGCAGCGGTGGTAGATGGGTGATTCTTTATTTCCGAGCCAAACGTGAGGAACTCTTGGGTGATTTTTATTCCCCCGAGTCAAAACACAAGGATCTCTTGGAGGATGATGAACTCTGTGTGGGGAATGGTGTGTTTCAGCAGGAAGGGGTTGTTGCTCTTATTTTGGTGATCGATGCTGGGAGAGGAGCACTTGACATGAGCGTAAGTGGCCGGTTGGCGCCAAAACGGTGACAAATCTCCAAGCTTTGCATTGGAGGAGCGACAAATGCGGCTGCCAAGCGCACGGCGAAGCCGTTGCATCCCATGAAACATCTGCTTGGCACCTGGGGACAACCCGGGGCTTGCTTGATAACACGGAGGTCCCATCCGGAGAAGTTCAAGCGGCTTTTTACACGGATGCAACACGCACCGATCTGTCTGGACCAGCAAGAATGAGCTCCGGAGCCGCTGGAGGGAGCGTGCCTGGGCCAGCCAAGCCGAGAGACAGCCAGGGCGCTGGGTCCGCGTTGTGACAGCAATGGCAGGGAAATCCTGCACGGCGAGAGGCGAGCGAAGGATAACCAGGGCTGGTGGCGTCGGGGAAACAACCCGTGGGAAATGGGTGCTGGTGGGGTCAGAGCCGTTCAGCGTTTTTCCAGGTCCACGGTGCATCGCTCGCCCTCGCTGCCCGAGTCGGATGCTGGAAAGGGGTTTGGGGGTGGAGGGTCTTGCGTGCCTTGTTCCAAGTGGCCGGTTCACTGGGACAAGCCGGAGCTCGCTGGGATGCTGAGTCAGCACATCCAGCGCCCTCCCCTTGCAGCCGTGCCATTCCCCACCTCCATGCCGTTCCCCACCTCTGTCTGCTGCGGAGACCACTTCCTGAGCAGGCGTTGCCTTTCTTAACCGCTCGAGGGAGGACCGGTTGCAATAGCGGGGACAGGATAACCCTGGACCGGTGACAGAGGCGAGAGGGACCCGCTCGTCCCTGAGCGCATGGTAGGACGCGGGGCCACGCGCCCACGGTCTCGCGTGGGGTTTGGGGATCTGCAGTGTTGGGGCAGGGTGAAAACGAATCCTATTTTGCATCTAGACACCAAAGAGGGGACCCAGTAGATGGGATCGACTCCCGCCCAGGGTTGTGATCCCCGCTCCTGTGCGAAAGGAGGGTGGAAACCCACGGGCTCGATTTTAGGGGAGGTGGGAACGCGGAGGGGGAGACTGGTGTTTGTCCCAAAGCCCATCCGTTGGGAAGGATGGGTGCTCACATGTTGCTTCAAGGTTTTCTTGAGACCTGTTGAGACCCACAGCCATCGCTGCGTGTTGCCAGTGGATGGGGGAACGCAGGGCGGCTTTGGCCTGGAACCAACGTGGCCTCCATGGTCTTCTCCTATGGGAAACATCCGCGCATTCATCCTTGCTCCGTGGCTCATGGTTGTCTTAAAATTTTCTAGTAATGCTGATATTGGAGCGTTGCTGGTTTTGGTAGTGCCTGGAGGTTCTTGTCTCCTGCTCTGGAGTTTTCATGGTGTGGTTTCTCTTGCCAAGAGCTTTCTGGACTTTGGTGGGACCAGGACATTGTACCTGTCCTCCATGTTGTCCTGGTGTCTCCCCATAGCCTTGGGTTTCTTGTGGGGGACAGCAAGGAGGGCTGGTTCCTGACCCATCCATCATCCAGACCTGCTCCTCCAGCCACTCGGAGTTGCTTTATGGCCACCCAGCCTCTTCCCATGCTGCCCATGGGGCTTCCCAAGTGGGGCAATCACTTAGGGAATAGAAATAGGATTTGGTTTGGGGGGTGTTTTTTTGGCATGGGGGTCTTTGTTTTCCTCTCTCCTCAAATCAGGCACAGGCCAGTGGCTCGCTGAAGCAGAAGGTAGGAGATTTTGGCTCCTTCTGCACCAAAATATCTTTATCTTCTGCCTGAGCAAGACTTTGGGAGGTCTCCAAGCCCCCCACCAAAGGCTGCTACCCCTTGAAGCTCAGTTGTTGGGGGACGGTTTGGTTGTTCATGCCCGGATTGATACTGGGAACAGGCAGAGAGCAGCAAGCGTGAAGAAGCTGGGGAAAAAAAAAAATATTTGGGGTGCTTCTTGGTGAGCCTCAACATCTTTTTTTGGGTTGAAAGGGGGGTTTGGGTTGCGGGGTTAATACCAAAGCAAGAGCAAGGTTGTCCAACTTGGAAGATCTCCAAGGACGGAGGTGCCATGGTGTCTCTGGGGGGCCGCCCACCATCCCCATGTACAAAACAAACCCAAGGAGGAGACCGAAGGATGGGAATTGTGCCAGTCCCCATCCTCCCAAATGCCTTTCGGGTGTCTTGTGCCTGATCTCTCTCGGTGGAGAGATCCCACGTGGGTCGCCGCTTGAGATAAGCATCGAGTTATGGAGGAGAAGAGCTCTGACCCGCTTCTCCGACAGCCAGCTCTGTCCCTCCCTGGAGACACCTGCAGTCCTTGCTTTTTTGATCCCGATCCTGTCTTTCCCAGTAATTCTCTTCCTTAGACCTGCTGAAACAGCTCAGAAAAAAAAAAAAAGAGCCGAGCCGGTGCAAGGGATGACTGGGATCACGTGGTGCCAGCAGGATGGATGGGATCACGGCCGCCAGCACGCGGCGCAGCGTTTGCTGTGGTTTTGGAGCTGGTTGAAATTCCTGCTGCCTGTACCCTGCCTACCTCCTCTTTTGGGGTTATTTCCAGCATTTCCAAGCAGCTCAAGGAGCCAGAGGGACTGCGTATGGATGGCTCTGCTCCTACTGGGATTACTACAGCTCGGTGTGGCCTTGGTGAGTCGACGGGCGAGTAATGTGACGGACGATAGCACGGGTGCAGTGAAAAACCTGGGATCCTTTGGTTGCGGAACACTGAGCTGTGTCTGTTCAGGATGCTCTTACCCCTACGTTGGGTTTTTCACCCCGTTATGGGTCTGGATGTTGTTTTTTTTTTTTATCAGCAGGGTCCGCTTCACCCCCTCACAGCGATGATCCAGAGTCCTCCAAGCTCCCGAGTCCAGCCCCGAGCTGAACAAAGTCCCACCCCAGGCAGCTCCTCCCAGGCCAGAGCGTGGGTTAAAACATGAGCAGCTCCAACCGGTGGGTTATTCATCCTGCTGCAAGGACCTGATCCCCTGGCGTGCAAGCCTGCAGCATTCATCTCCTGGGACTAGAGCAGACACGTTGGGGATGTAAGCATTTATCTGCTCTGCTCTTCATTGACTGCTGTCGCTTGGGCCCTTTGCGGCGTCTTTTCCTGCCTGTGCAAAGTCCAACAGCAAAAATATCAGCACCTGGATGCTGGTTGCACAACCCTGGGCATTTCCAACCCTTAAATACACAAAGTTCCAGCACCCTGCACCTGCAAGAGGGGTGAAGGGATCCACGTCGCTCCCGGGAAGCCCAAGCAGAAGCGAACGCAAAGCTGTCGGTGTCGCCTGAACGCAACAGCACCATCCCCAGTTCCACCAGCAGCCAGCTAAGCCCGAGTCAGATGAGACACGATGTGCTGCCAGCACGCCATGCTTTGAAGAGCTTCTGTCCTCAAGGTCATCTGCCCGCCGGCTTAGAAGCGTCCTTAAATACTGCCCTGAACTGCCACGCGGCGCAAAGGAGAAAGAAACGTCTCTCATTTCTATCTGCAAACGTCTGGGAGCTTTCGTTTGGAGCAGGACCCAGAGCTACGTGCAGGAAAACCAAACCCAAACATGCCCGTTTTCAGGAGGAAACGTGAAGTTTGTGTCTCCGGCCAAGCCCTCCTGCAGCAAAGCCTGTCCTTGCGCCAGCTCGTCTGTATTCAGCAGCACAAGCAAAATCTCTGGCTTGCTTCTGGAAAACCACAGCAAAGGGTTGGAGAGCACGATCGTCTCTTCTCTGGCTCTGGCAAGAGGGTTTGAATGCTCGCGTGAGACTGTGGGCGAAATAATTTCGGCTGGAGAGTGGCTGTTGTGAGCGTGGAGCGATGCCGAGCTCTTGGGATGGAGGAGTAGCGTCTATCCCAGGGATTTGGGGCAGGAATACCATTGAAGGGCTTGAACCCAGCATGGGTGATCACCCAAACAGCTCCAGGCTGAGCCCGACGCGCGCAGAGCACCCAGGTTGCTTCGTCCAGGTGCTTTCGGTGGATGGGGGGGATGCCGGGTTGGAGGCGGTCCTCTTCTTCTGTGCAAGGGGACAAGCTCTGCCGTGGGGCGTCTTGGTGGTGCTCATGCAAAGCCTTCACGTGGCAGCTGTTGGTCCTGTTTAGAGCGGGTTGGAGAGCAAAGAGCTGCCGGTTGCACCCTCTTTTGCAGAATCTCCCATGGTTTGCTTCTCCTGTCACCCGCTTTCAGCCCAGAGCCACATGCTCACGCGCGGGGATGTCGGGATTGCTGAGCGAAAGCGCTGATGGTGCCTTTGCTCACCCAACGTCACTCTTTCCACTGCAACAAGCCCAGCTTGGGTTGGACCTGCCGTGGTTCTCCCAGCATGGACGTGGCCTTGGAGAGGCCGTCTTGCGTGTCTGCTTTGGGCTGGAAGAGCCGAGTTTGGGGCTGTGGGATGGATTTGGAGGTGGGCTGGGAATGTGGGAAATGAAGCTCCTGCTTCCCTGCCTTTCCAGCGAGCGTTTGAGGAGCTAAATATGGCATTGGGGGCTGGAAAACCCACCCCATTTCTTGGCCACCATATAGCCCCGGGTGACTGAACATTCACGGCGCCGGATTCCTCCTTGCACTGGTAACAAACCCAAATGGGTGCGCCATCCAACGTGGCAGAAATCCTTGTGGCTGGGTCGGGTGGTAAAAACCCAGCCCCTTGGCTCTGGCACCACCATGGCATGGGGACACGTTGTTTGTCCCACTGCAAAATCCTGCTGTGTAGGGTCCCAGCTGCTGGGTTTTTTGGCACCACTGGTTGCTCTCACGTTTTTGGACCGTGAAAGGCGACGTGTCGAGCCAATTCTTGTTTTTTTTTCTCCCAGGTTATTTACAATATGCAGAAGCTGTATCAGCTGCTGGTGCCGACGAGTGATTCTTCTGGTCCTTTTTGCCCTCAAATTAAACACCCAAGATGAAAGCGTGAGCCTTAAGTAGGAGTTAGTCTTTAATTCCAGGGCTAAATCATGCCTTGCGACATCTTGTGTTACTCGGAAGATGATGCAATAACTCACCCTTTGCCTAATACCATTGCTCAAGTGGCAAGGTCCTTCAGCCTGGCTGTAGGAGAGCAAAAATATCTTGTCTTGCCTCTTTTTTCTTTTTTTTTTTTTTTTTTGGTTTGTTTAGGTAGGCTGGAAAAAAAACAAAGCCTGGGAGAAGATGCGTAGGCTCAGCGAAGGTGTTTTGGAGGTGATGAGCTGGTTTTGAGGGCTTTTGGAAGCCCTCAGATTGCTCAGAAACGTGGTATTGCAAATTCCTGTCCAATTTGCTTCATTTTTAATTTCGAATTAGTCCAGTTCTGGTCTAAACAAAGCCATCGCCCTCTGGAGGACCCTTTTTTTTTTTTTTTCCTTCCTTGACTGGAGACCGGTTCATCCCATCCTCAGACCAACGTCCTTTGGAAGTGCCGGTCCTTCTGTAGTGTGAACCCAGCTGATTTGGGAGCTGCTGGAGGGCTGGAGTCAGAGCCGAGTCTCCCTCCTCATCTTGTCTCGCTGAGATATGAGACGCAGAAAGCACATGGAGGTCATAGAATCATTTGGGTTGGAAAAGACCTTTAAGGTCACCTAGCCCAACCATTGCCCTACCCCTGCCATCCCACCCCCAAACCCCGGCCCTCAGCAGCCTCGTCCGGCCCCTACCCCCCCTCCCCCCCCCTTTCCCCGGGCCAACCCCCCCTGCCCCTCGTCCCATCGCCCCTTCCCTGGGAGCAGAGCCCGCCCCCCCGGCCCCCCCGGCACGGTAGGCAGCCAGAAGGGCTCCCCCAGCCCCCCTGCTCCAGGCTGAACCCCCCAGTTCCCTCAGCCGCTCCTCGTAAGCCTTGTGCTCCTGGAGGATCATGTGGAAGGGTAACTTTCCGTTTTCTTCAGGGGATGGAGCCTTATACAGTTTGAAGTTTAGGAAATAATAGTATTTTATAGTTCTCTTTAAATCTTCACTCCTTTACGCTATTCTAAACTGTCACTAAGCACTTCTTGGGAGCCGGGTAGAAAACTTTCAGGAGAACGTAGTTTCTTGGCTGAGCTCTTCCGAAGAGAGATCCTCTCCCTGTTTCAAGGTGGTCTAGGGTCTCGATGGAAACCACCATCCGAAAGACCTCTTTGCTTTAGACTCTTGATTGTCTTTCGGCTTGTAATCCTAAAAATCACAGAATAATTGAGGTTGGAAGGACCCTCCAGAGGTCTTCATAACATCCCTGTGCTCAAAGCACAGCCAACTTCAAAGTTACGTTGCTCAAGCCCCATCCAGTTGAATTTTGACCAACTCCAGGGATGTCCCAGAGCTGTCCCACTCCCACAGGGAAGAGTTTCCCATGTTGTGACTTCCTTGTCTTCTTGTTGCACACGTCCAGGTTGAGTTTGGCTTCATCTTCTTTACACCCTCCAATTAGTCGTTGTAGCCTGCACCTTCATGCTCTCATCTTGAAGCAGAACAAGCCCAACTCCCCCCGCCCATCTTCATCCATCGCGTCCTCCAGTCCCCGATGGTTGGGGACCTTCACTGGGCTGCCTTGGTTGGATGTTGGATCTATCAACATCTCTGTGACCTCCTGACGCAGCGGGACAACCTTGTTCATTATCACAGCTACAATTTGGTGTGTCGTTAGTCTTAAAACAGATGTTGAGTAGCTTTGGTAGAAAATAAACCGGACCCTTTGTGTAGGAAGCATCTGCCACGTGAAGAGCAGTGATGTAGAAAAGCACCTCAAGGTGCATCCTGGTGTTTTCTGGGCTGGCGGTGAAGGTTTATGCAAATTTTTTTTTTTTTTTTTTCACCTTGAAATGCTATCGAGCCTCTTAAGCAGAGCTTAATGACGCACTCATCAACCCTGACCGTGATGGCCTCCATGAGCTGGGGCTCTTTTGGTTCTTCTGGAAGATGTTGGTATTTCTCAATCTGCGGCCTTTGAAAAGTGTTATGTAAGTGACCGTCGCCGAATTTGTCTAGAGCCAGGGCTGCTAAGTCTAGGAGAGCTCCCGGTCTCTGCGTAACCACTCCCGTGCTGGGAAACTCATGGCTTTTCCTTTATCTTTTGGCTTTTTGCATGGGTTTTGGGCCACGGCCTCATGCGATGGCTCAATTTTGAAAGTGTCTTGGTGATCTTGGCTGGGTCGCTTTAACTCTTGGGAGAGAGGAAAAACAGAGAGGAGAAACCGGTGGCCCCCATACGAGGGTGTTTGACCTCTTGGAGGAGAGACCGTGAGCTCCAAAATGAATTCCGATTCGCTGTGCTCTCTCGGGAGAAGCCGCAGCCACGCTCCTGTGGTTAGAGGAGCAGCTCTTGCTGGATTACCATAGAGGGTAAATTTGAGCCTCCTAAGTCCAAGACATTAAACTCCCTCATCTCTCGCTGTTTCCAAGAAACCGGGATTTGCAGGGAGTGCAGTTACGTGCTCATCAGGAGAAAGATAAATCACTGCATGTTTTCCTCTAAAGGAGACAGTTGCTAAAAATAGGAGCCGCGCTGGAGCTCCAGAGAACAAAAGAGTCCCTGGAAGGCTCCTGCCACCGTTGTTTCTTGGCGATTGGTGCTCTCTGCCCCTCTCCTTCCACGCGCTGGGGATTTATGGAAGTGTTCAAAATCCGCAGGTCTGGGAGGGTTGGGTTTTTTTCCCCGTCCTTTCCCCTGGCATTTCCACCCTGGCCGATTGGTGACTCAGGCTTTCCTGAATGAACGCTGCCGGTCTCCCGTGACCTTGGAAGCTTGGCCCTGGATCCCGCCAGCCTTTTCCGAAATGATTTTGAAGCCAAAAGGACCTGATCTGGGAGCCAGGGATGCTGCCGCCTCTCCAGGATGGGCTCTGACAACGCCGATGCCGGGTAAACCCCAGCGATATGTGCGATTCCAGCTCCGCATCTAGATGAAAGAGCTCCAACCTCATCATCTCTGGATGAGACCTACATGTTGGAGGTGCTCAGCTTTAAAAGTCTCGCCTCGAAGGTGGCTCACCTAAGATGTTAGAAGGAGGAGGAGCCAACCCTGGCTTTTCCCATCCCTCTCTCTGCTTTTGGGGCAGGTCTCCTGCCCTGCCTCCCCCATCTCCATAACCAGCGTGGTGGCCTGAATACCACCTTCGTCCTGGTTTTACGGCACGTAACCGGTAATCCATAGATTATCCCAGAATAAATGCAAACTGAGCGGCTGCATCCATCCCGAAGGGGACGGAGCTCGGTTTGGGCTTCAGAGGCTCACGGGCTGAGCCCCGCAGACTGTTGCATCAAAGCCCATCTCCTTGGCCACGTGTTTCCAAAGCGTTCCCCGTTTCTTTCCCAGGGTGTGCAGCTTTGATCCTGCGCTCTCTCGGCTTTGCGTTCAACATTAAAGGCTCTTTGGGTCACTGGCTGGTGTGTGGTGGAGGCTAAGCTGCTCCTGGCCATGTTCCTTTTCTCCAGGAGCCCCAGGCATGGTCTGTGCCGGGTCCGCACCCTCCATCAAGCTGTGGACATCTCCTTCTCATGGCCTCCTGGTTCTTTCCACCACACCGGTGAGCTCCAGGCAACTCTTGGGCTGCTGGGCATCCCATGACCCAAAATGATGATGGAAGCAGGGACGTGGGACAATTTCTTGTCCCATCAATAAGCTTGCTTGCCTGGGGCCGGGCTGCTGGGCTGCCCGTGACCCAAGATGATGATGATGGGAGCAGGGACGCAGGACATTCCTTCTCCTGGTGGCAAGTGTGCTTGCCTGGGGCTGGTTCGCAGCAGGAAACAACGTGGATTCACCCAGCTGCGCCTCGGCTTCCCCAACCTCCCAGCCTCACCTGTAATAACAAGCGAGTCCCTGCTTTCCATACAGCTGGGACAGGCAACAACGCGTGGCTGGACCAGGACGGGGCAGGACCTGGCCTCTGGGCCAGGTAGGTTTGATCCAGATGTCTTCGTTGGACACATCCAAAGGCTTTCTTCCTCTTGAGGAAGGACCTGTCTGGATCCGATGTATCTCAGCAGGCTCTGCCGATCTTCAGGAGGCTTTTGCCTGCCTGTCCTCGCTGTCCAAAATTCTGCCTTGCATCTTCTCGTGAGCAGGCTTGGAGGTGATTTAGCCCAGGAGCCATCCCATGGGTTCGGCCAACGCCGGAGCAAAGCAAAGCTCCTCCAAGCCCCAGATGATGCTTGGGCACCCGGAGAAGCCCTGCATGTGCTGGTCCAAGGGTAGGGACGCCCACCGGCACTGGTGAGGCTCATGAACCCTGTCCGTAGAGACGGGGGAACCAGTCTCCTTCACAGGATGGACCAAGACAACCCTTGCCAGCCTCTCGGCTGCGGCTCCATGCTGGATACCTCTCCGGTGAGCAGGGGTGGCGGGAGCGCGGCCAGCGGCGTGTGCATCTTCCCGTTAAACTGCTTAGCTGCAGGAACGATTATATATCAAATAGTTGCACGTGGGATTAAACCCTCTTAAGTGTGGCTCGGAAATCCTCCCGTAATCCGGAACTGGCTGTAGGAGGGAAGGACGGGCAGCAGGAGCAGAGGGGGTTTATCTGCTGGGAAAGCTTTTTTAACACCAAAAGAAAAAAAAAAAAAAAAAAAAAAAAATCATCACTTTATTGCAAGTTGCGTTGAAGAAGCCTCACTTGGGCACTGACCTTGGAGCTTTCCTCTCTGTTGCAGATGAGCCTGATCCTGCCCTCTCCGGTGCCGTCCCAGCCACAGCTCACAGGACCGAACTCGGGTAAGTTCCCAAGGGATGTCACAGAGTGGGAAGCGCCCAGGAGCCTGTCTCCCCTTGCTAACGGTTACTCTAGTTACACAAAGCCCCAAAATATCTCCCTGCCTGTCCCCGAAGAAGGTTGTCCCACCACCGAGGACATCGGCAGGTCCCTTCGGAGCCAGCCAGCTCAGTCCCCTCACTGCAGAGCAGCGTGAGCTGCTCTAATTTAACTCATTTGTCCTGCTTCCCAACAAACCACCCTGCTTCTGCCAACCTTAAATTCCCCCCTCGGAGCTATCCCGCTTTCCCCCCTCGGAGCTATCCCGCTTTCCCCCCTTGGAGCTATCCCGGTTCCCCTCGGTGCCACTGGAGCCGTTCCTGCTGTGAGGGTCAGAGAGATGCTTGGAGGTGGATGCTTGATTTGGTTGCCTTGGATGTCCCAAAGCTGCCAAGGGGTATCCCAAATGGCTCTGGCACCCTGGCAAAGGCAGATTTTTGGGGTGCTGGCCCAAGGCTCATGCAGGGCAAAAGTCTTTGTCCCTCGTGGCAGTGGGGACCCGTGCCTGGCTCAGAATCGTGGCCTGTCTTAGCCTGTTTAGCAATGCAACCAATGCCCAGCACGTTTTAATGGGCTTATTTTAGTATCTGCTGTTGACTGATCCTTCCTGGGCCAGCGGTTTCCTTAGCGAGTTATTTTTAATAACGTTTGCAGGGCTTACGGTGCATATGGGAATTGCATTTCCCCGATATCAAGCCACAAACAATGGTGAGCCCGTCCTCCAGTCCGCAGTAATTTCTCCCGAGTAAAAATAAGGAAAGGTTTGGAGCTGGGAGGGCGAAGCATGGTGGGGTGGGAGGGTGGGTTTGCCCCTAAACTTGGCTTTTTCCAGGAACAAGCTGGAAATAAATAGGTTTAAAAAGAAGGAGAGAGAGAGAGGCAGTGCGAGAACCGTGTGGAACTGGCAGCCCTGCTGTCTCCAACAAAGGCGCTTTGTTCTCCCGGCAGCACAACTTGACCCGTGAGATAGTGTTTTGCTGGCCCTGGAGCAGCTCCTCGCACGAGGTCTTGAGTCACTGGGCTTCTCCGGGTGTCGGGCTCTGCGATCTGACAGGTTTCTTCCCTGGGGATGGTTGAAGCAGGGAGCAGGAGCCGGGAGGTGGGGGGTCTGTATCTGGCTTTTGGCCGTGCATCCATGCCACGGGTGCTGCGTAGAGGGAGAAGCCGGACGTGAAGCTGACTGTGGAGGACAGAAGCTGGGTGGCACCCTTAGGGCAGGGATGGGGACATGGAGCCTCGCTCCATAGCTCAGTACATGCCACGAGTTTGCTTGGCCCCAGAGCTGGCATCTGTACCAAACCTCCGTGAAGCTTCCGGCAGGGACATCGAGGCTCCCGAGTCTCCTGGGCCCCGGTTCAGAAGCCTCAATATGGGGATCTGCTGCCATTCGAGGCTCTCTGCTGCCCCACCGAGCCTCACGCCACCCCAGCAGAAGGGCTCGAGGCTCTTGTAGATCCTATCTCATAACTGTTGGTCCCATGCAGATGTTGCCAATCCCTCGAGGCATCTCAGAGAACATCAAGTGTTTCTGTTGCACCCTCACATCCCTCACCACACTCCTCCTTCTTCCAGGAAAAAGCCTCCAAGCCCAATGTAGGACTTCCAAAAAACCCACCAGGCTAGGACTGCCCATGGGTATACTTGGCCCCTCTCTAGCACCCAACATGTGTTTGGTGCCATGGTGGTACCTGCAGTACCCATCTGGGTGGCATGGGGCCACCCAATCCCACTGTAGAGCTCACCCCATGGAGGCTTACGTTCTCCAGCTGCTTGATGGGGTCTTCCCAATTTTGAGGTCCTTGCTGAGGGTTTGGAAGAGGATGGGGAGGAACCACCTTGAGCCACTGTGACCTGGGGTCTCCACACAGGGAAGAAAGACTTCCCACTCCTGCTATGGAGAGGGATCACCCAGGGACTTTCATTTAATCATGGAGACAAACCATCCTTTGGTCCCAGAGACCTTTGGTATGGTCCACGTTGATGCTTAAATCTATTTTTATGCAACTTTGAAGAGCTTGTTGGCCTGTTCTTTGCCTGATGGTGATTAAGTGTCATCGCTAAGAGCAAACCTCCCTGTTGAGCTGGGTAAAAAGGAGGCAATAAGGTGTCCAAGCATCCTGAGAAGTTAAGAGGGCAAAAGGAAGAAGCAGAGAGTGGGGTGGAGCAAGGAGAAGATGACTTGCGGCCCAAGGCAGGAGTCGGTGATGTGGTGGTGGGAACACAACGCTCCTGTTGTACCTGGCACGAGCGTGGCCAAGACACCATCAGGAGCAGACACAGCCACTGCTGAAACGAGCTTGGAGCAAGCCCAAAAGATGACATAGACATTATTCTAGCTGCACGTGGCCAAGGGCGGGTGGGAAGGGATGGGCCTGGTTTTGTCCCAAGTCTTTAATATTTAGGGTGATATGGGAGTCACCAAGAAATCCCCAGCCTGTGTTACGTGTGCATAACGCCATGCAGGCTCGCTCTGGTTCCAGGACAACCCTTTTGTAAATGGAAACACTTCTATTACCCCGTTAACCGGTTATTAACTCTCAAAACTTCTTTGCAGCTCCACGAATGAAGAGCATTTGGAGTTCAAGAAAGTTTTGTACAGAACGGATGCCAGGAGCTCCCTAGATCTGCGAAACATGACCGTGTCTGGCAGCATGACCTGGGACACCTCCGCTCTGGAGACGAGAGCAGGCGATGAGAGAGAAGAAAGCACTTTAGAGAGACTCTCTGGCTTGAAGGACTCAAAGGACGCGCGGTGCGTCAAGGAGTCGGCGTTTGCCGTGGAGCCCCAGGTTGTAAATACTGTGCAGGTGGATCCTGAGCAACTGGAGAGCGACTCCGAGGACCTGGATGGCGGCAAGGCGCCAGCAGAGACGCCCAGCCCTTGTGCAGGGGCATCGGTTGGCGGCGGGGAAGAGAATTATCTTAAAAATGAACCAAAGCAACTTGAAGGCCTCAGCAAAGAGCACTTAGATAAAAGCAAGAGGGGAATCCAGAGGGTCGACTGGATTTCTAGACCCAACAAAAGCCCAAGTCCTCACTACAAAGACATAAGCAAGCCGACAGATGTAGCAACCAACTTGTCCTTTCGGGGACAGGCCGTGCGTGAAGTGCCTCCTCCACTGACTCCGACGGTGTTCAGAAAAACGCTAAACCCTGTCCTCGGCAAGTCCAAATCCCTGGAGAGCTCCTCGTCCCACAGGAAGGGGCTGATGGTTGACTCGGACTTGGGCGAAATCAACCCACTCAACACGGCCGAGTGGACAATCCAGAAGCCGGGTCTTCAGCTCGGCACGGACCTTGGTGTCGGCAAACAGTCCTGGACAGTAAATGCTGAAGACTCGGTGGAGCGTATCCCCTTGATGTCTCTTGAGCCTGCTCCCTGCAGCTCCTATGACATTGAGATGAGGCCCTACGTGTGCAGCGTCTTGTTGGAGGAGCAGGGGAAAGAGGAGCTGGGTCCGGAGGAGGACCCGACGGTGTACACCTGCATTGAGTGCAGCATTTACTTCAAGAAGAAGGAACATTTGATGGATCACATGCTTCAGCATAATCGTGGACCAGGGAGGGACCAAGACAGAGATGCTTTGGGAGGGCAGTGTCAATTCTGCTGCAACGAGTGCGGATGGGCCTTTGGAGACCCCACGTCTTTGGAGCAGCACAAAAGGCTCCATCAAGAGTCTAGGGAAAAAATTATCGAAGAGATCCAGAAGTTGAACGAGTTTCCAGACGAAGGTCGGGAAGCCCGGCTGCAGTGCCCCAAGTGCGTCTTTGGCACAAACTCCTCCAAGATCTTTGTCCAGCACGCCAAGATGCACGTCAAGGAGAGGAAGGACCAAGGGGCAAAGAACATGAACCTCTTTGGAAGCGCGGGCAGTGGAGAAATCCGGGATAGCCCCGTGCATGGCATCTACAAACACTTCAAACCAAATGAACACATGTCCCTGCAGGTGCAGGTACCACCTCATGGCAGTGGCAAAGGGCTCAGCACCTGTATGCTCTGCAGCTTCCCGGCCCCCAATGAGAACATCCTCAAGGAGCACATGAAATACGCCCATTCCCACCTCTCCTGGGACACGGAGGTCTATGAGGATGACCCAAATCAACCAGGAACTAGCAGAGATGCCTACAGCCCGGCCAGGCCAGGCCGGTTTGCAGAGACTGATTATTTCGGCAAAGCAGACCGGCTCTTCCCTCCACCTCACCGAGAAAGCACATCGCATTACGAAGCAGTCCACGGTTTTTCCCTAACTCATCCGAGACTCGACAAAAGCAACGGGGCTAGCAAAAAGGACTACCAGACATCAGGGTTTCATGCCAGGAAAGCAGCTCCGTATTCTGCCCCGCATAAAAACCTGGGGTTGTCGGGTTTTCCCTCTACTAAAGCTTATTCCCAGTTTGCTCTGCAGCAGCTGAAAAAAAAAGCAGCAGGTCAGCACCTTGAAGGGGAAGGCGACGGTCTCAGGAGCCACCCGATGGGGCTGGAAGAGCTCAGGCACAAGTGGATATTGGCCAACGACGCTGGGAGCGTGGAAGAGGAGATCTCCGTAAGCACAGAAATAGATTTGAGCGAGAACAGAGGCATCAAGCCCATCACCATCCCTCAAGCTGCCTTGGATCTCAAGAGGACGTTCAGAGACACCTTGAAAGCCACGGACTCTTCAATAGCTTCGGAGGAGCAGCAACAGCAGTTGCGGAAGATGGTCCCCATCGTCCTCCTGGAGGAGGTGAACCTGCACCCCAAGGCGATGAAGCGGCCTCGGGGGAAGCCATTCAAGAAGAAAACCATGCTCCCTTCCCGGGAATTCATGATGGAAGAGCCCCTTCCCTTGGATATGCTCCTACTGGATTCTCCTCTGGAGGGTCCTCTGGAGCTTGATGACCTCTTGGACTCCGACTCGCCCATGTTGAAGAACGAGGAGAGGAAATGTCCCTATTGCCCCGACAGGTTTCACAACGGGATCGGGCTGGCGAACCACGTGCGGGGCCACCTCAACAGGGTGGGGGTGAGCTACAACGTCCGTCATTTCATCTCGGCGGAAGAAGTGAAAGCTATTGAGCAAAAATTTTCCTTCCAAAAGAAGAAGAAAAAAGGTAGTATGTATTCAATTCACTGTGCTTTCTATTTTCTTATTTTAATCAGTGGGGTTTTCTCCTCCCACCGAGAATCGGGTACGTATGGGAACTGTGGTCAACCTGAACCAGGGTGGCCACGGCACAGCCGGTGGCATGCGGTTGTCTTGGGTGCAACAACCCTTCCCCCCCTCCCCCAACCTCGGAGGCCTGATCGAGGGGTTTTAGCGGCGGCGCTGACTGTCTGTCCTTCTTTCCGCAGTTGCAAACTTTGACCCGAGTACTTTCAGCCTGATGCGCTGCGAATTCTGCGGGGCCGGTTTCGACACGCGAGCGGGTCTCTCCAGCCACGCCCGAGCCCACCTGAGAGACT
The DNA here is from genome assembly GCA_034008185.1 of Gorsachius magnificus. NCBI lineage: Eukaryota > Metazoa > Chordata > Aves > Pelecaniformes > Ardeidae > Gorsachius > Gorsachius magnificus. The sequence continues at coordinate 297,899 of CM067106.1, read as the reverse complement.
TTGGTATTACCAACTGGGAACTCACCATCTCGCCCATTAACATCCTCAAGGAGCTGTTGGCCAACTCCTCGGAGCATCCGATGCTGCAAGCGGCAATGGGAGCGGAACCCTCGTCCCCGAGCCGAGAGAGGGAAGCTCATGGCTTTGTGCCCCGCAAGAGCATGACCCCCATGTCCGAGTGCAGCATTCCACGGTCTCCTCTGTCCCCGTTCCCCCCGTCCTGGGGAGACGAGTCCCTGCAGTCCTACAGAGATGGTAAGTGTCCCTGAACACCCCGTGCAAGCTGGAAACCCCCTTTTATTTTCTTTTTTTGATAACCCCAAACCGTCATGTCCTGCTGAACAGAGCCTTGCTGGGGGGGGGGGGGGGGGGGGGCGGGTTTAATTGGCGTAACCTGCGTTGATTTATCATCCGCGCCTTGCGTCCTGTGAAATCTGATGCTGGTTTAGGGCAGGCGGATGGAAATGCGGCAGATGAAAGAGCAGGGCAGTGCGCCGGTCTCGAGGGGTGGACGGAAGGGGAGCGCGTCCCACCGGGGAGCTGTGCTTTGGACGTTCGGGCTTTGTAATTTGAAAAGCGTTGTGTTTAGGATTGAGGTTTCCATCGGGGAAACCCCTAAAGCTTTGTAAATCCCAGGGCAGAGAGTGGCTGGAGGGAAGGAGAAGAGTGTGGTCACTGGTACCAGTCTGTGCTGGCAGTGCTCGGCCATGCAGAAGGCAGGATGTGACCTCTGGTCCAGGGAGTTGTGTTCATCCCTTGGCTGCTTATAGGTACTACGTTACCGTGGGGGGAGTGTAAAGGATTCTTTCCAAATGGATTTGGGTCTGAGCTGGTCCCCCTCCATCAATGGAGCTCCAAATTATTCACACGGGATCATCAACGAGCAGAGCCTGTCCCAAATAGCTTCCAGGTTTCCCCTGGAAGGCTCCAAAAAACTGAATTTACACCAAAAGCTTTGCAACGTGCCGTTCTTCCAAAGACTAAAAACTTGCTCGTGCATTAGGGAAAAACCAACCACCTACTGGTACCTGGTGCTTCTGGTAGAATCTTGAAGTCCTTGAAGCAGCTTCTCGGTAGGTTCTGCTCAGCCAAATCCTACGGGAGCTCCATCCCTGCAGTGAGAAGCTATCTGTCTTGAATTGAAATATGAAAGAGCCTGGAATCCCGGCTCTCCAGACTGCTCCACGTGCCTGGCTGCTCTTTGGAACGAGTCCTTGAGCGTTACAAACACAAATTAAAATAGGAACGAACCCGAACTCTCCTTTCTTGGCATGGCAAACCTTGGAAGACGAATGACTACCAGCCCAGGGTGGGTGGTCGATGCCAACGAGAGGCGTTTTGGAGGCCTCAGCTGGGTTTCTGCTGCCAGTGGCTGGATGCTCCTACTGCCTGTGACTATTGCTTGGCAATTTTTAGGTTTCCCAGCGCCCAAAATTCACTGGCACAAGCCGTTATAGATACAGCACTGGTTTAAAAACCAGGCCTTGCGTATTTTGTCGTTAGAAAGGGTGGGAAGTGCCTCGGTGAAGAAAGAGCGTGGCCACCCTTCAGTAACAACCGCTCATCAGAGAAGAGGTTAATGCTGTTCTTAACACGGCAGATCTAATATCAAATGTACCCAGTGTGGAGTTTTAGAGGAACAAAAAAAAAAAAAAATGGGTCACGTCTCGAAATATGATCTTGCTTATCGGTTTGGGCAACGTCACTCAAGTTTTTTCAGCGTGTGATGTTGGTCCGGGGTTCGGAACATCTCCTGCTCCTTGCTGTGCCCATTTCCAGTTGCCTTGAACTTGCCATCAGCAAATTCGCTGATGACGCCAAACTGGGAGGAGCGGCCGATCCACCGGGAGGCTGCGCTGCCGTCCAGCGGGACCTGGCCAGGCCAGAGCGTTGGGCGCAGAGGAACCTGATGAGGTTCCACCAGGGCCAAGTGTTGGGTGCTGCCCCTGGGGAGGTTGGACCCCAGGCACCAGTCCAGGCTGGGGGCTGCCCTGCTGGGAAGCAGCTCTGCCCAGAGGGTCCTGGGGGGCCACAAGGTGGCCACGAGCCAGCAGGGTGCCCTGGTGGCCAAGAAGGCCAAGGGCGTCCTGGGGCGCAGCAAGAGGAGCGTGGCCAGCAGGGCGAGGGAGGTTCTCCTCCCCCTCTGCTCTGCCCTGGGGAGACCCCACCTGGAGCTCTGCGCCCAGTTCTGGGCTCCCCACTTCAAGGAGGAGGGGGGGCCCAAAGAGCTGGGCTTGTTCAGCCTGGAGCAGAGCAGGCTGAGAGGGGATCTCATCACCACCTACAAAGATCTCCAGGGTGGGGGGCACGGGGACGCAGCCAGACTCTTCCCAGGGGTGCCCAGCACCAGGCCAAGGGGCCATGGGCACAACCTGAAGCAGAAGAGGTTCCAGTTGAACGGGAGGAAGAACTTCTTGCCTGGGAGGGTGCCCGAGCCCTGGCCCAGGCTGCCCAGGGGGGCTGTGGAGTCTCCTTCTCTGGAGATCTTCACCCCCCGCCTGGACGCTGTCCTGTGCCCCCTGCTCTGGGTGAGCCTGCTTGGGTGGGGGGGTTGGGTTGGATGAGCTCCGAGGGCCCTTCCAAACCCGGCCAGGCTGGGATTCTGTGAAGGGCTGGTGGGAGAAATCGGGTTGGGAATTGTCCTTCTAGGTAAAAATGGTTGAATTAGAGCTTAATTCTGGTCTGCTTCAGCGTTCTATTTAAACCCGGATAAGGTTGAGGATGGACAGGTAGGCCGAGCAGAGGGTGAATGTCACCTGCACAAGAGCAAGAGCCCAAACACCCCCTTAAGCCACCACGCTGGTGGATTTAAACTCATGTCCTCCGTATTTCCTTACGAGTCATGTCTTTGGGGGACAACACCGAGAAAACGGGTAAATTTGAACAGCTTATAAATCCCTGGCCCAGCAACCTGTTGTGTAACCAAAGCGTGCCTGGCGGATCACGTGGAGATAGCTATCGGTGGACGGCTTTTGTATTTAAATCCAAGCCTGAAGTCTCTTAGTTACGCTCCCGAGCTTGCAAGGTCGACTCCCTGTCAGTCTAAACCCCCTCCTTGGTTTGCTTCCAGCCTGAAACGACGCTTTTCGGGGCGCTCGGGCTTCGCCGCTGCAAGTAGCTGTCGCAACCCATTTAAGAACGAAGCGGCGCCCGTTCGGCGTTGCAATATTTATTTAACTCTTGCTCCAGGTACGGCTGCGGAGAAGCAGCTGGGCAAACAGGGTTTGAAGATGGGGGGAGATGCTAAATCTATAGCCGGGTTTTGGGGGTTTTTTAGCTGGGTTTTGGGGGTTTTTTTTAAGCCCACTTGTCCCCGTGTCTCTTCAAATGAGAGCTTGAGTGAGCTGCCCGCTTCTTGCGTGGGATTTTTGCGGCTAAAAGCCCAACCGCTGCTCCCCGCTTGGAGCGAGGAGCTGCCTTAAGGGCACCTGCTTAGCGTTCACATCCTCTGCTAGTGTTTGATGCTAATTCCCTAATTTATACGAGGGTTTTAATTAACATTAATGAGCTAAAGGGCATTAAGCAACTTATAATGGCAGGAGGATCTCGTGAAAACAGCAGTGGCACCGTACCAGGACCACCCGCCCGGTGGCTCCGTGTCACGGTAGCGGCAGCCCCGTGCCGTGGGAGCAGCGGTGCCGCTTGCGCCCCGGGACGATGTCACAGCTCAGCATCTGCAGGCAGCTCTCGGCAAACCGCTTCCTGCTTCCTTCCTCTCCGCTTCCAGGCGCGTGAACTGCCAGAAGGTCTCGGCCGGTGTTGCAAGACGCCTCTCGAGCTGTTAAGAGCCAAGAATATCGGTAGACCCTTAACCGAAACCCTCCGTCGCGGGGGCAGGCAGGGAGAAATCCCCTTTTCGGGGAGCATTTTCCACGCCGGCTGCGGCTCGTGGTTTCTAACGAGGCTGCAGGGGGAAATAAGGGCGGAGGATTTGGCTCCTGCTGCTGGGAGATGGATTCGATGAGCCATGGTGGTGTTTCTCTGTTCTTGGGCTTGGAATTAAACCGCCGCAAGACCTGAGCATCTCCATCCTTGTGGGGGAAAGTTTCCCTTCCCGGAGCTGCTCGCAGGTGGGACGAGGAGACGAAACGAAGGGCGACGTTGGGAAAGGGCTGTGGGTTTAACATCCACTCGCTCTGTCGAAGAGCTGGGTCAGCTCTTGCCGGTCTCATACCCTTGGCTGTTTGTTTCAAACCACCACCAACAAAACCTCTTTAAGCAAAACTTGAAAGTCAAAGGGAGGAAGTAGGTGTTTGGGTCTGCGGCAAGAATTTGAACTTGGCTACGCTGGGTGTTCAGATGAAACAGTTTGTGGCAAAACCAGGATGTTTTGAGATACCGGGGGGATCTCTCAGATTACCTGTGCCCTCTTGCTGCTTCCAAGCAAGTCCCCGGTACCTAAACCAACCTGAACTTGGCTGCTCCGGGCTCTGATGGAGACTCCACCACCGCCCTCGGCACCCACACTGCCCGTGGGGTCTTTCCTATTTTTAGGATCCAAATCCGTTACTGTTCCTCTTACCCACAATAAGCAAAGTCAACAGTTTATGCTCTTCTGTAGACCCCGATCTTTCAACCTCCCCATTCTGCGTCATGATTTTAGACCCTCGATCATTTGCGATTCCTTCCCCAATGAGTCTGAACCCTCCCTGAAATTCCATGCTCAACATCGGACATGTTCCAGCTGCAGAGAGCAGGAGGCTTCTCTCCGCTCTTGCCCATCCCAGGACGGGCTGTGACATAGTGAAGGTTGCAACACTCACTTTGGTTTGGTTTTGAACAGCTTAAAAGGCTGAAAGCCCCCTTTCCCCCCCCCCCCCCCCCGCTTTTCTGCAAAACCACTGGGTCCTGAGCTGTCCCCAGTGGAGTTGGTGGCTTCACCGGGGATGTCCCTGCGCTCAGCGGTGGCTTTCCCCGCATGTTGTGACGGCAGAAGGGGTGCCCTGCTGCTGCAACCGCCTCCTTAAAGCCCAGTTTGGCTCGTTAGCGAAGCTGTTTGTGTGTCTCCTGGCTCCGAACCTATTGGCAGCCACCTCGGAGAACACGTGGCGCTTCTTGGCAGGCGTTGGGAAGTGTTAGGCAATTGCATCCTCCTCTAAACGGCTCGCGGCTCTCCTTCCTCGTAGCCCAACTCACCTTGCTCTGTCCCCCAGGCTTTTTTCTGTAGGGTTGGTACCATCATTGTCCTTCTCCCCTTTTTTTTTCCCCCCCCCGATTTAACTCCCCACGTTCTCCCTTACCATCCCAAACTGCAAGGTCTTCTGCTAGGCCTGAATTTCTCCTCTCTATCTGCTCCTGTGCAGCAACAGTGATGTTTCACCACGTCTAGGAAGAGGAGCAAACGTTTGTTTGCTGGTTGGCCTTCCACCCCACGCAGGACCGGAGAAGACAGGGTCTGTCCTTCTTTCTGGAGCACATCTGACATAGCACAGGTTTTTTAGGAGGAGGAGAGGCTCGGTTGAATGGCATGAGCTTAGGGTATGATTCTCCAACTCCTCCATCTGCTGCTTGCTCGTGTTGAGCCCCCCAGATGAGGACTCAGAGGTGGGGCTTGCCCCTACCACGCCCAAGGCCCTGCTTTAGCTCAAGAGTGTCTTCTAGAGCATCATTTTCAGAAAGAAAGGAACATTCTTAGAATCTCCTGTGTTGGAAAAGACCCACGAGGATCATCAAGCCCAGCTCCACACAGGGCAACCTAAACGTTAAACCCTGTATCCAAGAGCACTCTCCAAACGCTTCTTGATCACCAACAGGCTCGGGGCCATGACCTCATCCCTGGGGAGCTTGTTCCAGTGCTTGACCACCCTCTCCATGAAGAATTCTTTCCTAATGGCCCTTCTGAACCACCCCTGATGCAACTTGAAGCCATTCCCTATCACCAGACACCCGAGAGAAGAGATCAGCACCTCCTGCCCTGCTCTCCATCACAAGGAAGGTGCAGACATCAGTGAGGTCACCTCTCAGTCTCCTCCAAGCTGACCAACCCCTGGCATCTTCCGCTGCTCCTCACAAGCCCCCTACTCCTTTCACCATCTCTGTTGCCCTTGGCTGGACACATTCTAATATTTTTGTGTCCTTCCGAGATGGTGGAGCCCTAAAGCGCCCACAGGATGCAAGGTGAGGCCACACCAAGATGTGGGACAACCACGTCGGTTCGTTATGCTGTGCCAGGATATGGGTGGCCCTTTTGGCCATGAGGGCATGTGGTTGACTCTTCCATGGTTGAGCTTCCCATCAAGCAAAGCCCCCAGATCCCTCTCCGCAGGGCTGCACTCCAGGACCTGTGGAGAACAGAGAGCTCCTTCCAGTGGACGATGAGTGAAAAGGGGACAGGGTCTGAGTGTCAAGGGCTCCAAAATTTATTTTAGGGGTGTCCAGGGTGTGGTCTGCTCAGATACAAGTGGGCAGAGACCCCACAGCCGCTTCGATTCCTCCCCCCACCTCTTTTTATCCAGGGTGTGTGAGCCAGCACAGAGGAGCCTGTGACTTTGTGGTACCTGGGATGGGGAAAACCCCAGCCTGAGCCTCAGCAAGAGGATGGAGGAGATCAGAAGGGGGGAAGGCTCTTCCACCAGCACAACTAGAGCTGGAAGAGGATGCTTATTGCAGATTTGATTGGGTTTTTTGAGCCTCATTTCTTCCTCCATGCTTTGACTTGCAAGCAAAAACCTCGGCGCAGTTCAGCAGTGGCTCCGATTTCCATCCTGACCTTTGCTTCCTCTGGTTAATTGTGGTTTGCCCTCTGCGAAGGAATGGAGACTCTTTGTGGACGTGGCCTTTTGTCCTCCTTTCCGCGTCAAGGAGCATCCTGTGGTGGGCTGTGTTAATCACAGATGAACAGAGGTTAGAAAAACCTTCTGGAGGGTCTGTACCTGACCCCAGCCACCAGCAAAACCAACTTCAAAGCCGGGTCAGGTTGCTCAAGGCCGTGTCCCGTTGAGTTTGTAGAGGGTTGGAGGTACCACCACCTCTCTCCGGGGTTAATGTGCCCTGAGGACTCCTCCTCACGTTACGGTTCTCGGGTCACACTCTCCTTTTGTGTCGGCCCTTCTGATTTTTCTCCCTGTGTGCTCGTTCTGCGCTCACCCGCAGCCTGACCTACTTTCCGCCGTCTTTGATTCCTTTCTCAAGTTCCAGGTTATTGAAAAACTCGCATTGGCCTCCTCCTTCCCTTCCCTCCTTCCCCTGCATGGCGATAACGTGGGCCGTTGCCCTTGATATTGTCTTTTTCTCCTGGTCTCTGAAGATTTCTGATGGTAGGCGGCACCGCAGGGAGGCCCGATGTCGGTTTTTAGCCTGAATTTGAGCTCTGTTTTTACCGCTGCTGAATTCTGGCCACAGGAGACGGCATGAAATCTCTCAGCCAGGTCTTCCAGTGCAGGAATCGTGGAGTTGAGGATCCCTGGGGGCAGCACTCGAAGGCAGATGGCTGTAATAACCTATTTCAGTCTTGGCAACCAAGGATAGAAATCATCCCTTTCCCTTTCCTAATGTTTTTGGGAGACCCTGGTTTGTAGCTGGAGGAGAAGGGGATGTTGTGGCGTGGGGGGTGGAGCCCTGAATTGGGATGACCCAGGGATACCGCGACCACGTCGGGTTCAAAACCAGCTTTGTGGCCGCCTCCGCATCCCAGCGGGATAGCAGCGGAGAAAGAAACATCCTAGTTCTTGTCTTTCTCCCCTCCCTGTTAAATCTCTGGGACCTCCCGTGCCTGCCGCAGCGATTCCTTACGACCTCCTAGTCCTGACGTTGGGTTTTCTCCAGCTCCTTTAAGCCAAGGAGAGGTTTTAAGCCTTACCGCCCCGGTTGAGAAAGAAGAGAGGAACTTTAAGGCGTGCTTCATTAGCAGCCTGCCCTCCTTGGCAGAGCCAGCAAAGGGAAACGCCGCGTTTAAAATTATTTGATAGCTCAAAAACGCGACAGAGAGCTGGCAAAACCCCTTTTGGCAAAGGAATCGGCTCGCAGCGAGCTCTGGCTGCCGTGGGTTGGCCAGCAAAGACGGATGCTTTCATCCTCACCCCAGACGGAGCCCGTGAGCGAGCCAGCGATCAGACAGCCCTGCCTGTCCTGGCATTTCCCGTACCCCTTTGTTGCCTTCGTTGGATTTTCTTTAGGAAGATTTGGCTTAAATTTGAGGAATGGGTTGCTCAGATCACAGCTGAGCGCTCTGCAGCTCAGAAGCAGCCACTGGCTGCTCCACGAGATCATCCCTCGAATCCGGGTTAAAGCAGCGGGTTTTCCAACCGGAGCCTTTTTCCAGGTGCGAGGGGGTTCTGGGTCACTACGAGGGGCTCTTCTCTCCCCTCTGCTGAGCGTGGTTTGTTGATAATTAGTGTGAGGACGTTTCATGGGTGTTTGAGGACTCCTGAATCTCTGTGTTACCCCGCAGATGTCACCTCAGCACCCAAAAGCTGCCAGGATGAGACCCTCCGTGTTGTCACTGCATGGAGACCAGAGCCCTTAGGCGCCTCTGGTTACTCCTGTGGGGTTTGAAACTCCCTAAAAACATCAGGATTTGGCCCATCGTGGCTACTTTCACCTCACAGAAGCTTTTTTTTAAGCTGCCTTGCGAGGCAAAAGTAGGAATCTGAACCTCCAGAGCTTCTCCATGCTGAAAAACAAAGTGTCCAGCGTGGGTCTGGTTTTGTTTTAGCTGTGGCTCTCCTGGGCCGTCTCCTCTTCCCGCCACGGCCCCTCCTTGGTTCGGGTTTGTGTGCTCTGGGAACGGCAGGCGGGTTTGCCATGGCTTTTCCATTGCGCGTGGCTTTTCCTGGTGTAATTACGGACCCAAATCGGCCGGCTTTGAACGCGTGGTTTCACCTCGTAAGCCCAGAAACCCTAAGGAAAGGCTTGCGGTGACATTAGGACTCTGCTTGTCCTTCCCTGGCGAGGTGAGGAGGAGGATGGGGATGAGCAGAACCTGTCCAAGGTAATGATCACGTGCTCCGTCTTTCTATATTTCTATTTTGGGCTCCGTAAATAACTTTTATTTACCCCAAAGTTCCTTTGATTACAGCCAGTTTCTTCATCCTGATGTGCTGGGAGTGGGTGGGGACGGTTCCGGTGGGGATCGGTCGCCTCCGCTCACCGCCGAGGTTACTGGTCTGCGCTGGTTACGGTTGCTTTGCGATCCAGGTGGATTTTGTTTCCCAATCCGGGTGGATTTTGGTTTCCTACCCGCGTTTCTAGCGCATTCCCTTCTCCTCCTCCTTGCGCCACGCTCTAGCAGCGTTTCCCTTTCCCGTTAGGACTCCTCGTTGCTGCTCTTTGCCTCGGGCAGCGCGCGGCCGCGTCTCCCTTCACTGGGCTCACGCTCTCCTAACGCTTGCTGTAATTTTTGAATAGTTCTTGCCGAAAACCCGGGATTCTCAGCCCTTTCTGGTAGCGCTTGTCAGTCTGTTTAGGAGCGGGGCTCTCAGGGAGACTTTGCCGTTGCCTCTGTCCCCTTTGGGTCTGAACCCTGTGTTCAGCATTTGTAACCCCTGCTTTGAGGGGGGGTGGCAGTGCCACAGGAGATGGCTGACATCCCTGTATCCCTCCCCTGGACAGCAAATGGCTTTTTTTTTTTTTTTTTTGCTTTTTATTTGGGTGATTTGAATAGAAACCGGGGCCAGGGCTGTGGCAGAGAAGCCCCCGGGTTGCTTTTTCCCTCTTGGTAGGTGTCTGGGTGGTGTTTGACTGAGTGCTCCCGTCCTTTGGGTACGGGGTTAGGATGGGGACAGCCCTAGATGAGGGGGGTTGGGATGGGGGGGGGGGGGGGGGGGGGGAGCCATTAATGTGGGGGGAAATTGAGTTGGGGGCCAGGGGGGCAGCCAGGCCCCATGGGGAATGGGGGGCTGGGCTGGAGGTGTGAGGGGGACCAGGGAGAGAGATGTGCTGTTGGCCGGGGAGAGGGGCCTGGCCCTGGCCCTGTCCTATCCCCATGACCCTGTCCCTGTCCCCCCTGTCCTGTACCCATGACCCTGTCCCTGTCCTGTATCCGGGACCCTGGCCCTTTCCTGTACCTGGGACCCTGGGCCTGGGCCTGGGCCTGGCCCCTCTGGCCCTGTCCTGTACCTGGGACCCTGGGCCTGGCCCCCCTGGCCCTGTCCTGTACCTGGAGCCCTGGGCCTGGCCCTGTCCTGTACCCGGGACCCTGGGCCTGGTCCTGTACCCCCTGGCCCTGTCCTGTACCCAGGACCCTGGGCCTGGGTCTGGGCCTGGCCCTGTCCTGTACCCGGGGCCGGGCCTAGAGGAGCTGCCGGGGCCCTGGGCACGTCGGGCCTGGGGCTGAGCCGGGCCTGGCCTTGGGGCCTTGTCCGGTATCCGGGGCCCAGGCCTCGCCCCCCCGCCATACAGCGTCCCCCTTCTCCCCTCGATCGCTCGGCGCTCCCCTCCCCTCCCTGTCGCCACCTCCCGCGCCGCCTTCTGCCGGCGGGGGCGCGCCGAGCTGGCGCTCGCCGCCCCCGACCGCCCGGCCTGGCGGGCGGGCGCGCGCGGCTCGGCGCTCGGCCTGGTGGCCTGGCGCCCGCCCCGCATGTGCCGGAGCCAAGATGGCGGCCTCCACCTCCTCGCAGCCCAAAGTGACAAAAGCGCCGGCGGCGCCGCGACCCCGGGACCGGGACCGGGGTGGGGACGGCGAACCCGAGCCCGAGGCGGCGCCCGAGCCGGGTGAGCCCCCTTTTTCCTCCGCCGACCCCGCCCCGCCGCGCCCGGGCCCACCCGCGGCCCCCCCCCCCCGCACCCCCCCCATCCCCCCCTCTTCCCCCGTCGCAGCGTCGGGCCCGACCCGCGGCCGCCGACCGGTTCCAGGCCCGGCCCTGACCGGGAAGCAGAGGGGAGAGGGGGTGGCCCGGCGAAGGCCGCTGTCGCCGAGCCGCCGCCCTCCTTTGTCCGTACCCCGGCCTCGCTTTGTCCCTCCCGGGGGCCCCGCCATCCCCTCGGCGGCCTCCCCCCCCACCCCCCCCATGGGCCCGGCTTGTCCCATCCGCCACGGGCCGCGCCCGGTTCCTGTCACCGCCGGGACCGGGGGCGGGGGAGCGTTTCCCCTCCTCCCCGCCTGCTTCTCGCGGGGGGGAACGGGACCTGGGGAGGACAGACGGACCCGGGGGGGGGGTGGGGGGAGGGAGATGCAAATACCGGCCGGGCCCTGGCACCGCCCCGGGGTGGGAAGGGGGCCTGGTGAGCCCGAGGTAGCCCCCAACCTGCCCTCAGGCCCGGGTAGGGAGCTGCCACCTTCCAGCCTCTGTCCCCCGCAGGGAGCTGCCACCTTCCCCATCCTCCTTCCCATAGGGAGCTGCCACCTTCCCCATCCTCCTCCCCACAGGGAGCTGCCACCTTCCCCATCCTCCTTCCCATAGGGAGCTGCCACCTTCCCCATCCCCTCCCCGCAGGGAGCTGCCACCTTCCCCATCCTCCTTCCCATAGGGAGCTGCCACCTTCCCCATCCTCCTTCCCATAGGGAGCTGCCGCCTTCCCCATCCTCCTTGCCACAGGGAGCTGCCACCTTCCCCATCCTCCTTCCCAAGGGACCTGCCACCTTCCATGTCCCCTTTCCCTCTGGGAGCTGCCACCATCGGTGTCCTCCTCGCCACCGTCCCTATTCTCCCCCCTGCAGGGACCTGCCACCTTCCATGTCCCTCTCCCCGCAGGGAGCTGCCACCTTCCCTGTCCCCTTTCCCGCAGGGAGCTGCCACCATCAGTGTCCTCCTCACCACCATCCCTATCCTCTTCCCCCCCAGGAGCTGCCACCTTCCCTGTCCCCTTCCCTGGCAGGGAGCTGCCCCCGTCCCTGTCCCCCCCCCTCTCCCCTACCCGCTCTCCTGTCCCCACACATACCCCCCCCCCCGGGCCCCATGCACCCCCAAATCCCACGGCAGGTCACCGCTGTCCCAATGGCTCGTCATCTGTCACCAGGGCAGGTGTCCCCCCCTAAAAGCACCCACCAGCCCGGGGCAGAGCCCCATTCTCTGCGGTGACAGCATCACTTCTCCCCCTTGAGCTCTTAGGCAAAGGTTTAAGCTGCTCCAGACGAAGCCACCTCACCTCACCCCAACCTCCCTTGTGTTATCTGCCCTTGGGGGCTAACGATCTCCTTCTCTTGGCAGTCCTGGCTCCGGAAGAGGAAGAACTGGTGGCCATGGAGGTGGGTTCACCCCCTCTGCCGAAAAAAAGCGCTCCCGCTGGGCAGCTGGATCAACCTCCCACCAGGATAGGGACCAAACTGTCTCCTGAGCCGCCTGGGAGCAAACCAGAGCCTCAGGACTCCAAAAGTGAGTGTTTTTCCTGGCTTCTTGTCGTCTCTGACAGCCGAGCGCTGGGTTTCTGCTGCGAGGAGAGAGTGGGAAGCCTGGCAGGTGTTTGTTTAACCTGATCGGGGACAATTTTCAGGTCCTTTTACTTAATTAATTCTCTAATTAAGAGGGTGGCTGTGTTGTACTCTGGTATCACGGGTTTACATTGGGTTTTTTTCCCCGGTGCCAGCAGCTTTCCAAAGCTCGCCAGGACCTATGTGCGTTCCCTGTCCTCCTTAAACCATGTCAGTCAGTCCTTCCTCTCCTAATTAACGACGTTTCCCTAAAACAATCGCTTTAAGATCCCTCTCACTGGCTGGGCTTTGGAGCCTGCCTGCGGCTCACCGAATTATGGGCAAAGCTTCCAAAAACGCTCTGGAAAACATCCTCGAGGAGGAAAATCCGGCCTCCTTCCACCCCAGAGCAGCAATCCTTGTCCTCCCACAGCTCCGCTCGCTCTTCCCCGCTTTATTCCTGCCTGCACAGGGATGCGTGGAGCATCTTAACGTTCAAAATTAGGGTTGGGGGTGGTAAAAATCACTCGCGGGGGGATGTGTGGCCGGATGCTGCTCCTTGTCCTCCTGCTATGGCTTTGCCCTGGTTTTATTTTTTCTCTTTCCCCCCCCCCCCCCCCATCCTTTCTCTTTTCAGCCCAGAACCTTACAACGTGCGAAGTGTGCGGTGCCTGCTTCGAAACCCGCAAAGGTTTATCCAGCCACGCCCGTTCTCACCTACGGCAACTCGGCGTTGCCGAATCGGAGAGCAGCGGGGCTCCCATCGATTTGCTTTACGAACTGATGAAACAAAAAGGCAAACCCGACGGCAGCCCCATGTCTCCCACCCTCAGCAAAAAATCCGGTTCCCCCAAAGATGCCACCACCGGCTCCCCTCGACCCACGCTCCTGGCCCTCGGCAAGGCCGGCGATCGCCTGCCGGATGGTCCTGTTAATAAAGCTATCAAATCCCCTCCCGGCTTCTCCAAAAACCTCTCCCAACCAGGATCCCCCATCCTTAAGAAGGTGCCGCCCGCTCTTTCGGGGTCCCCGTCTCCGAAAAACCCTGAGGAGAAGAGCTCCAAGCTCTCGCTGAGCCCTCTGCAGAGCTCTCCAAAAGCACAGTGGCCGCAGGCGGATGAGGAAGGACCCCTCAATTTAAGTGAGTTTGGTTTTGTTTTGGTTTTTTTCCCCGGTGTTTTCCGTTCGGCTGAGGGCAGGGGAAATCCCCGGCTTCTCCCGTCTTGCTCCTGCCAAGCCAGGCATCCCTCGGTGGCTGGGAGGGCACAGAGCTCGGTGGAGGAGCTGGCGCTTGGTAATCACCGCGCCGGGGAGATACGCGGCCACTTGGCCTATCGGAGGGGACGGTCTTTCCTGACTGAGCAAACGGGCGTTCCCATCGGGATTTCAGGAAAACCGCTGGCTCTCCATCCTCTAAGCTCTTTACATCTCTCTCCCCCATTTCTCTCGCCTCCTCCGGGCCATGGTTCCACTGGCATCGAGCACCCTCCCGCGCCGCGGCTATATCCGGCACAGCCGCCTCCCCTTTCCCAACGGAGCACGGTGGCTTTGGCCGGCGTCAGCCCGTTCCCTGCTCCCATTTCCAGCGTCGGATGCGCTTGGAGAGGCACTGCCAGAGCTCTTGGCCCTGCAGCCCTGGTGCTGCTGTGTCCCTCTTCATCCCCAAGCTCCATCGGTGACTTATTCCGACGCCTTGGGGCCAAAACGGCTTTCCCGGCAGCAGCCAGCTCTTGCCACCTTCTCCCAGAGCACCGCATCTTGCTGGGAAACGTCTTCATCACCAGCTCAAAGGGCTCTTTTGGCTTCTCTGCCTCGTTAGTTCTTTGTCCTCGTTAGCGGGCTTGCCCAGCAAGCCCATCCTGCTGCTGGCAGCACTGACTTCATCTTTCCCGGTGGGAATCGCGGCACATTTGGGGTCGTTTTCTGCAATAAAGCGGAAGACGCCGTCCTCACGTTTGCTGTATCTGCTCCTTCCCTCATTGCGGGGATCTGATATCCCTCAAAATCCCCACGGCTGGGGATTTCCTAGCCCTGCGAGGTTTCTTGCAGCCAAAGGGCTATAAAATCACTCCGTCCTGGCTACCATCTCGCTTTTCCCAAGCTGAAAAGCTCTGGGATGGCAGAGCTGGATGCTGACGGGTGGCGAGGATGCGCCCGGGGGGTTCCCGGGACAGAGACGCTCTTCGGGGGCGCCACTCCTCCGCCGGTGACAGAAGACGCAGGGTTTGGCCCCGGCTGGTCCTCGCAGCCCTTGAAAGACTCAGAGCAGCAACAGAAAAAGGCTTTATGCCTGTGGCGTAGCCAGCGCCGTAATTCCTCTTCGTTAGGGCTGCCTGCTAACGAAGCCGTAGGAGTAGCCGGCCTCTTGGTGGGTCGCTCAGCTTGGTGTGAGCTAAATCCCTGGCAGGCTGCAGCGGCCGACAGATCCCAAGCCATGGCACAAGGAATCGGCCGATTTTCTCCCTTGTTCCCATTCGCCAGGCAAGAAAGCGAAGCCGCGGCAGGGTTTTGGCTGCCGCGATGCCTCTGCTCCCGCTCCGTAGGTCCCTTCCCTGACCCAAAATCCCAACTCGGGTTAGAAATTACCACCCCGGCCTCCCCGCTGAGCTCTTTCCACCAGCGGGGACGGCTGCGTGGTGCCTGGGAGCAGGGATCTGCCTTGATTTCCCCATCCCGATGCAGCGCCGATGGTTTCTCCCTTCCCCTCTGCCAGCCGGAGGGCGGATAAGTGCCGGTGAAATTGCGTTTCTCCTCCAGGATATTGCGTGGCGCAGGTTGCGGCTTGGGTTTGGTGGTAAAACCTCTTCCCGCTTCATCTTCCTCTTCATCAACGTGCCGTGAATCGGGGGATTCCCCGAGGTGGGAGATTTCCCCCCCACCTCCAGGGCTGAGCATCCAGCACCGGGATTAGCAGGAACGCCCTCGGTTTGGGCACGGGCATTTGTCCCGGTGCCACCGGCACCGCAGTGTCCAGGGAGCGTGTCTTCATCCAGAGCCCTTCCTCTTCCCCCCTCCCCGCCGCTTCCCGGGAACACGAGCAGGGAAGGGACACGAGTGTCTGCATTATCCCAGTGCTCCGGCTCCCACCTCTGCCGTCGGAAGCCCTCCGGCTCCCCGCAGCCCCCGCCCCGTTGCGTTTTCCTGGGGTACCCCGATGCGTTCGAGCCTGCTACCCATTTCGGCCACCGATCGGCTTTGCCGCCGTGGGCTGCGTCCGTCTGTCCTATCTGTTGAGCAACGCTGGTCTTTCTTCTCTTTCTCTCTCTCTCTCTCTCTCCCCCCCCCCCTCCCGCGCCCGGGGGGGCCGGGCGAGTATCCGCTGCGAATTCTGCGGCGTACTTTGGAACCGCGGGGCCACGCTCGATCCCACCTCCGACAGATGGGGGTGACCGAGTGGTACGTCAACGGTTCGCCCATCGATACGCTACGGGAGATCCTCAAACGGAGAACCCAACCGCGGAGCAGTGCCTCTAATCCCACCGGTCCCGGGCAAAAAGCCATGGCCAAGACCCTCTTGGGCAGCATAGGATCCTTGGATCCGCGAGGTCCTGGAGAGATTCACATCCCTACCCTCACCAAGAAGGTCCAGCAACCTGGCAGCCCCATGGGGCAATCTCCTACCTCGTCCCCACCTCCCACCGCCCGGAAGATGTTTCCAGGCCTTTCTCCTCCCTCCTTGCAGAAGAAACTCAAACAAGATCAACTGAGGGTGGAAATCAAACGGGAGATGATGTCGGGAGGACTCCATGGAGAACCTCATCCATCCGACCGAGCCTGGTCCCCGCGGGAGGAGATGTCACCCTTGAATCTCTGTAAGTGTACGGCTGTCGCCTTCCCCGCTCCGTCTGCGGGGCCGGATGGGACCGTGCTCCCACAGGGATGGGAATGCGGGGATTCCTCTGGCTTTGGGAAGGGCTGAGGGCTCACCCTGGTGCTCTGGGGGAGCCCACATCATCTTCCATGGGCCATGGTGTCGGGGAGGAGCGGAGTTGGGGGCGTGGGTAAGCACGGTCCTTCCGATCCTTTTCCCCTCCCTGACCCCGCGTCTCTCCTCGCAGCCTCCCGAGCCGACCCGGTGCGAGACATCCGCTGCGAGTTTTGCGGCGAATATTTCGAAAACCGCAAAGGTTTGTCCAGCCACGCTCGATCTCACCTCCGACAGATGGGGGTGACCGAGTGGTCGGTCAACGGTTCGCCCATCGATACCCTACGGGAGATCCTGAAGAAGAAATCCAAACCCTGCGTTATCAAGAAGGAACCGCACACCTCCAGCATCGAACCCCCTAAATCTATCGGGGAGGAAGGGACGGACCCCAAAACTGCTGGAAAAATCCTGCAGGGCATGGCCCTGCCTCCCCTGGGCGGGCGGACGGGGAAACCCAGCCCCGGCAGTTCCACCTTGAACCGGGAGATCTCCTTGTCGCCCCTCACCAGCAAAACCCAGGGCAGTTTCCTGACGCCGTTGTCGGCCAAACGACCGTTACAGGATGATCGGTTGGGTCCTCACGTCGAAGTCAAGCACAAGGCGTACATCCAGACCGAGCTGCCCTTCAAAACCAAGCCCGTGCACGACAAACCCGCGCACACGTGTGAGTGGGGGGCCGCGGGGAGGAGCGCGGTGATGCCTCGGCAGGTGGTGGGGTGGGGACGGTGCTGGGCCGGGAGGGGGTTTTGGCTCGGGGGGCCGGGCCGGGAAGGGGTTTTGGCTCGGGGGGGCCGGGCCGGGAAGGGGTTTTGGCTCGGGGGGGTGTGCTGGGAAGGGGTTTTGGCTCACAGGGCCGTGCCGGGAAGGGGTTTTGGCTCGGGGAGCGGGGCGGGAAGGGGCTTTGGCTCGGGGGGGTGTGCCGGGAAGGGGTTTTGGCTCACGGGGGGGGGGAAGGGGTTTGGCTCGGCTCGGGGGGGGGCCGGGAAGGGGTTTTGGCTCGGGGCGGTGCCGGGAAGGGGTTTTGGCTCGGGGAGCGGGGCCGGGAAGGGGCTTTGGCTCGGGGGGGTGTGCCGGGAAGGGGTTTTGGCTCACGGGGTCGGGGGGAAGGGGTTTTGGCTCGGGGGGTGCCGGGAAGGGGTTTTGGCTCGGGGGCCGTGGGGCCGGGAAGGGGTTTTGGCTCGGGGGGCCGGGCCGGGAAGGGGTTTTGGCTCACGGGGTCGGGACGGGAAGGGGTTTTGGCTCGAGGGGCCGGGCCGGGAAGGGGTTATGGCTCGAGGGGCCGTGCCAGGAAGGGGTTTTGGCTCGGGGGGCCGGGCCGGGAAGGGGTTTTGGCTCTCGGGGCCGGGCCAGGAAGGGGTTTTGGCTCTCGGGGATGCAGAGCAGGGATAGGGGAGTGGAGATTTGGGGTGGTTTCTCCTGATCCAAGTAAGCCTGGCTCCGTGGAGCCTTCCCCCCTGCTCTCCACCAGCCCACTGGCAGCGCCAGGGGATGCTTCTAGAGCTGGAAAACACCAGGAATTTCAACCCGGCGGAGGCTTTGGGGGGGGAACTGCCCCTGCGCCGCGTCCCTGCCCTCACCCCCTCACCCCTCGTGCATTTTTCTCCCCCCCCCCGCCCCCAGCCAGCGAAGCCTGCTGCGAGCTGTGCGGCCTCTACTTCGAAAACCGCAAAGCCTTGGCCAGCCACGCGCGGGCGCATCTCCGGCAATTCGGCGTCACCGAGTGGTGTGTTAACGGTTCGCCTATCGAGACCCTCAGCGAATGGATCCGACATCGACCCCAAAAAGCCGGCGCTTACCGGAGCTACATCCAAGGCGGGCGACCCTTCACTAAGAAATTCCGTAACTCTTCCCACGCCCGGGATCACGACGGCGGCGGTGGCGCTCGACGGATGCCCCTCAGCCTTCAAGCCGGCGGCGTCACCCTTCTGAGCAAAGGATTGATGGGAGATTTGGCTCACGGCGATGCCGGAAAAATCCTGGATGGGGGAAGCAGCGGTGAGCGGCCCATGATCACTTCCCCCCTCTCGTTGGTGAAGGTGGAGGAACATCAACGCTCCAACATCAACAGTGAGTTGGGGAGAAGCCCGCCGGGAGAGGGCAGAGGGGGTCTCTGGCACCGGCAGAGCACCGGGAAAACCCTGCCCTGGCCCCTCTGCCCGTTCCCGGCAGCACCGTGAGAGGGGGGGGGTTCTTTAGCTGAAACACCCCCCCCCTTTCTATTCCCCCTCCTCCTCTTCCTCCCTGGGACCCAGTTCCCCATGGCGAGTGGGAGCTGCTCCCTGTTTTCAGAGAGGCCGTGCCGGCGGTGCCGTGCCGCCGCTTTCGGCACCGGGCGAAGCCGTTTGTACCCCTTCCTCCCCTCCCCGATCTAACACCCCCCCCCCCCACCCCCCCTCGCTTCCATTTTTTCCTCTCCCAGAGTTCGAACGGAGGCAAGCGCGACCGCTGGACGCCCCCCTCCATCGGGAAGAGGAAGGAGCTGAATTCCAGCAGAAAATGGAAGAGACGCGGCAGCCGCCGCCGCGGATGAGGCCGGTGCCTTCCCTGGTCCCTCGCCCCCCCCAAACCTCTTTGGTGAAGTTTGTGGGGAACATCTACACCCTCAAATGCAGGTAGGTCACCACGGGAAAAGGGAGGATTCATCCCATATCCATAGGGATCCTCCTTCCCGGCCGGAAGCGCTGCCTTTCCCTGCTCCGTGGGGTGGATCCTGCTTTTTGGGGGCTGTCCTCCACCCCCCCACACCCCCCCCCCACACACCCCCCGCCGCCAAAACCGCGATTCCCAAGCTGATGCCGTGTCCCTCCGTAGGTTCTGCGAGGTGGAATTCCAAGGTCCCCTTTCCATCCAGGAGGAATGGGTACGGCATCTCCAACGACACATCCTGGAAATGAATTTCTCCAAAGCGGATCCTTTACGGGGCGAAGATCCCCCCCCACCCGAACCCCCCACCCTCGCCGAGGCTCAGTAACAGGGAAGCGACCGCGGAATGAATTTCCCCCCCGCGGTGGCGCCGGAACTCCCCCCCCCCCCCCCCTTCCCCACCCCAATTCCTTTTTTTTTTTTTTTTGGGAAATGGGGGGGGGGCGCCCCCCCCCCCCCCTGGGGGCGGGGGGGGGTGGGGGGGATGACACAATCCCGGCCACAAGCACTACATGGATCCAGACAACCCTCGGCGATCCCACGGGAGCCGCGCGGCAACCGGGATCCGGCACCGGATCGGGGAGGGAACAACTCGATGCTGGTCCCGGCACAGAGGTGTAGGGGGGACGGGGGGGAATTTTCCCCCTTCCCTCGCTTCTCAAAATCCGGGTGGTTTTTTTTTTTTGGTTGTTTTTTTTTAACCCAAAGAACAAACGGTGCCGCGATTCGGGATGGAGCCGGGCCGGAGGGGAATTTCGGGGAGCAGCCGCGTTCCCGGAAAACGCTGTGGATTTTGTATATGACCCTTAGAGTTAATGTATATTCGATTGTTTGTTTGTTTTTTTGTTTTTTTGTTTTTTTTTTCCATAGGCAACGATGAAGTTTAGTCTCGCGTAGATGTCGGAATCCCTCGGTTCCGGGGTTGCATGTTGCCCAAAATCCCCTTTTCCCACACCAAAAAAACCTGCCGGATTCACCACTTCCCGGCTTCCCGCTGCCGTATCCCGTTTCATTTCACCAGAGAGGAGCAGCGGGGTGAGCACAAACCCACTGGAGACAATAAGCTCCAGTGGGAGCCGGGAAATCCCGTGGGAATTCCTGGCGTTCCCATCCGGAATCGGCCGCGGCGGCGCCGGGAGGATTCGGCTCAGCCCCCCCTCCCCCCCCCCCCCCGCCCCGTTCACCGTTGCTTTATTATTTCTTTATTTTTTTCCTGGTTTTTCCTCGTCTAGCTCCATAGCCCTTCCGACTTTTTTAAACTCTAGATTTGTGTAGAGATAAGGAATATTCATTTTTATTTGAAAATCCTGAAACTTCTGAATTTCGGAAGGAATTTTAACGGATAAATATTTTTTTTCCTTTTTTTTTTCTTTTTTTTTTTTTTTTTTTTTTATTTCCAATTTTTTTTTTTTGGGGGGGGGGGGGGGGGGGGGGGGGGTGTATTCTGGTGATTCTTGTACCCGGGAATATGGGACGATGGATTAAATTCTTCTGGAAATGAAGCTGGGGGGAGAGCGGAGTCACTGGATACCTGGAATGTGGGGATCCCTCGGGGAGGGTTAAGGGGGGGGGGGGGGGGTGGTCAGGATGAGGCCGTGTCCTGGGAATGGGGATACTGGGATTGGGGTGTGGCCGTGTCCCCTGGGAATGGGGACAGTGGGGTCGGGATGAGGCCGTGTCCCCTGGGAATGGGGACAGTGGGGTCGGGATGAGTTCGTGTCCGCGGGGATGGGGACAGTGGGGTCGGGATGAGGCCGTGTCCCCTGGGAATGGGGACAGTGGGGTCGGGAAGAGGCCGTGTCCCCTGGGAATGGGGACAGTGGGGTCGGGATGAGTTCGTGTCCCCTGGGAATGGGGACAGTGGGGTCGGGATGAGGCCGTGTCCCCTGGGAATGGGGACAGTGGGGTCGGGATGAGGCCGTGTCCCCTGGGAAGAGGGGACAGTGGGGTCGGGATGAGGCCGTGTCCCCTGGGAATGGGGACAGTGGGGTCGGGATGAGTTCGTGTCCCCTGGGAAGAGGGGACAGTGGGGTCCGGATGTGGCCGTGTCCCCTGGGAATGGGGACAGGGGGTCGGATGAGGCCGTGTCCCGGATGGGGACGGGGGTCGGATGAGGCCGTGTCCCGGATGGGGACACCGGGGCGGATGGGCCGTGTCCCCCGGATGGGGACACCGGGGACGGGATGGGGCCGTGTCCCAGGAATGGGGACGCTGGGACCGGGGTGCGCGGACACCGGGACAAGGCCTTGACCCCCTCGGGAGCAGGGGGCGCGCGGGGCCCTGACGGGGCGGAGCCTCGGCGGTCGCAGCCAATAGCAGCAGCCAATAGCAGCAGCCAATAGCAGCAGCCAATAGCAGCAGCAGCCGCCGCGCGGAGGGGCGGGGCGAGGCGCGGACCCGGCCGCAGAGGGGGCGGGGCTGGAGGCGCGAGGCGGCGGCGCCGCGCTATTGGCGCAAGCAGGGTTATCCCGCCTCTGATGGGACCAATCAGAGGATAGAGCGTCGGCGGTCACGCCTCCTCGCGACGTGACAGCCGCGCCGACCAATCAACCGCCGGCCTTGCGGGTTCCATTGAGCGAGGAGCGCGTCGCGCCGCGATTGACACCCGCACCCGCCAACCGCCGTGGGGGCCGCCCGATGGACGGCGAGGGAGGCGGTGAGCGACATCCCCCGGTGGCCAATGGGAGCTGCGGCTCACTCGGGAGGCTGGACCAATGGCGGCGGTGCGCGGGGTGAAGAGGGGAGCTGCCGACCAATGAGAGAGGGGGAGGCGGAGCGGCGCGGCCAATGGGGCGGGGAGGCGGGGCCCGCGCGCTGCCGTTACCGTCTCGCGCAGGAGGAGGCGGCGGCCGGCGGCGGTGCCGCCATCATGAGCTACTCAGGTGAGGGGCGGCGGCGCAAGATGGCGGCGGGGGCGGCCCCACGGGGGAGCCGGGGACGCGGCCGGGGGCTGCCGCGGGTCTCGGGGGCATCGACTGTGGAGCCTGCGGGCTCTGCGGCCGGGCGGGCCCCTGAGGGGCGATGGGCGCTGCCGCCGCCCGGCCTTGCCCTGACGGGGCCGGGTCGGAGTCCGGGCCCAGCGCCTCGGAGCCCCGCTGTGGTCTCGGCCCATTCGGCTCCCACCCCCGGGACCCCGGCCCGGTGCTGCCCGGGCACCCCCAGGCCGGGGGAGCGTCCAAGCCCCGATGCGGGTGGCGGGGGAGAAGGGAGCGCCCCAGCCTCTGTTTCTGACAGAAAACCGATTGATTTTAAACATAACCGCGATCGAGCTTCATTAGGGTCCGTCTGATTTCTGCCTGGCGGTGGTGGCTGACAGGAATTCCTTGCCCTCGCTCAGGTTACGGCTGTCATTCTCCTCCCCGCCTGGTTTAGCGGCAATTTTGCCTTTCCTTCTTTTAATCTTAAGAGGTTTTATTCATTTACTGGCTCCTGGAGCGGCCTTCCAGCTCACCTGTGGAGTATGATGGGTGTAGGAAGTGATTCGCTTCTATATTGGGCTGGAAGTGGCTGTAAACTGGGGGGGGGGGGGGGGAAGACAATTAATAAATTACCTTTCTTCTGTAAAGAGGCATTTCTAATTAAGGCAGAAATCACAACAAGAACCTGCGAGATACCATCGCTTTCCCATAGCGTGCGTCTAGGGAAGTGGTTTGCCTACGGACCCTGGCTAACGAAGCTGTAATTACTCTGAAAATTAAATGTGGGGGTAATGCTTTCTCGACTGGGGAGCTGTCCCGGCCGGGGCTCCTCTGGCCCATGTCTTTCCATCCCAGTATCCATCTTCCAGCTGGTTTCCTACAAGGGCAAAGTGCAGCAATTCCGTCTGGGTACATTTTCGCCTCAAAGGGCGTATGAATGTCAGCCCCAAGAGGCTGCAGGTTGGCAGACGATGGGATTAAAACTTCCCCAAAGTGTCCCCGTCCCCACTTTTTAGGCATTAATCGGAGCGGGGTTTGTTCCAGTGCGAGATCCCTCTCGCTTTCCCGAACGCTTCGCCTCCGCTCCCAAAATATTCAGTCGTGGACACCGTTAGCAGGAGCTCAGCTTGAAATGAAAACCTTTTTTTTTTTTTTTTGGCGTAAGATGATCAAAAGCTGTCGCTCTTGCAGGGATGTCTCATTGGTGGGACGACGTTACGGTTTGAGTCCTTCGCCCTTTGGTGTGAGACTCGTGGATTAGCCGGGGCGTCGCTGTGTTTTGATGCTGGGTAACGAGTATCCCTTCATCCGCGAGTGTCACGTTAACGAGAAACTCATCCCTAATTGCTTTTTCCTCTTTTCTAGGTTATGGAGACTGGAACTCTGGGACAAACAGAGGCAAGTACAGTAAAAAACTGGAGTAATTATTACCTTCCACTTCAGAGCTGTTTCCCAAGCCTGAGGAAGATGTGCGGAGCTCGACGACGAGCGACCGCCCTCCCCGCCGCAGCACGAACCCCGTGTAGCCCCTTACTGCCCCTCCCGCGCGACGCTTTTCTTCTTTTATTTTAAAAACGTTGAAGCTGACAGAAAACTTTGTCACCATCAACAGTTGCGTGGCTAAACTGTTCTAGGCAAAATATTTGGGGTTTGGAGTTGTTGTCCACCAAAAAATAAAAACCCAAACCCTTTCTACTACTTGGAAAATCTGAATGAAGTTAGTGCAGGCGATGATGTAAATCAAGGCTGGGGGTGACAGCAGAAATATAAACTCCCTCTCCCGTGCGTGCCAGCAGCCAAATAAAATATCGGGGAGGAGAAAAACTTAAATTTTAAGCCTCCGCAGGCTTTTAATTGGCTTTGTGTTATTTCTCCAGTGGTTTTTTTTTTTTGTTTATAGCTTCTGTTTTTTTTGTTTGGGCTTCTTTAGCAAGAGGAGGAGCTGTTGGTCACTTTTGATTTTAAAATAGGTGGGAAATGCCAGGCAGGAGGCGTTTTTGCTTCCAGCACTTGGCTGTGCTCTCTTCAGAGAGGACAGGTACGCACTATCGCTAGGAAGCAGCTCTGCCCAGAGGGACCTGGGGGTCCTGGGGGGCCACAAGGTGGCCACGAGCCAGCAGGGTGCCCTGGTGGCCAAGAAGGCCAAGGGCGTCCTGGGGCGCAGCAAGAGGAGCGTGGCCAGCAGGGCGAGGGAGGTTCTCCTCCCCCTCTGCTCTGCCCTGGGGAGACCCCACCTGGAGCTCTGCGCCCAGTTCTGGGCTCCCCACTTCAAGGAGGAGGAGGAGGAGCTACTGGGGAGAGCCCAGAGGAGGGCAACCAAGGTGATGGGGGGCCTGGGGCATCTCCCCTAGGAGGAAAGGCTGAGGGAGCTGGGCCGTGAAGCCGGGGCCAGGCAGGGGAACCAAACCGGGGGGGGGGGGGGCCAACTCTTCCCAGGGGCCCCCGGGGGGGGGCAAAGAGGTTCCAGTTGAACGGGAGGAAGAACTTCTTGCCTGGGGGGTGCCCGAGCCCTGGCCCAGGCTGCCCAGGGGGGCTGTGGAGTCTCCTTCTCTGGAGATCTTCACCCCCCGCCTGGACGCTGTCCTGTGCCCCCTGCTCTGGCTGAGCCTGCTTGGGTGGGGGGGTGGCACTGGGTGAGCTCCGAGGGCCCTTCCAACCCCGGCCAGGCTGGGATTTCCGTGACCCTTTGGATTTAAGGGCGTAGAAAGCCACTTGCAGATGTCCTGGTGAAGCTACGTCCCCTGTGCATTCATCTGGCTACCAACAGCTTCGTATCAAACTTCAAAAAACCAGCTTAAAGTGTTCACCCAAAAAAGGGTTTTTATGGATGCTCTGCCTTGGCGTGTTTATTCCTCTCCAGAACAGGTCACCTATAGGTTGTGGCTGTATTTTATGGGACATATACGAGGAAATTGTTCCCTTAAACCTTTGTGAGCTCAACGACTCAAAGTTTATAGGTGACTTAAATAGAAATTTGAGCCTTTTTTTTTTTTTTTTAATCTTAACTCCCAGTAGCGATCGCTTGGGGCATCTTAATTTAAATTAAAATATTAGTGAAGCCAGATAACTGGAAATAACCCCAGCTCTTTTATTTTTGTCCTTCCAGGTTACGAGGGATACAGTTACGGCTATGGCTATGGCCAGGATAATTCGGGTAATTACGGATACGGCATGGCCACGTCGAACTCCTGGGAAATGGCCAATTCGGACGTTGACATGAACCCCGACGGTTCGGGCAGCGGCAACGCCGACGCCGTCATCGCGAAAATGAACCAGCGCTTAGATATGGTGTCGCACATGGACACGGACACGATGCAAGGAGGACACTACGGATCTGGCGGAGACAGGTGAGCGCGGGGCACGAGGCCAGGAGACGCGGTAACGATCTGCTGCTTGTTAAAAGAGTCATCGCTGTTTGGTTTGCGCCTCGTCAGTCTCGTTCTTGCCTTTTCCAGCGTCGTGACTTAAGCGAGCGTCCGGAGCTGGCTCGGTCACCTGCTGTAACCGTAAAATAGGATTTTACGCTAAATTTTCATAGAATCATAGAATGTTTTGGGTTGGAAGGGACCCCTAGAGGTCATCTAGTCCAACCCCCCTGCAGTGAGCAGGGACACCGCTAACTAGATCAGGTTGCTCAGAGCCCCATCCAACCTGGCCTTGAATGTTCCCAGGGATGGGGCCTCCACCACCTTTCTGGGCAACCTGTTCCAGTGTTTCACCACCCTCGTTGTAAAGAATTTCCTCCTTATATCCAGTCTAAACCTACCCTGCTTCAGTTTAAAACCATTACCCCTTGTCCTCTCACAGCTGGCCCTACTAAAAAGATTTTCCCCATCTTTCCTATAGGCCCCCTTTAGATACTGAAAGGCTGTAATCAGGTCTCCCCGCAGCCTTCTCTTCTCCAGGCTGAACAAGCCCAACTCCCTCAGCCTGTCCTCATAGGAGAGGTGCTCCAGCCCTCAGATCATCTTTGTGGCCCTCCTCTGGACCCACTCCAACAGTTCCATGTCCTCCTTGTGCTGAGGGCTCCAGAGCTGGACGCAGTACTCCAGGTGAGGTCTCACCAGAGCAGAGTAGAGGGGCAGAATCCCCTCCCTCGACCTGCTGGCCACGTTTCTCCTGATGCAGCCCAGAGTACGGTTGGCCGCCTGGGCCGCCAGCACACATTGCTGGCTCATGTCCAGCTTTTCATCCCCCAGCACCCCAAGTCCCTCTGGGCAGGGCTGCTCTCGATCCTTTCTTCCCCCAGCCTCTACTGATACTGGGGGTTACCCCAACCCAGGTGCATGACCTTGCCCTTGGCCTTGTTGAACCTCATGAGGTTCACACAGGCCCACCTCTCCAGCCTGTCCAGGTCTCTCTGGATGCCATCCCATCCTTCTGGGGTGTCAACCGCACCCACTCAGTTTGGTGTTGTCCGCAAGCTTGCTGAGGGTCTTGTGGAAAAAAAAACCCCGAATTTGGGACTTAGGGTGCAGCATTTCCAGCAGTGGCTGAAATTTAGGGTTCTTCAGTGAAATAATTATTATAAGGAATCGTTTTTATTCCTCATTCTTATGAGCTTAGCTACTTGTACAGCAGTATTAAGGAAAACAAGGTGCTATCTCATACTTAATCTGAGTTTAAACAACTAATTTGGATTAATACATTGACTTCCGCTGCTGCAGCGAGGTTTTTGTAGCTGGCGCCGCCGTAGATGCTCGGCTCTGCGACGTAGTTGGCTCCTCGCTGATCCACGTTAATGTTTAAGGGCTCATAAACAGGATTCTTCCCCTGGAGATTTCGTATTTCTTAAGGTGCGCTGTGAATTTTGAGCCAGGGCTCCATATTTCTGCAGGGCGCCCACTTAACACCATGTTTTTAACACCGTAAATAAGTAAAACTCCATCGGACAAAGTAAAATTCAGGAGTAAATATGAATAAATGCGATGTGGCTCTGCTCTTACCCTTCCAAAACCGTAACTCTCCTACAAAATGATGCATCCTCTATCAAATCGATTTGTTTTGGTCGTTTGCTCGCTTTAACCGCCCTGGAAAGGGTTTTCCGAATCATTCCCCGGATTCTTGTCCCTTCAAACGTCGTTTTGGGTTTCTCCTCTTTGATCCCGTACGCCAGCGGTCGCTGCTCGCAGCCGCGCTCCTGCCGGCGGCGTGTTGCCACCACACCGGTTGGGAATGGGATAGGCTTTAGTAAAAACCTACAGATTTCCTGCTCTGGGCAGGAAATAACAAGGAATGCAGTAAGGGGAAGATAAATCCCTTGGAGAACGTCGGCTCTGGGCTATAACTGTGCAGAAAAGGAGCTGCTCGCCCTCCGGCTGCTCCGGCTTACGCGTAACCGAACACTGGCAGCTCCTCCATCAGTGCCTGACCTGATTTTGTAGCTCCAGTGTCTCTCTTTGTATCAGTGGGGTGACTTTCTTCTGACCTTGGAGCCAGGATAACATCTTCCCCCCCCTCCCCCCCAATTCCCATCTCCGTGCTCTCGAGGCCTCGCTGTCGGGGGTCGCGCTTGGACGAGGCTCATTAGTTCAGCGTCGCGATCTTTTCTTGAGAACCCGGGGTTCCTAAGCCTTAAATTCCAGTACGAAGCGCGTGTTGCAGTTTAATATTGCGGAATATCAAGTTAAAAATCCTCTGCGGCCTCATTTCCACGAGGGGGAAAAAAAAAAAAAAAAAAAAAAAAAAAAGGATTTAAAATAGTTGGGGATGTACGTTGGCTTTTCAGTTGGGAAAAGAGTTGGTTAATGGATGGATTGCACGTGGGGAGTGAGGAAGGATGGGGCTGGAGTAAGTCTTTAGTTGTGCCAAGCTTCTCCTAGAGTAGCCGAGCAGTAAATCTCGCTGTTCCTGGAAGGATTTCTGGACAAGGTGGAGCTTGGTGTCAGGGTGAGCAGCTCTTGCTTGGCTTCAGCTGCTCCTAAGGAATTGGCTGGATGGTTGCATCCAGAGGGCGGTGGTCAACGGCTCGATGTCCGGATGGAGACCGGTGAGGCGTGGTGTCCCTCAGGGGTCCCTACTGGGACTGGTGCTGTTTAATGTTTTCATCAATGACTTCGTGAGATTGAGCGCACCCTCACAGAATCACAAGGGTTGGAAGGGACCTTGGGAGATCATCTAGTCAAACCCCTCCTCTCAAGCAGGCTCACCCAGAGCAGGGGGCACAGGACAGCGTCCAGGCGGGGGGTGAAGATCTCCAGAGAAGGAGACTCCACAGCCCCCCTGGGCAGCCTGGGCCAGGGCTCGGGCACCCTCCCAGGCAAGAAGTTCTTCCTCCCGTTCAACTGGAACCTCTTCTGCTTCAGGTTGTGCCCATGGCCCCTTGGCCTGGCGCTGGGCACCCCTGGGAAGAGTCTGGCTGCGTCCCCGTGCCCCCCACCCTGGAGATCTTTGTAGGTGGTGATGAGATCCCCTCTCAGCCTGCTCTGCTCCAGGCTGAACAAGCCCAGCTCCCTCAGCCTTTCCTCCTAGGGGAGATGCCCCAGGCCCCCCATCACCTTGGTTGCCCTCCTCTGGGCTCTCCCCAGTAGCTCCTCCTCCTCCTCCTCCTTGAAGTGGGGAGCCCAGAACTGGGCGCAGAGCTCCAGGTGGGGTCTCCCCAGGGCAGAGCAGAGGGGGAGGAGAACCTCCCTCGCCCTGCTGGCCACGCTCCTCTTGCTGCGCCCCAGAACCAAGCTGATGGTGCAGTTGATACGCCAGAAGGACGGGACGGCATCCAGAGAGACACGGCCAAGCTGGAGAGGGGGGCATCATGGGAACCTTATGAGGGTCACCAAGGCCAAGGGCAAGGTCCTGTCCCTGGGTCGGGGCAGCCCCCGGGATCCGTACGGGCTGGGGGGTGAGGGGGTGGAGAGCAGCCCTGCCCAGAGGGACCTGGGGGTGCTGGGGGACGAAAAGCTGCCCATGAGCCGGCCATGGGCGCTGGCAGCCCCCAAGGCCCAACCCTCCCCGGGGCTGCATCCCCAGCAGCGTGGCCAGCGGCCAGGGAGGGGATTGTGCCCCTCTGCTCCGCTCCGGTGAGCCCCCCCTGGAGCCCCGCGTCCAGCTGGGGAGCCCTGGGCACAAGGAGGAGGAGGTGGAAGGGTTGGAGCGGGGCCAGAGGAGGGCGACCAAAATGCTGCGAGGGCTGGAGCCCCTCTGCTGCGGGGCCGGGCTGGGAGAGTTGGGGGGGTTCAGCCTGGAGCAGAGGGGGCTGCGGGGGGACCCGATTGCGGCCGCTCAGGGCTTCCAGGGCTTCAAGGCGGCCCCCAGGGAAGACGGGGACAATCTTTTGAGCAGGGCCGGCTGGGACAGGACACGGGGGGATGGTCTCAAAGCAAACCAGGGCGGGTTTCGACTGGATCTAAGGCAGAAATTCTTGGCCATGAGGGTGGGAAAGAGCGGGAGGGGTTGCCCAGGGCGGTGGTGGAGGCCCCATCCCTGGGAACATCCAAGGCCAGGTTGGCCGGGGCTGTGGGCAACCTGCTCTGGTTCAAGGTGTCCCTGCTCCTGCAGGGGAGTTGGACTAGATGACCTCTCGGGGTCCCTTCCAACCCAAAACATTCTATGGTTCTATGATTCTATAACCTGGGTTTCCTCCTCGCCTGCCTCAACTGCTGTCAAGGCACGCTAAGCCTTAAATCCTGGTAGGAAGCATGTGCCACAGTTTAATATTGCGGAATATCAAGTTAAAAAACCTCCACGGCCTCATTTCCACGAAGAAAAAAAATGGATTTAAAATAATTGGGGGCATATGTTGGCTTTCCAGTTGGGAAAAGAGTTGGTTAATGGATGGACTGTACCTGGGGAGTGAGGAAGGATGGGGCTGGAGTAAGTCTTTCGTTGTGCCAAGCTTCTCCTGGAGTAGCCGAGCAGTAAATCTCACTGTTCTGGAAGGATTTCTGGACAAGGTGGAGCTTGGTGTTGGGATGAGCAGCCCTTGGTTGACTTTGGCTGCTCATAAAGCTCGTTTTGAAGCATCCGTGTGCAAGCGGGGACGAACTGAGAACCCCCAGCCTCAGCTGGTGAAGGAACCTTTGCTCAGCATGGTTGGGTTTGGTTTCTTTTTTAATTCTTTTAAAAAAATTTGATAATTCTGAAAGAAATGAACGGTTGAGGGGGCTCCACGGCTTCAGGGTTTTCCCATGTCTAAAGGTCTCCGGTTCCTCCACCATCGGAACCAGCTCTCGTCATCAGCCCTCGCTGGTCCGTGTCCTGTCCCACTGCGCGGTGAAATCAATCCCACGTTGAGCGAAACGTCCGGTGATTGGGGGGGGAAAATATTCAACCAAAAAAATCCCATTTTGAAGGGGGGGGTTCGCTTAACCTCCACTGCCGTTTCTCAGCGGTGTCTCGCCGACGCCTCTCTTGCAGGTACGACTCGTACGAATCCTACGACTCGAGGTCTTCCATGAACGACCGCGACATGTACCGCTCTGGCTACGATTACAACGAATCCGAACACGACAACGATACCGCCTACGAAGGTCACTACGACAACTTCTACGGGAACCGTCGGGATCAATACCAGAACAGAGCCCGGGATAATTTTGGTCAACGGGGTCAAAATTGGGGTAGAGATGGACGCAATAACAGACCCATGGCGTCTTCCTATCCCGGGCGCATGGGCGGACAGTGGAACGAGCCTCCGCAATCAATGGGATCGCGGGGTCTTGGTCCCCACGGCTCCTCCAGGCTCCCTTCCCTCTTCTCCCACAACATTATCCCAGAACTCGGCATGTTCCAGGGAATGCGAGGGTTCGCGGGGAATATGCGGTATGGAGGCGGAATGATGAAACAACGAATGAGGAGAAACTGGAAAATGTGGGACTCGGATTTTAAAGTAAGTGAAAGTACGATATCTTCCCGCCGGCTCGGCTCGGATAGAGTTTTATTTCCCAACAGACCCCCGCATCCCGCAGGGAAGGGCTCCAAAATCCATTCCAGGAAGCGATAACGCATTAATTTTGTGTGTTACTGGCTTTGTAGCCTGTTTTTTCCTAAGCAGACGGAGGCGGCTGCGCTCAGTTGCGCGGCAGTATTGATAACGTGGGATGTTTTAACCCCAAACCTTTTGTTTTCTGAAGGTTGGGGAATATCGTGGCGCCTCACGGCTTCATCTCCTCCGTTAGCGGGTAGAGGTGTGGGGGGTTGTGTCTGTCCTGATCAGCTCTGCCCATCAGGAATTTAACGCAGGAAGCTTAACTCGTTAACAAGGAGTAAAATAAAGCGTCGCCGGTGGCGGAGGGCACCTGCTCCTATTGCCGGGATTCAATTTTCTCTTCTCTTCCAGCCCCAGAAAAAGAAAATCAAAAAAGATCCCACCGCCAAGAAGCGGAAGCAAACAAACAGCTCCGATGAACCCGACAGCAAGGCGGCGAAGACGGACGGCTCCGACAACTCCGATTCCGACAACGGTAAGGGCGGAGCGGCTTCGCGGTTGCCGCCGTCTTTATTTTCCGTCGTGCTTCGCTTTAACGCGGCGGCAAATCCGTTGGGTGTCGATCCGGGTTCCTTCTCCTTACGCTGATCCCGTTGTTTCTTTCAGAGGAGGGGACGGAAGGAGAATCGGGAGAAAAAGAGGAGAAAGAAGGCTCCAGAGGCGTAAGGAACTCTTAAAAACTGCTTTATCGCGATTAAAAGCTGTAGTTCTGGTTGGAGCTGGTGAGGGTGGATCCCTGGGCTCCCGTGTTATTCCCAAGCGGAATCAGGGGGGGAGAGGATGGAAGTAAAATGCTCCGTCGAGGGAAGCGTGGACGTTATGGGGGCAATGTCACCGTGAGACGCTTTACTGTTAAAAAAAAAAAAAAAAAGCAGTAAAATACCCATGCGCCAAGAGCTCTGAGTAAGGAAAAATTCCCACAAATCAGTTGCCCGTGCCGTGGAGAATCCCAAAACCTGGGATTACGTTGC
Organism: Gorsachius magnificus; assembly: GCA_034008185.1. Classification (NCBI taxonomy): domain Eukaryota; kingdom Metazoa; phylum Chordata; class Aves; order Pelecaniformes; family Ardeidae; genus Gorsachius; species Gorsachius magnificus. The sequence continues at coordinate 266,236 of CM067106.1, read as the reverse complement.
CTGGCCCTAGGTGGGGGCTGAAGGCTGGCGCTCTTTGTCTTGGTGGTCGGCTCCATGACCTGTGGGCGCTGTTGAGGCGTCTCCTGCCGAGCGAGCGGCTTTCCCCGCGCTACGGCAGCGTCGGAGCGCCCGAATCCGTTGGAGACATCGCTCCTCCGTGCGGTGCTTCCAGTGCCCGGGGAGGGTTTGAGGGGCAGGATGCTGGTGGAGATGTCAAATCAACCTCCAGGCGTTGGCTTTCTCTCGCTGGTTTTAACTTCCCAACGTTGCCTTTTTAGGAGGGGGAAGACGAAGAAGGAAAAGATTCGGAGAAAGGTGAGTCGGTTTGCGCGACGGCTCGTTTGCGCTCCCAAGCTCCGCGCGGAGCTGAACCCCCCCCCCCCCCCCCCTGCCCTGACCCCCCCACTCCGGTTGAGGCGCCACGATGCGATCAGAAGAAATATTTCCGATTCAAGCTGATGAATTTACTTGGGCTCCTAGAATCTGTTTTGCCTTGTGGCTTCGCTCTCCCTTCTGGTTCGCTTACGTGATCTGAGCTAAACCTCCCCGCTTCCCCGACGAGGGGCGATTTGGCTTCCCCCCCCTCCCCGTGTCCCCGACTCCCCCCTGGGGACGCCGGAGGCGGGGATCCTACCAGTGAGAGCAGGCGAGGCTCTTCCCTGGGAGCCTCCGGTGGGATTTCGGCGCGCCGTAGCCGGCGGAGAGAAGCCAGGGAGGGTGGGGGGGGCCCTTCCCAGGGCCACGATTCGCTTGTTCTTCAGGCTGAGACCCCTCGGGGGGGGACAGGGGGCTAGGTCAGCTGTGATATCCCCTTTTAGTCAGATGAAATCCCATCCTTTGTGTCTGCTCAGGGATAAGGAAATGCTGTAAAAACCCTGCTAGGGAGGAGCTGGATCCTTTGGTCAAGGTAGGTCGGTGAAGCTGTTTAGGCTGGGGACTTAGGGAACCGGATTTAATTTCCCCGCTCGTGCCGTAGACTTGATTTTAGGGGTAAGTCGGTCAGGTTGTGAAACAGGACGGAGCTTCCCGGCTCGGAGAAGCACCGCGATATCCGAAGGAAGCTTAGAGAAGCAGGAGGGCTGGAAAAAAACCCGCAGCGGGGGGTTCTTGCTGCCCATCCCGCCCATCGGCAGCGTAAATTTGATGCCGGGACGTGGCCCTACGTACGCCGGGGCGGACGGACGGAGAAGCGGCTTTTCCGTCCCCAAAAAATAAGCGGCGTAAATTGACTCCCCTCACCCCAGCTTTATCGCGTTGCCGGTGTTCGCTTTGAAGCCGGATAAATCGGAGCGGGCAGTACTTAAAAAAAAAAAAAAAATCCAACCTGTAATTTAATTAATACTTAAAACCTCGTTAAAACCAGTCGTAGGAAACAGTAATTAAAATAAAGAGCAGGGGAAACGGCGTTGGTCTGCTGTGGTTCTGCCCAAGCCTGTTCCGGTGTGATTTATTGATTTTATTTTGGGGGGGGGGGCTGAAAAAAAAGCTAATTTGGGGTTTTTGTATAAACCAGAGGTTTCTCAGTAGTTGGCCGCTGCTCTGCGGCGGCTCTAGGTTGGTTAGGCTGCCGCCTAAACTCGTTGAGGGAAATTCTCTTTAATCAGGTGGTGTCCTCGAGTAGTGCCCTGAAATCCAACCTGCTTTAAACACTTAGGTGCTTTAACGATTCAGGAGGAGATCAGTCAAATCAAACGCAAATTGCAGGCGGGCAAGAAAACTCAAGAGAGGCAAAAGAAGAGGCATCGGGATCGCATGGTGGAAAGGTAACGTCTCTTTTATTATTTTTTTTTAACTTATTTTATTTATTTTTTTATTTACTTATTATTATTTATTTCTTTTTATTTATTATTTTACTTTACCATTATTTTACTTTACCATTATTTTACTTTACCATTATTTTACTTTACCATTATTTTACTTTACCATTATTTTACTTTACCAATTATTTTACTTTACCATTATGTAATCATCTATTACCATTATTTTACTTTACCATATTTTACTTTACACATTATTTTACTTTACCATTATTTTACTTTTACCATTATTTTACTTTACCATTATTTTACTTTACCATTTTTTACTTTACCATTATTTTACTTTACCATTATTTTACTTTACCATTATTTTACTTTACCATTATTTTACTTTACCATTATTTTACTTTACCATTATTTTACTTTACCATTATTTTACTTTACCATTATTTTACTTTACCATTATTTTACTTTACCATTATTTTACTTTACCATTATTTTACTTTACCATTATTTTACTTTACCATTATTTTACTTTACCATTATTTTACTTTACCATTATTTTACTTTACCATTATTTTACTTACTTACCTGTCACATTGCTTCCTTCTCTGGCAGAACTGTACCCGCCCCGGGGCTGGGGCTTTGCCCCTTGCGCACGTGCCGCCCCCCCAGGGCTGGGGCTTTGATTGTTCCTTGTAGAAGCTCCTTTGCTCTCCCGCCAGTCTTTTGGCAGTCCGTGCTTAGAACCTAAATAAAAATGGGGGAAAAAAAAAACAAACCTCTGGGAAACATCCCGTAAATGCCGAAAGGCTTGGAGACTTCCATGAGTTTTATCTGCCCCCCCTTAAATAAAGCAAGGGAGTGGATGGGGTGGGAAAGCGGTACCCAGTAGACTGGAATGGATTGGTTTGATTATCATGTCCTCTCGCCTCCGACTCTTTCAACAGGATCCAGTTTGTTTGTTCGTTATGCAAATATCGGACCTTCTACGACGACGAGATGAACAGTCACCTGGAGAGCAAATTCCATAAGGAACACTTCAAGTTTGTTGGAACGAAGTTGCCTCAACAAACAGCGGATTTTCTCCAGGTGAGCTTCTGGGTGTTTCTGTCCTCGAAGCTTAGGAATTTGGGGTTGGTTTATTATTATTATTATTACACCAGAATCCCAGCCTGGCCGGGGTTGGAAGGGCCCTCTGGAGCTCACCCAACCCAACCCCCCCACCCAAGCAGGCTCACCCAGAGCAGGGGGCACAGGACAGCGTCCAGGCGGGGGGTGAAGATCTCCAGAGAAGGAGACTCCACAGCCCCCCTGGGCAGCCTGGGCCAGGGCTCGGGCACCCTCCCAGGCAAGAAGTTCTTCCTCCCGTTCAACTGGAACCTCTTCTGCTTCAGGTTGTGCCCATGGCCCCTTGGCCTGGCGCTGGGCACCCCTGGGAAGAGTCTGGCTGCGTCCCCGTGCCCCCCACCCTGGAGATCTTTGTAGGTGGTGATGAGATCCCCTCTCAGCCTGCTCTGCTCCAGGCTGAACAAGCCCAGCTCCCTCAGCCTTTCCTCCTAGGGGAGATGGCCCAGGCCCCCCATCACCTTGGTTGCCCTCCTCTGGGCTCTCCCCAGTAGCTCCTCCTCCTCCTCCTTGAAGTGGGGAGCCCAGAACTGGGCGCAGAGCTCCAGGTGGGGTCTCCCCAGGGCAGAGCAGAGGGGGAGGAGAACCTCCCTCGCCCTGCTGGCCACGCTCCTCTTGCTGCGCCCCAGGACGCCCTTGGCCTTCTTGGCCACCAGGGCACCCTGCTGGCTCGTGGCCACCTTGTGGCCCCCCAGGTCCCTCTGGGCAGAGCTGCTTCCCAGCAGGGCAGCCCCCAGCCTGGACTGGTGCCTGGGGTCCAACCTCCCCAGGGGCAGCACCCAACACTTGGCCCTGGTGGAACCTCATCAGGTTCCTCTGCGCCCAACGCTCCGGCCTGGCCAGGTCCCGCTGGACGGCAGCGCAGCCTCCCGGTGGATCGGCCGCTCCTCCCAGTTTGGTGTCATCAGCGAACTTGCTTCTTTTGACCGGGTCGCTTAACCTCTACTCTTACTGGTTGCACTGGTAGAAAATAAAATATTTGCCTCCCCGCAGCTTTTGGTGATTTAAGTGCTGAAAGGCAGCGCTGCCCTCAGGACGATGCTTGGTGGGATTTATAGGACCTTTAGGATGAGTGTGTGTGTGGGGGGAAGATCCACACCAAATATTTTGTCGTACAGGAATATGTTGCTAATAAAACTCGGAAAACTGAAGAGCGTCGTAAAGCCATTGAGGACATCAACGCGGTTATTCAGCAGATTTATAGGGACCAGGACCTTACGCAAGGTAAGGTTTCCTACCCGCGGGAGTTCCTTCCTCGCGCGCGTCGGCTGCCTTGTCAGCAAATACATAATCAAACAGTGGAAAAAAAAAAAAGGAAAAGTGGAAGCTGCTGGTGTGCCTGAAGAGGAAAACCGAAAGGAAGGGGGGGCTCGTGGGGGCTTGGGGAAGGGGAGGGGGGCTCAGGGAAGGAGGGGGGCTCGTTGGGGCTCGGGGAAGGAGGGGGTTGTTGGGGTTGGGGCCAAGGGGGGGCCTTGTTGGGCTTGAGGAAGGAGGGGGGCTCGTGGGGTTTGGGGGACTTGGGAAAGGAGGGGGGCTCGAGGAAGGAGGGGGACTCATGGGGGCTCGAGGAAGGAGGGGGGCTCGTTGGGGCTTGGGAGGCTCGTTGGGGCTTGAGGAAGGGGGGGCTCGTTGGGGCTTGGGCTTGTTGGGGCTTGAGGAAGGGGGGGCTCGATGGGGCTTGGGGAGCTCGTTGGGGTTTGGGGGGGGGCTCGTGGGGCTGAGGAAGGAGGAGGGCTTGGGGGGCTCGTTGGGGTTTGGGGAAGGGAGGGGGGCTCGTTGGGGCTTGAGGACGGGGGTGGGGGCTCGGGGAGGGAGTTTATAACGCAGGCCGGAGTAAGATCCGTAACGCAGCGCAGGTGCCCGGGCTGTTTTCCCGTTCAGGCTGTTCCTCCCTTCCTTTTCAGACGTCGGCATGGAGCATTTCATTAAGAAGGTGGAGGCCGCTCACTGCGCCGCCTGCGACCTCTTCATCCCCATGCAGTACGGCATCATCCAGAAACACCTCAAGTCGCTCGACCACAACCACAACCGCCGGGTGAGTGGGCAGCCCGGCACCTCGGGGGGCTGGGGGGTCATGCAAGGCTTCAGCTGCAACGGGGGAAGAGCAGGAATTTTGGTTGGGTTTGGGTTCACCTGGCTCCTGACGCCAGGGAGAACTTCTCATCATCCTCTTCAGTGCTTCTCTCCGTGGTCTGCCGTTTATTTTGATGGTTTGGGGTCCCCAAGAACTTCTCTCGCGGTCTGCCATTAATTTTTATGTTCTGGGGTCCCTGGAAACTTCCCTCTGTAGTCTGCAGTGAATTTTGATGTTTTGGGGTCCTCGGCAACTTCTCTCCGTGGACTGCAGTGAATTTTGATGTTTTGGGGTCCCCAACAACTTCTCTCCACAATCTGCCATTAATGTTGATGTTCTTGGGGTCCCTGGCAACTTCCCTCCACATTCTGCTGTTAATTTTGACATTTTGGGGTCCCTGGCAACTTCTCTTTGGGTCTGCCATATTTTGACATTTGGGCCCCAACAACTTCCTCCGTGGTCTGCCATTAATTTTTTTATGTTCTGGGGTCCCTGGCAACTTCCCTCCATGGTCTGCAGTGAATTTTGACATTTTGGGGGCCCCAACAACTTCTCTCCGTGGTCTGCCATTAATTTTTATGTTCTCAGGGTCCCTGGAAACTTCCCTCCATGGTCTGCAGTGAATTTTGATGTTTTCTCAAACAACTTCCCTCCATGTTCTGCCATTAATTTTGATATTTTGGGGTCTCAGCAACTTCCCACCACGTTTTGCTCTTCATTTTGACGTTCTCAGGGTCCCCAACAACTTCCCTCTGCGCTCTGCCGTTCATTTTGACGTTCTCAGGGTCCCCAGCAACTTCTCTCTGCATCTGCGTTAATTTTGATGTTTTGGGGTCTCAGCAACTCCCCTTTTTTTTTTTTGGGGTCCCTGGCAACTTCTCTCTGCAGTCAGCCGTTAATTTTGATGTATTTGGGGTCCCCAGGACCTTCCCCTTTTGCAAAAGCCATCGAGTAAGAGCTCTGTGGCGTTCAAGCACCTTCAGCAAAGCCTCGTGCAAGACTGAAAATGAGATCCTGGGTCTCTCGCCCTGTTCCTTGCAAAATAAACGACTACCCCGTACACGTAGGATAATTCTGTTGCAAGCCCCCAAGAACCAGAACGCGCTGATTCTTCAACGTTGGGGTCCCCAGAGACTGAGAGCTGAAAGGATCCTGATGGTGGGAGAGGGTGACGCAACCCACGTAGCTTTTCCTTGGCTGCCCAATAGCTTTCCAAAGCATGGAATTTAGGGAAACGTGCCAATAATCACAGATTTAAATCACAGAATCCTGCAATCCCAGCCTGGCCGGGGTTGGCAGGGCCCTCGGAGCTCACCCAGTGCCACCCCCCCACCCAAGCAGGCTCACCCAGAGCAGGGGGCACAGGACAGCGTCCAGGCGGGGGGTGAAGATCTCCAGAGAAGGAGACTCCACAGCCCCCCTGGGCAGCCTGGGCCAGGGCTCGGGCACCCTCCCAGGCAAGAAGTTCTTCCTCCCGTTCAACTGGAACCTCTTCTGCTTCAGGTTGTGCCCATGGCCCCTTGGCCTGGCGCTGGGCACCCCTGGGAAGAGTCTGGCTGCGTCCCCGTGCCCCCCACCCTGGAGATATTTGTAGGTGGTGATGAGATATCGCTGCGTTGTCATCAACCCCAATACCAAGGCGTGCTCCGTAGCCTGTTGTCCGCTGCTGAGCTGTGAACTAATTACTGGCCTCGTAAATTAATTAAGAACAAAATCTAAGTGCGGTTTTATTTTTGTCTTCCCATACAGGCTATGATGGAGCAATCCAAGAAATCGTCGCTGGTGGTGGCGAGGAGTATTCTCAACAACAAACTGATCAGCAAGAAACTGGAGCGGTACCTGAAGGTAGGTGTTTGCGGAGCGGCTCGGTATGGGGTCAAGTTGGTAGGGATGCTTCCACGCCGTGGGAATTTTACAGGAGCTGCCATTGACTGCTGAGGGTGCTCATCGGAATCCCGGAATGGTTTGGGTTGGCAAAGCCCTTTCAGCTCCCCCAGCCCAGCCGTCCCCCTACCCCTGCCATCCCACCCCCAAACCCCGGCCCTCAGCACCGCCTTTGGGGAAGGCCCAGGGCCAACCTCCCCCTGCCCTGGCACAACTGGAGGCCCTTGCCCCTCGTCCCATCGCCCCTTCCCTGGGAGCAGAGCCCGACCCCCCCGGCTCCCCCCCCCCGGCCGGGGACCGAGGGCCCCCCCGGCCCCCCCCCCAGCCGCTCCCCAGCAGCCTGGGGCTCCAGCCCGCTCCGCTGCCCTTCTCTGGACACGCTCCAGCCCCCCCAGGGCCTTCGGGGAGGGGGGGGCCCAACCCTGACCCCAGCAGTCGAGGGGCGGCCCCCCCAGTGCCCAGCACAGGGGCACGGTCCCTGCCCTGCTCCTGCTGGCCACACCACTCCTGATACAAGCCAGGATGCCGCTGGCCCCCTTGGCCACCTGGGCACCCTGCTGGCTCCTCTTCAGCCGCCTGGCGACCAACCCCCCCAGCTCCTTTCCCGCCGGGCAGCTTTCCAGCCCCTCGTCCCCACGCCTGGAGCCTTGCCTGGGGTTGTGGTGACCCCAGGGCAGGACCCGGCCCTTGGCCTTGGTCAACCTCACCCAATTGGGCTGGGCCCATGGATCCAGCCTGGCCTTGGGCCCCCCATGGATCCAGCCTGGCCTTGGGCCCCCCATGGATCCAGCCTGGCCAGGTCCCTCTGCAGAGCCCCCCTCCCCTCCAGCAGATCCATGCTCCCACCCAATTTGGTGTCATCTCTAAACTGACTGAGGGTACTGAACCTTGAGGTGATTTGGGGAGGGGTTTTTGATAATATATCAGGTTTTTGAGAATATATCGGATTCCTGGTTGCTGGTTATCGAGTCCCTCAGCTTCCTGTGCCGTCCCTTGCCTCATGCAAACTGGGATGAGCAAGGCATCCAGCTTAAACTTTGGCCAGAGACTTGACCGTTGTGCTAATATTAGCATTGATTTGAATTCTCGAGGTGGCATTGGCTTTCAGGAGCTGCTTGCTTGATCGTTTTCGGCGCAACCATAACTCTGAGCTTCTTGGGAGGGTTTGCCGGCACGTAGCTGGTGGGAATTCCTCTTTTTTTTTTTTTTTTTTCAGGGGGAGAATCCGTTCACAGATGACCCAGAAGAAAAAGAGGAGCATGAGGAAGGAGAAGGGGGAGCCAGTGGAAATGTAGAGGAAGGAACGGCGGAAGGAGCAGATGAAAACAAGGATGAGGAGGAAAATCTGGAAGAAGAAAACGCAGAGGAGGAAAATCCCGAAGAGGAAAATCCTGAAGAAGAAAACAAGGACCTGAGAATGAGGGGGAGCGAGAGGAAACGGGGCCGGAGACGGAGGCCAAACCACAAGCACAAGGAGAAGCGGAGCCGGACGCAGGGAACGCGGAGGATCAAGCCTCCCCGCCCGCCGAGGAATCCCTCCCTGAGGAAGAGGAGCAACAGCCCGCGGAAGGCGCGGAGGTAGAAGATGAGGAGGAAGAAAGCGAGGAAGCCACTGCAGCGCGAGAGGATGAGGATGCGGAGTAAACTCTGGAGGGGGAAGCTGATGTGTAAAAGACCTGATGTATTTGGGGGTTGTTTTTTTGTTGTTTTTTTTTTTAAAAACCGTAACGATCTGTGAATTTCATAGCACATCTTTTGAGTTCTACTAAACCCACTTCGGCCGTGGAAGCCTTTGCCTGTAAAGTGATTTTTTTGGGGGGGGAAATAGAGGAAATTTTTTCTTTTTTTTTTTTTTTTTTTTTTTTTTTTTAAGTTTGTGGTTTTTGGTTGTTTTTTTTTTTAGATGGCTTTGTCCTAGGAGAATTTCCTCTGGGAGCACGTGTGCAGACCAGCGCTACTTCACGATCCGGCAACCCAAATGTCTCCTCTTCTCCCCCTCAAATTGAAACTTGGGTTGGTGGTTTTTTTTTTTTTTCTATATTTAACAAAGATGTGGTTTGTCCCCTTAGCCTGTCTGTCTGGAAACACCAAAAATTTTACTCCCCTCTGTGTGTGTGTGTGTGTATGTGTGGAGGGGTGTTTTAATTTCCAGGGTGTTTTCATTTCCACTGTGTCCGCCGTTGAGGTGCTCCATCATTTCCACGTGACCGTAATATTCTCCCCTGACGTTTTCTTCTTCCTTTTAACGCGGAGCGAAACTTTTAAAGTGGTGTTCACGTTCGTATCGTTTTGTCAAATGCTTTCGTTTTTCAAGGTGAATGTTTTTGGTGGGGTGGAGATAAAAGGACTGTCCTGAGCTGAGCTGTGACTCTGCCTTAATTTCTGGTGCCCTGGGAAAGCTCGTGAGAGGTTGGAGGCTTAAAACCCGGCTACAAATCCCGTGTCTCCGTCCTCTGCTTGGTTATTTGGGTTCAGCTCAGCTTCCCTCTCATCAACGCTGCAGCCGGAGCCGACTCGCTCGCCTGTGGTAGCGGTAAACACTTAGTTGAAGCTGTCAGCCGTTAATCGTCACCCGGAGGAGGGATTTTCCCCTCTTAAAATGAGGGAGAAATAAGGAAATTGGTTTCCCTGACACCGCTGAGGTGATTCCCGCTATGGAAAGAGGTGGCTGGGAGCTTTCCTGCCGGATGGGTTGATGGCTAAGGATGCGCTCTGCCTCGAATCGCAGGTGTGACGTCCTTAGGAACCTCCAGCTTGGTGTCCATCGTTCCTACCAGAGAACTTTCCCGCACCCCCTGCCGCTGGCAAGGGGCAGAAAGGGGAGATTGAAGCGTTAACGTGAAGACAAAGCACTTGGAAGACCAACCCTTTCCTCCAGCCCAAGTCCTTGGTGGTAACAGCGACTTAACGGATCCAAACCCCGTCCGTGAAGCCTTCAGGGAGCTAAGGGGACGGAGAGACGGAGGAGGCGAGCTCCAGGAGAGGGAACGCTTCGCCTCCTGCGTGCCGGGGGGATTTATTACCCGTGGAAAAGCCAAGCTCAGGTCATGAACTGTTTATCCTGGCATCGCCCGCTCGCCTTCCCGAGCGCTGAGCCCCTTTCCTGCAGCCGGACGGCTCCAAGGAGTCCTGGAAGATTCTTTTCTGAACATAATTAATACCCTGAGTCGCTAAATACCTCATGGGGGCTGTAATGAGTTTGGCTCGCTCCCTCTGAACGCCGGGACGGCTCGATCCTGAGCTCAACCTTGCGAGGGGTTGGGTGTCAAGGGTGGCGGCCGCCGCTTGCTCCCACCTTTTCCATGGGTTTAATGGGATTTTTAACCACTTTGGGGGGGGGTTAAAGTATTAAGTCCCATGCCCAGCTCTCACTTCGATGCCTCTTTATGAGCTCAGAGCGGCCGTAATTACAACTGGGTGCCGTTAGCGCGCTGCGGGAACGAACCAGGTGCCTCGGAGGATGCTGGTGGTGCTCGAGGGGGACAATTCCGAAGGCTGTAAGAGACAAAGTGGGGTGCAGGGTTAGAAATCCGCCTCGGAAGCGTCGTCTTCACACATTTTTTTTTTTTTTTTTTTGCTCCGAAGGCAGTCGCACATGGAGCTAGCCGCCATCGTCTCTTCAAATTTAGCCCGTGCCAAGAAAAAAAAAAAAAAAGGACTCTCGATTCTGTCGCCTCCTTTTACAGCTGCTGGTTTGGTTTTTTTCCTTCTCCTTGCTCAGCAGTTTTGTGGCGATTTCCAAGTTGTTTTTTTTCTCTGTTTAAAAACCCTCTGAGCCGGATTTTAATGAGCTTCGTCCCATCCTGATTTGAAAATAACTGGGCTTGGCTTCGTTAAAACCTGCGCTCCGCTCGCGTTTTATTGCGTTTGGGGATGGATGTTTTAATCGGGGTGGGGGGTTCAGGAAAGCGTTGTGGGGAAATACCTTTGATTTCAGGTTTACTTCAGAAAATTGAGATTTTTTTTTTTTTTTTTTTTTTTTCATCGGGGTAGGCTGCGTTTAACCTTAAATCTTGGGTTCTGAAAGCGGTGAGGTCTCTGTGAGCCAGCCCTTTTATAAAAACAGACAAAACCTCCCCTTATTTGTGCTATGAGGAGTTGGACCTTCCTTACACCTTCCCCTTCCCACTTTATTTCCTTCCTGCTCTCTGTACTGCTCCAACACGCCCTTATATTGCCTTAAAACAGGCGTTTGAGGAAAAAGCGCCGTCACGGGGTGCAGGTTGTGTGGTTAAATGCGCTGCTTCCCAGCTGGTTTTTCAGGAGGAGACTCTTCACCTCCGGATCCGCAGGGATGGTGGCTCCTCCCGTCCGCTTTGGCTCGCTCTGGAAGCCTTGGTATCGATGGAAAAACATCTGCGGAATTTCCAGCAGGGGAAAAGTGAGTGGAATTTGAGTTCTGCACTGCTTATCTTGTACCTGTTGGTTTTTCCACCCTGATTATTAATGAGGGGAGGGGCAAAAAAAATCAGCTGTCGGCATGAAAGAATAATTGGTAATTAATTTCCTTCTGGTGTAATTGAGGCACGGCTTGAGTGAGGTCACCTGAGTGTTGCTGAAGTTTGGGTTGGAAGGAATCCCAGAATCCCAGCCTGGCCAGGGTTGGAAGGGCCCTCTGGAGCTCACCCAACCCAACCCCCCCACCCAAGCAGGCTCACCCAGAGCAGGGGGCACAGGACAGCGTCCAGGCGGGGGGTGAAGATCTCCAGAGAAGGAGACTCCACAGCCCCCCTGGGCAGCCTGGGCCAGGGCTCGGGCACCCTCCCAGGCAAGAAGTTCTTCCTCCCGTTCAACTGGAACCTCTTCTGCTTCAGGTGTGCCCATGGCCCCTTGGCCGCGTCCCCGTGCCCCCCACCCTGGAGATCTTTGTAGGTGGTGATGAGATCCCCTCTCAGCCTGCTCTGCTCCAGGCTGAACAAGCCCAGCTCCCTCAGCCTTTCCTCCTAGGGGAGATGCCCCAGGCCCCCCATCACCTTGGTTGCCCTCCTCTGGGCTCTCCCCAGTAGCTGCTCCTCCTCCTCCTCCTTGAAGTGGGGAGCCCAGAACTGGGCGCAGAGCTCCAGGTGGGGTCTCCCCAGGGCAGAGCAGAGGGGGAGGAGAACCTCCCTCGCCCTGCTGGCCACGCTCCTCTTGCTGCGCCCCAGGACGCCCTTGGCCTTCTTGGCCACCAGGGCACCCTGCTGGCTCGTGGCCACCTTGTGGCCCCCCAGGTCCCTCTGGGCAGAGCTGCTTCCCAGCAGGGCAGCCCCCAGCCTGGACTGGTGCCTGGGGTCCAACCTCCCCAGGGGCAGCACCCAACACTTGGCCCTGGTGGAACCTCATCAGGTTCCTCTGCGCCCAACGCTCCGGCCTGGCCAGGTCCCGCTGGACGGCAGCGCAGCCTCCCGGTGGATCGGCCGCTCCTCCCAGTTTGGTGTCATCAGCGAACCCAGCTTCCCCGTGCAGAGATAAATTTTTATCCCTTCAACAACCGCTTTTCAAGTTGATTCACAGGGACCTTGTGCATTTCGGATCCTCCTCCCCCCTGTGTTTTTTTTGCTGAGCTTTCTACCTTTTGGCGAGGGGTTAATTGTACCACAGCCCTTCCCTTGGACTCTGAGCTTTGCCTTCCCTTTCAAAGGTCTGGCTGAGGAGCAAGTCCTCAAGAAATGGCTGGTGCGAGCCCAGATCGTCGTCGGAGCTCATCTGGCTTCTCGGGAGCATTTGGGGCTCGATGCCTGCGACCTAACGGGGTCCTTGCACACCAAATATTTATGTTCCAAGCCAAAATCCTTGCATTAAGTGCAGGTATAGATCCCCTGCCTAGGAAACGCTTCGGGCTTGTATACGTTGCATTAAGGTTTTCATGGCTTTAGGACATGGGCAGTAAATTCCAAACATCTGACAACAATTAATTAGTTGTGCTAACTTAAAAACCCCCCTTGGAATCGCTCGTTATCCGCAGGAACATCCAAGCACCTTATCCCCAGAGGTGCTGCGGCCTCGGAGCACGCGAGCGGAGGAGAGGCGAGGAATTCGGCCGGGAAGGGCTCGGAGAAGTCGGTGAGGGCTGAGAATCCTTCTACGCCAGCTTCCCTGTAAATGTTTTTTCCCTGGATGAATTATCTCTTCAGGAATTTCCTCATGAGTAAGCGATCGCGTAGAGTTCACCGCAGCTCCTCCTGTGTGCTGGCTGCTACGAGGATTTAGGATATACATCCTATACATCCAGCTGTTGCTCGATTTTTTTTTTTTAATTATTATTTATTTATTTTTTTTTTTCACACCCGTCGTGACGGTTTTCGGATGCCGCCGCTTTTCCTTAGGAATTATTCCTCTGGCTTCCTTACCCCCCCCGTGCTCCTTAACATCTTGTAGCCAAATCCTGCGTTGGTTTGGTGGAGAAGGCGCGGTTTGGCGCCGCAATTCAAATTCCCACGCCTCAGCCTTAAATAAGAGCGGGGTTTTTTTTTTGTCCCCGCAACGTCCTTGCGGCTGGTATGGCTTCTGCGACGCCCTCGGCAGCGGCCCTGGCTCGGGGGTGGCAGCAGATTTCGCTCCTATTTTCTGATTCTGCTGATGCTCTGGGGTGTTTTCTCGCGTTAATTAATAATTACAATTATAACCACCCGTGCCGCTTTGTAAATCCTGCCCCATCGCCCCCTGGGCCCAGGGCAGCCTGGGGTTTGGTTTATTTATTTGATTATTTCCCCCTCTAAAAACGTATTTCCGTGGCACCTAAACAAGGATCCAGGGAAGAGATTGCAGGAAAGATCCGGGGAAAGAAATCGCAGGAGGTTTTGAGGCGAGCATTGGGGTGTTTTGGAGCAGACAGCCCCATCTCCCCGCAGGATTTCCTGCGGATTTGTCCGACCTCCTCGCTCTTGTTTCCGTCCGAGGTCTCCCGACGCAGCCAGGACCGCCTCGTGGTGGGGAATTTCGAGGCGCTCGAGCTTGCTGGGGTATCTTGGGAGTCATCAGCCAGTAAGGGCGGCGGGCAGAACCTGTTTCTGTGGCTTTCCGTGGCGAAACGTACGGATAATGCAGCGCGGCGGCACCCGCTGACCTCCGTACTCTGATTGTGAAGTTGCCAACAGCTTCGTGATCGTTTATTTTAATTGTTTTAGAGGAGAAATACATGAACAAGACTTTAAATGATATTAAATTGAGGATTTCTTTCAGGAATATAGCGCCCAGAGCATCGTTTCGTAGCCTGGCTCCGGGCTAGAAATCCATACGTAATCCCTCAGCATTTCCCTAAGGTATGGAAATAATTGGGGGGTTCTGTGAATCTCCAGTCGACATGCTGAAATGGCCACACGGGTCTGAAATCCTCCCGGTTTCCTTCTAGAATCAGGAAATCCATTTATTTCACCTCTAGTAGCCGGCTGCCGTGATAATTCCCAGGTTTAGTGGGTAAAGATTTTCTCTAATTGCCACCAATCCGTCTTCCAAAATCGTTGTGGTTGTCTTTCGTCGGGCTCTGTATTTCCCCCAGGATTTATCCTAATTATGTTAAAAATCATTATTGGCCTCTGCCTGTGCCGTTCCGGCATCCACGAGGGATGGATTTAACCCACTCCATACTCTTGGAACTTTTATTTCCCCTCACTGATATCTCGCAACGCTTCCACTCCTGCTCCAGCTCCTCCCATCGCGTTCTCTAGGAAGTCACGGGTGCGAAGTGCGGAAGATCCAAATGAAATCCTGCAGCGGCAGTGCAGACAAAAAGCTCCTCGTGCAACTCAAAACTGTGGAATTCCTTGGCTTTAGGTGGATTAAAACTGAAAAAAAAAAAAAAAAAAAAAAGGGAAAAAAAAAGATCCTTTGAGGAGCAACACGCACAGCTGAGCTTCAGCTTGGGGAATTTGGGGAGCAGCGTTGCCCCCTTGTCCCGTTTTTACCCTCCGAAGGGGAGATGTTGACCCAACGGTCTTACTCTACCACCACTCCTCTTCTCCATGACGCACCATTGCTCTTCCTGGAGTTTTCCCAGTTTTCCCACCGGCACAGAAGACTTTTCTCCTTGTTCCGCATCTTTTTTTCATTCAAGCTCTATCAATCGAACCTTGCTGGGTTGACTCTGGTTGGACTTAGTGAAATTATCGCTCCCCTCTTCAACGGGACAGGGGAGAGAGAAAAATCTGTCAGGAGGCTGGGGGGTGGCGATAAGGACGGGGGGAGATCATTTTGCCAGTGACCGTCACGGGCAAAACAGCCTCGACTTGGGAAAATTCATTTAATTTATTACCAAAATTGAAATTGGAGTAGGAGACGTTAAAAAAAAAAAAAAAAAAAAATCTGAAAACCCCTTCCCCCCCACCCCTCCCTTCTTCCCAGGCTTGCCTGTAATGGTAATTGACATTACGTAGCTAATTTTGTGCTGTGATGAAGAGGAGTCCTCTGACCTTCGTCGTCATAGAGCACCCAGGGGATCCGAGGAGACCAGGATTCATAACCCATGATTAAGCACCCGCTCTCTTTCCTACGTGACGGGAGCCAAGACCTGTGAGAAAACCCAAGAGGCTTCGTACAAACGCCGGTGAATGAACTCTTTGCTGGAACAGAATGTAAGCGTCCCTTCCCGTTAAGGAAGAAAATAAGGCCGAGGAAGGCGGAAATACGGCAGGGCCTGGGGGTGCTGAAGAGGAGCCAGCAGGGTGCCCAGGTGGCCAAGGGGGCCAGCGGCATCCTGGCTTGTATCAGGAGTGGTGTGGCCAGCAGGAGCAGGGCAGGGACCGTGCCCCTGTGCTGGGCACTGGGGGGGCCGCCCCTCGACGCTGGGGTCAGGGTTGGGCCCCCCCCCCTGAAGGCCCTGGGGGGGCTGGAGCGTGTCCAGAGAAGGGCAGCGGAGCTGGGGAGGGGTGGGGCCCCGGCGCGGGGGCGGGGGGGGCTGGGGGGGCGCCGGCGGGAAGGGGCGATGGGACGAGGGGCAAGGGCCTCAAGTTGTGCCAGGGCAGGGGGAGGTTGGCCCTGGGGAACAATTCCTTCCCCAAAGGGCTGTCAGGGGCTGGAAGGGGCTGCCCAGGGAAGGGGGCGAGTCCCCAGCCCTGGGGGGGATTTAACACCCAGGGCAGAGGCGGTGCTGAGGGCCGGGGTTTGGGGGTGGGGGGGGGGGCTTTGCCAACCCAACCATTCTGTGATTTTATAACTTTACCCTGAATTCTCCCCTCCCCCCCCGTGGCGCGGGGGCGGGGGGGGTGGGGGTTGGGGTCCGTTCATCCCACGCTGTCCCTGCTGCTTCTTCCTCCTCCTCCTCTTCCCCTGCTCCAGCCTGGGGTCCCCCCACAGCAGACAGTCCTCCGGGAGCTGCTCCAGCGTGGGTCCCTCCCTCCCAGGGGGTGCAGCCCCTGGGAGCCAACGCTCCAGTGTGGGTCCCCGTGGGGTCCCCACCCGGCCCCAAACCTGCCTCGGCGTGGGCTCCTCCCCCACGGGTCCCCAAAGTCTTGCCAGGACCCTGATCCGGCGCAGGCTTCCCACGGGGTCACAGCCTCCTTCCTTCGGGCACCCCCTGCTCCCCCGTGGGCCCCCCCCCATGGGCTGCAGGGGGGGGATCTGCTCCCCCGTGGGGTCCTCCATGGGCTGCAGGGGGGGGATCTGCTCCCCTGTGGGCTCCCCTGGGCTGCAGGGGCACAGCCTGCCCCACCGTGGTCTTCATCACGGGCTGCGGGGGAGCTTGGAGCTCCTTCTCCTCCTCCTCCTCCTCCTCCTCCTCCTCCTCCTCTTCCTCCCTGCCCTTGGTGTCTGTAGGGCTGCTCCTCTCCCGCCGCAGTCACGCAGGGGTTTTTCCTCCTTTTCTTAATTCCATTCTCACCCAGGCACTTCCATCATTGCTGATGGGCTTGGCCCGTCTGGCGTTGGCTCCGACGGACATGGAGGAAGCTTCCGGCGTCTTCTCACAGAAGCCACCCCAGTAGCCCCCTGGCTACCAAACTCCCCGTTGCTCTTCATCCTTCCTACCGGGCAGAGCTGAGGCGCTGCCATCCTTTAAGTGATTTTATCGCGTTTTCATCCATGATTTGCAATCAAAGCTTGTCCTTCAGCTGTCCGGGCTTCGCTTGGGGTAATAAAGGAGGGAATTGGGAAAAGGATGGGGGCTTGCAGAGTGTGAGGAAGACCCTGGGTGCTTTCGGGGTACAGCCTGCCTCTCCTCACCCCTTTCCCGCTCTCGCTGGGGGGTTTTAAGTTGCTTTAATTGGGGATTTTTTGGGGTAAAAGCTGAGGAAAAAGGTACCGGCCCAGGCCGCGCTGTGGGCTACGTGAGGTGAGGGGCTGGGGGGCGATGCCCTGGGAGCACGGGGGGCGCCATGGCTGTGAGGGGATCCTAAGGAGGGTCAAAGGTCATCTTGGAACCCGGGGGGCAAAGGCCAAGGGTCAGGTGAGGGGTCAGGCCCCGCGCTGTGGTACCAGGCCCGCGGGCTCCATGGGGACCCCCATAATATACGGGGTGCGGGCGTGCCGCCCAATCAGGAGAGGGAATGGCTGTGATTGACAAGAGAGAGCCCCGGCTTCGGCGGACTGAGGAAGCGCCTCCGCCAATAGGATCGGGGGATGGATGCCGTCGCGGGGGGGAAGGGGGCGCTGGCCAATGGGGGCTTCTGGAGCGCGGCCAATGGAGAGCTTCGTGGGCGGGCCGGAGCGGTGGCGAGGGCCAATGGGCGGCGGGCGCGGTGCGCCTGCGCAGGCGGTGCTCGGGCGGACAGTGCGGCGCCGCTGGCCGGAGGCGGAGGGGAGCGATGGAGCAGGGATACGGCGGTAGGGCGGGGCGGCCCCGGGGCGCCGGCCCTTCCCTTCCCCTCCCCCGGGGCGGCGGCTCGGTCCTCCCGCCGCCCGCGGCAGCTCCCCATAACAACAACGGCGGCGGGCGGCGGGGGGGGGGTCAGCCCCTGCGGGAAGCGTTGTGCCCGCCTTGCCGTGAGGGAGCGCCGCCGCCGATTGGTTGAGCGCCGCATCGCTCTGCGCTGGGGCGCCGCCGATTGGTGGGTGTGTGGTGTTCAAGGGGGGGGGGGCGTTCTCTCCTCAACCACCCCGGGCGTTGCGGGGGGGGGGGGGGGCGGAAATGGAGCCGGTCCCATTTTTGAAGACGACACAAAATGGCGGCCGCGCGGCCACGCCCCCTGCCGCGTGCGAGCCGGTGTCCGTTCCCCCCCCCCCCCCCCCCCCCCGCGCCGGTTACGGCTTCGCCACCCCCCGCCGGGGCCCTGTCCCCTTCCCCGGTGAGGCCGAAAATTCTCCCCCCCCGGGAGCGGGGCCCTGAGGCGGGAACCGTCACAGCCGTGGCCCCCGCCATGACGGGCGGCGGCGGCTCTTCCCCCTCGTTCCCGCCTCAGGCCGTCCCGGGGCCTCTCTGAGGGGTTTTCCTTCCTCCCCCCCCCCTCCCCGGTATAACGGCAACGGGCAAAACGGTCTCAAACGAAACCTAAGGGAGCAGGTGAGAGCCCTCCGAGCATCGAAAGGCTAATTAACGTTAATTAATCATTAAGCTTCGTTCGGCCAGCGTGGGGGAAGCGATTTGTGAGGGGAAGGGGGGGCGGGGGGGGGGGAGAACCCGTCCTCCTCCATCAAAACACGAAACGGCGTTGAGTTCATTGGCGCCGGCGCCTTCTTCCCAGCTTCTACTGGCTTTTTAACGTCTCTTTAAATTATAAATCAAGGCTCGCAGGGGTAGGAACTGAGAGAAAGTCACCCCCCCAACGGAGGCTGAATGGCTGAATACCGGTTGTTTAAAATCCCTCGACCAAGTTTATTCGGCTGCGAGATGACGGCACGTGGGTAAAAGCGCCCAAATCTGAGCCCCGGAGCAGCCCCACAGCCCGGATCCGAGCCCTCCATCCTCTTCCCACCTCGAATTCACTCTTCGCCTCCCTCCTGTTCGCATCCAGGGATGTAAAGTTCCCCTCCAGGGCGATTTTGGTTTTGTTTTTTTTTGTAACTCACTGGTGCAAACGCTTCCTTTGGGTTTTATACCGTAATTACGACAGCAGCGGGGTTTATAAATAACACAGCTGTTTCTCCCTGTGTTTTATCAAGCTCCTAATACCCCGCAGGTCGCTTTTTCTGCAGGGGTCGTTTGTAATTCATCCCGACGCCGTGTTGATACAGACCTGTTGACGTGTTCCTCTTCCCAGGTTCCTTCCGTCTCAGCTTTCAGCTTGCTGGGAGATCCGATGCCCAGCATCTCTTTTTCATCGCGTTTTTAAATGCTTTTTAAGTATTTCATCAGTTCTTAGGTGTAAAAATGAAATGAGAAACGGCGACGGGATTAAAAACACCCTAAATGGGCGTTAAATCATCGATGAGCGCTGGTTTCTCCCTACTGCCAACCGAGCGAGTCCGGATGAACAACTCGGAAGAATTTAGGCAGCTAAAAGTGATTCCTGAGAAAGATTTCTTTGGATTGGTGACGTTAACGAGCTGCCTCAGAGCTGGGATCTTCCCTTCACCTTGCAGAACTATTAATAAACGAAAAGCCCCCCGTGCGTTGCAGCTTTAGAGAAGTTTTGTCGCGGATTTTTCCCGTTATAGGGTAGAAATTGAGTTCTCACATATTTGGGGGTTTATAAATAAACCTCAGGCGGAGCTGGCTCAGCTTCCAACCAGCCCCTTTATTTTTAATCCTCTGCGGGTTGGGAATCGTATGCTTCCACGCGAGTGGGTTTTTGAAGAGAGCGCCCTGCACAGCCAGGCCTTGCGTAGGAGCGTGTGATACATAGATTTAATTTAAATACTTCGTGATTCCAGCAGAAAACAAACTTCATTCTCCCCGGATAAAGTCTTTTGCTGACATCAGTGGGAGGAGCCTAGACCTCTCTTTCCCAAAGGAATTGCCTCCTGGGTCCCATTTATTTTTATTTTTGCGGGTGTCAAACTTAATTCCTCAACGTTTCACCTTAGACTGAACGACCTAAACCTCTCGAGGTTGCTCCGTCATCTCCGGATTCGCTCTCCGCTTGTACACGTGTGCAGAGAAAAACAATTCCCAAGCTTTTCCCCCAGCTCAGGGAGCGCCGTCTCGGGAATCGGCTGGGAACCAGGACGCATGGCGCACTCAGCTCGGTAAAATTCACCGCTTAGTCCCTTCTGAGCTGTGTTTTTTTTTTTTTTCCCCCCCTGCTCTGCGCTTTATTTCGTGTTTATTTTCCCAAGAGAAGGCGGCAATGATTTATTCCACTGAGTTTTTCCCTCCTTGGGGATGTTTACGGACGCGCTGCGCTGCCGCAGGACCGACAGATACAACCTCTGCTCGTTGGCGCCGAGTCATCAATACCCCAACGTCTCATCGAGTGGTGTTTTTTTCTTTTTTTTACATAATATTTGGTTTCAAAATTAGACGTTGAACTCTTAATTACCACGTTCTTTAGTGGTACCGAAAGCTTGAGGTCTTTGCTTTGAAAACTTGAGGTTTCTGCTTAACTCAGGTTTCTTCATTCCTGGAAAGAACACGACGGTCGTGGCGATACCTGTGTGAACGTCACGTGCCCGGCGTCACAGCGAGTCACACGCCAACATATACGCACGGAACTTAAAGGCAGGAAGCTTTATCCTATAGAATCTGGAGGCACAAAGAGGTGGGACTTTTTTTTTTTTTTTTTTTTTTGGCTGAAAAAGTTGTGTTTTGGGCCGAGCAGCCTCCGTTTTCCTCGAGGTTTTGTGCTGGGGCCAGGCTATTTTTGCCGCCTGAATTAACGTAGCCAAGGTTTTATCAAAAACGGCTTAAAAATGGAAGGAGAGGAGCTCGCTTTTGATCCGATGCCTGCGTGCGGTCGAAAGCATGAGGGCTGCTGCTATTTATGGCGTCGCTGGGTGAGAAACTGCGCGACCTGCCCGGAGAAAAGCTTCCCTGCGCTGCCTTCACTTTCTCTTCCTGCTTTTCTCCGGCTACAAGCGTGCCCGGAGGCAAGCGTCGAGCTGGAACGATGCCTGTGACAAACCAGAGCTTTGGTGGCACTCGACCCGATGGCGTCTTCCTTTGCAAGAGGGGAGCTGACATGCTGGAGGAGGCGAGCGCTCAAATTGAGCCGTGGATTTAAAGCCAGGCTTTGGGGTGGCTACGGTCGGTGGATTGGAGATTTTAGCCTTAATTTCCATCCTCTGTCTCGAGGGGGAAAAAAAAAAAAAAAAAAAAAAAAAATGTGGAAAACCACATCCCAGCACTGTCCCGCTGGAAAGCGACGCCGAACGGCGAGCGACTCGACCTGAAAACGCCGACGGTGAGAAAGGAAACGACTCGGTTGTGAGGTGTCTGATTTGGAGAGGCGTTTGCGTGTTGTAGTTCCTGTTTTGCTGGTGCTGCGGTTTCTGGAGGTCAAAAATACGGCGGTAACCGTTTCGCCTGCGATTCCTTTAGGTTCCGCGTGCCGAAGGTGGTTGCCCACCATCAAAATAAAGGTGTTAGGAGGGAGAGGGGTCCTGTAGGTCCTTGGCGGGCGTTGGACGGGTTCATGCTGGGGGCTGTTTCATAAAATTGGGGGCTGTCTCCAGAAATAAAAAATCTTGGCAGTTAAGAAAAGCTTTGCAAAACGGGGGGCCTTCAAAAATATGAAAAGTTTAACACCAGGGGTTCTAAAAGTTTGGCAAAATTGGGGGTCCCTCCAGAAAATAGGAAAGCTTTGGAGAATTGGGGGTCCCCTCCAGAAAATAGGAAAGCTTTGGAGAATTGGGGGTCCCCTCCAGAAAATAGGAAAGCTTTGGAGAATTGGGGGTCCCCTCCAGAAAATAGGAAAGCTTTGGAGAATTGGGGGTCCCCTCCAGAAAATAGAAGTTTTTGCAAAATCGGGGGCTGCCACCAAGATTATAAAAGCTTTGCAAAATCGGGCGCTGTTTCCAGAAATAGAAAAGTTTGGCAAAGTTGGGGGTTGTTGGCAAAAAAGAAAAGTTTTTGGACAATTGGGGGTTGCCTCCAAAAAATAAAAGCTTTGTAAAATAGGGGATTATCTCCAAAAATAGAAAAGTTTGCAAATTGGGGGCCACTTCCAAAAAACATAAAAGCTTTGCAAAATTGGGGGTACCTCCAAAATAAATAAAAGCTTTGGAGAATTGGGGGTCCTCTCCAGAAAATAGAAAAGCTTTGTGAAATTGGGGGCTGCTGCCAAAATCATAAAAGCTTTGCAAAACTGGGGGCTGTCTCCAGAAGTCAAAAAGTTTGGCAAAATTGGGGGCCACAACCAAAACTGGAAAAGCTTTGCAAAATTGGGGGTTGCCTCCAAAAAATAGAAGTTTTTGCAAAATCGGGGGCTGCCACCAAAATATAAAAGCTTTGCAAAATTGGGGGCTGCCTCCAAAATAAATAAAAGCTTTGGAGAATTGGGGGTCCCTCCAAAAAATAGAAGTTTGCAAAATGGGGGCTGCCCCAAAATAAAAGTTTGAAAATTGGGGGCTGCCTTCAAAGCTTTGCAAAATTGGGGGCTGCCTCCAAAAAAGAAAAGGTTTTGCGGAAGTGGGGGCTGCCTCTGAAAAAATATTTTGCAGAACTGGGAGCTGATTCCAAAAATAGAAAAGCAAAACGGGGGGCCACCTCCAAAAAATAGAAGAGTTTGGTGAAATTGGTGCCTTCAGGTGTGGAAAAGCAAGGTGAACCTTAAAAGAAGGAAGGAAGGAAGGGGGTGTGTGGGATTTTTGGGCTTGTGCAGGCTCTTCCGTAGCTGGGGAATGTTTGGAGGGAGCTGGGGTTGCTGAAGGGGAGGGAAAGTGCGGATCTGGGGCAGGTGGAGAGGCAAGGCCAGGAAAGAAATGGGGAGAAATTTGGGGTGATACAGTGGGTGTCGAAATAATTCGGCTCTGTAGGAAGCTGCTGCTTGTGAATCAACTTATTTTAGCAGAATAATAAATAAAGATTTTTTTTTTTTAAAAAAAAAAAAAAAAAAAGCTTTTCCCGCAGAGAAGCGGCAGCCAAAAGGCTTGGAAATGTTTTCAGCCAAACACCCGGCATGAATCTTTGGATTTCAAACTGGAATTTCGGTGATCTCAAGGTTTCGTTGCGGCACGGAGCTTATTTATCCGATACCCTTTGAGCCGATGAAGGTGTTTGCCAAGCTCTTGGCAGCTCTTCCAGGTGCCGGGGATGCGCATCCCACCCTGGAAACTTGGGAAAAGGTTTTAAAATTGGGAAATGATTTATTTTGGTGAGAAAACCAGATCGCGGCGGCTGCTGTGAACTAAAAGAGCTGGTGAAGTCACGGCGGGAGCTCCCGTGTGTCGTGGCCTTTCGCTGCATCTTCCACCCGGACAAATCCTTCGTCGTGCCGCTGTTTCGGAGTGAGAGACCAGACCGAAGCCGCCTCGTTAGCGCGAATCTTGTAATTAATGCGGAACGGCGGAAGGGAGCTCGATGAATTTTATTGGCTTGTCTAATAGCAGTGGTCACCTTGGATGGCGTACGAGGATATCCGATATTCCCTAAGAAAACGGACGCTTCTGCTGGCGTAACGCAATGAAACGGCCGGGCTCGACGCCGGTTCGCTGCTTTGGATGATTTCTCCCACGGATTTTCTCCTGTATAAACGTCGCTTTGCCCCGTTGTTACCTCAAGCACCTCTGAAAACTGATTTCTCTTCCAAAACATTTTCGTTGGTGTTTTGTTTTTTTTTTTTTTTTTTTAAATTCAAAACATCTCTCTGACCTTCAGATTGCTGAATGAATCCGAAATAAAGCAGCGGGCCAGCGTCAGGCGGGGTTCCCAAACAATAAAGAGCACAAGTGCAGCTGTAATTTAAGATTTTTATTATTTTTAGAGTCATTTAAGGGAAGAAACAAACCTGGGATAACGGCAGAGATGATCCTTCTAACGGCTCCCTTCTTTTTTTCTTGCAGGTTATGGCACCTGGAACACTGGGGCCACCAACACTCAAGGTGAGTTTTGCGTCTATAAAAAAAATAGACTTAGGAAATCGCAATTTTAGTGTAGAATTTAGGATTTTTCTCTTCTTTCTACCCAGAGTAGTGTCCTATCAGAAGTAGCTCCTGAGATTTATTAGCGCCGCAAAATGAAGCATGTCCTGGGGTATTTGGGATTTTAGGTTCGCTCCTTTCAACTCCTTTCCAGCCCAAACAACAGCAGGAGCAGGGAGATGCTCCTCAAGTGTGGGTTGGATGAGGGGACAGGGGGATGGATGGGGAACTGGCTGCTGCCATGGGCTCAGAGGGTTGGGATCGGTGGGGCAGGGTCTGGTTGGAGGCCAGGAGCTTGTGGAGATGCCCAGGGCTCAGTGCTCGGCCCGGTCTTGTTCAACTCACTCATCCATGACCTGGATGAGGGGACAGAGTGAACCCTCAGCAAGTTCGCTGATGACACCAAACTGGGAGGAGCGGCCGATCCACCGGGAGGCTGCGCTGCCGTCCAGCGGGACCTGGCCAGGCCGGAGCGTTGGGCGCAGAGGAACCTGATGAGGTTCCACCAGGGCCAAGTGTTGGGTGCTGCCCCTGGGGAGGTTGGACCCCAGGCACCAGTCCAGGCTGGGGGCTGCCCTGCTGGGAAGCAGCTCTGCCCAGAGGGACCTGGGGGTCCTGGGGGGCCACAAGGTGGCCATGAGCCAGCAGGGTGCCCTGGTGGCCAAGAAGGCCAAGGGCGTCCTGGGGCGCAGCAAGAGGAGCGTGGCCAGCAGGGCGAGGGAGGTTCTCCTCCCCCTCTGCTCTGCCCTGGGGAGACCCCACCTGGAGCTCTGCGCCCAGTTCTGGGCTCCCCACTTCAAGGAGGAGGAGGAGGAGCAGCTACTGGGGAGAGCCCAGAGGAGGGCAACCAAGGTGATGGGGGGCCTGGGGCATCTCCCCTAGGAGGAAAGGCTGAGGGAGCTGGGCTTGTTCAGCCTGGAGCAGAGCAGGCTGAGAGGGGATCTCATCACCACCTACAAAGATCTCCAGGGTGGGGGGCACGGGGACGCAGCCAGACTCTTCCCAGGGGTGCCCAGCGCCAGGCCAAGGGGCCGTGGGCACAACCTGAAGCAGAAGAGGTTCCAGTTGAACGGGAGGAAGAACTTCTTGCCTGGGAGGGTGCCCGAGCCCTGGCCCAGGCTGCCCAGGGGGGCTGTGGAGTCTCCTTCTCTGGAGATCTTCACCCCCCGCCTGGACGCTGTCCTGTGCCCCCTGCTCTGGGTGAGCCTGCTTGGGTGGGGGGGTGGCACTGGGTGAGCTCCGAGGGCCCTGCCAACCCCGGCCAGGCTGGGATTTCTGTGAAATCCATAGTTATCACAAACGTATTTGCTTCTGCCATGGTTTTGGTGCTACTCATGGGGTTTTATTGAATTGTTTGGGTTGTTCTCAAGTGCAAATATTGGAAAGTGTTTCAAAAAACATGTAAAAAAAGTATAAATTCTGCAATTTACTTTGATAATTACCTCTTGCTTGTCCCAGCTTCTTTCTTTCCCGTTCCATACCAACGGATCTGTCATTTTTACCAGCAATTAAACTGAATTATATATTTTCAGTCTCTGAACTTTCAAGCTGGTTCTTTTTAGGGCTGAAATACTCTTTCCTTTTTGTCCCCTTCAGGTACCTACGCGACGAATGCGACGAGCTGGCAAGGTACATGCTAAAAACACCCCCCAAACCTTAAAGGGATTTTTCCAACCTAAATGATTCCGTGATTCTAAACTCTCCCTCCAGGTACCTTTGTCTTTATAATATTGTATTAATATCAATTTGTTTTTCCTTTCACACCAGGCTATGAAGGCTATGACTATTACAACACCCAAACCACCGCTGCTAACACAGCGGCCACGTACAACTACGCCGCTGCCAGCTCCAGCAGCTGGGAAACACCCAAAACATCGGATATGAGCATGAACGCCGACGTCGGCACCGCCATGCCCGTCGCCTCGTACGGCACCGAGACTTCCTCAAACGAGAACTCGGATTCTATCATCGCCAAAATCAACCAGCGTTTGGATATGTTGTCGAAGGAGGGCAGCGGCGGGACAGGGGAGGGGATGGAAGACCAGGAGAGGTGACTGTTCCTCTTACTTATTTTTAACTGGAAAAAAAAAAAAATAACAGCTTTTAATCCTAGAATCCTGGAATGGTTTGGGTTGGCAAAGCCCTTTCAGCTTCCCCAGCCCAGCCGTCCCCCTACCCCTGCCATCCCACCCCCAAACCCCGGCCCTCAGCACCGCCTCTGCCCGGCTGTTAAATCCCCCCCGGGCTGGGGACTCGCCCCCTTCCCTGGGCAGCCCCTTCCAGCCCCTGACAGCCCTTGGGGGAAGGAATTGTTCCCCAGGGCCAACCTCCCCCTGCCCTGGCACAACTGGAGGCCCTTGCCCCTCGTCCCATCGCCCCTTCCCTGGGAGCAGAGCCCGACCCCCCCGCCCCCCCCCTGCCCGCGAGCGGCCGCCCCGCCCCGCCGCTCCCCCCCCAGGGCCTTCGGGGAGGGGGGGGCCCAACCCTGACCCCAGCAGTCGAGGGGCGGCCCCCCCAGTGCCCAGCACAGGGGCACGGTCCCTGCCCTGCTCCTGCTGGCCACACCACTCCTGATACAAGCCAGGATGCCGCTGGCCCCCTGGCCACCTGGGCACCCTGCTGGCTCCTCTTCAGCCGCCTGGCGACCAACCCCCCCAGCTCCTTTCCCGCCGGGCAGCTTTCCAGCCCCTCGTCCCCACGCCTGGAGCCTTGCCTGGGGTTGTGGTGACCCCAGGGCAGGACCCGGCCCTTGGCCTTGGTCAACCTCACCCAGTTGGGCTGGGCCCAGGGATCCAGCCCGGCCCTTGGGCCCCCCTGTGGATCCAGCCCGGCCCTTGGGCCCCCCTGTGGATCCAGCCCGGCCCTTGGGCCCCCCTGTGGATCCAGCCCGGCCTGGGCCCCCCTGGATCCAGCCCCGGGCCGCCTTGGGCCCCCTGTGGATCCAGCCCGGCCTGGGGGTCCCCATGGATCCAGCCCGGCCGGGGCCCTCTGCAGACCCCCCCTCCCTCCCAGCAGATCCATGCTCCCACCCAGTTGGGTGTCATCTCCAAACTGACTGAGGGTGCCCTCGATCCCCTCGTCCAGCTCGTTGATAAAGCCATTAAACAAGACCGGCCCTAGAACTGAGCCCTGGGGGACTCTTAAGCTCAGATTAAGCTCTTCCAATTGCACGGGCACGATCCAACGTTCGTTCCCCCGGCAAACGAGCTTGCCTTCGTATTATTTACCTCTCCTCCTCCATATGCACTACGTGTGCATGTTTTACATCTCCCTCTCTCTCAAACACATCAACCTCGATGTGCTTATCGAGCGTTAAAAGCGACATCCATTTTCGTTTAAATTTCTAAGTTTTGCACAAAGCTTTTTATTCACAGTTTACAGTATTTTTTTTTTCTTCCTCTGCCTCTCTTTTTCCTCCTGGTTGCCCAGGAATTATTTTTCTTTTTCTGCCGCTGCGTTACCTTAGGCCAGCCTGGAGAGTTGTTCCTTAGCGGTGTGTGTTTTGCTGCTGAAATAATAATACAGATTTTTGGCAAGAGTTACTGAATAATTAAAGTTTTGCCCTCTTTTTTTTTGCCTGGTGCGGTCAGGCAAGGTTTATCTGTTTTAATTCACACCCGGAGGCGCAGCTGAGAGGCAACGAGAAGCAGCTTTTACCCGGGGAAACTTTTGGGATCTGCTTTTCTGCTGGCAAAACGTAATTCAGAGTGGTTTAGTGCTCTAAAGTCGATAAAGTTGCGACCTCCCTGAGGGATTTCTGTTCAGATACTCGTGCAGAAAACCGCGCTGCTTCGATATTTATTGATTTTTTTTTCCCCCAGACTAAGGAAAAAGTGGCGTGGGATACAGAAAGCGATCGCTACACAGGGCTTCAAAAATGTTTTTAAACCCATTTAAAAATGGCTTTAATCCCATTTTTCTGGCCAAACCCAGTGGGATTTTGAGAAAAATGGATGCAAACGCCCGGGTGATGCGTGGGGATGTCGTTCTCCCTGCTGACCCTCGTCTCCTCCTGCGCAGCTCTTTCAGATTTGAGTCTTTCGAATCCTACGACTCGAGGTCTTCGATGAACGACCGCGACGTCTATCGATCGGGCTACGATTACGGCGAAGTCGGTGCCGATCGGAACGATTCCTTCGGCAGCCAGTTCGATAACCGCAGGGATCAATCCCGTAACCGAGGAAACAACTACGGCCTCATCCGGGGACGGGGTCAAAACCGCGTGCAGAATCGGGGGCGTCTAAACGCTTTCAACCGCGCCGACCACTTCATGCCCTCCTCCAGCTCCGAGCGCCTCTCGGCTCGTTGGAATGAGTTGAACTACATGGGTGGGCGCGGGATGGGGGGTGCCGGATCCAACAGGCTCCCTTCCCTCTTTTCCCAAGCCCTCGTTCCCGATTACGGTGACTACGGTGACTACGGCGACTACGGCGACTACGGCGACTACGGGGATTACGGCGACTACGGCGACTACGGGGATTACGGCGACTACGGCGACTATGACTATGGCATGATGGGGATGTCGGGCATGGGAATGGGACGGTATGGGAATATGCCGTACGGAATGGGGAGGCAGCGCAACAGGGACAGGATGGGTACGGTGCCCTGGCACATGAACGCGCTCATGGTAAGTCGTCACCGTCGTTTATTTTTTTTATATTTATATTTTTTTATTCCCCCCCCCGTCAAAATTTGCTTGCCTCGGTGCGTAAGCTTCGGCCGGAGTCCCTTCGGAGAAGCCCTGGGGCGTAATTCACGCTGCTTCCACCATGGAATAATTTAAATATTTTTTTTAAATTTTTTAAAAATTTTAAATTTTTTTTTTTTTTTTGAAAAAGAATTTTTAAATAAATTAAATATGGCAGAGCGTCGCCAAGCTGGTGTTAGACCCATTTCTGTGTAAAACGGAGCCTTGGAACGCTTGCGTCGTCCCCAAGCCGCGCTCTGGGGGCACTAACCTATAAATCTCTTTATAAATCCCTTTTTTAAGGGTTTAAAAATCCTTTTATAGCCTTAAATAAGCCTGTGGGGTTTTGAGAATTCCAACTTTTTTAGGAGATGTAGCAGATGGGTGGAATATTTTGATTATTTTTTTTTAAGCTTTTTGGGTACCTCGAGTTCATTGATAAAAGTTATTTTATTTATTTGGGTTTACTTTTTAAATTTTGGGGTTTACTTTTTAAATTTTGGGGTTTACGTTTTTAAATGTTGGGGTTTACGTTTTTAAATGTTGGGGTTTACGTTTTTAAATCTTGGGGTTTACGTTTTTAAATCTTGGGTTTAGTTTTTAAATCTTGGGTTTAGTTTTTCAATTTTATCTCCCCACTTTAGCCCAAGAGAAGAGGGTTCCGAAACCGTTCAGGAGGGCGATCGGACGGCGAGGGAGGAGGACGCAAGCGAAAACAGTCGCAAAGCGGAGACGAGCCGGACAGCAAACAGGCGAAGACCGACAGCGAAGGAGACGACACCGAGAACGGTACGAGCTGCCTCCGCCCCTCAACATCGGCCCTTTTCTCCCCTTTTTTAAGTGTTTTCTCTTTCAGCTGACTGACAGCTGTGCCATTTCAAAGCGGTTCTATTTTTTTCAGTCCTTAGCGGTGTTATAACACGCCTGTGAGTGCCCAGGGTTTGTGATCTGTGCATATTGGAGATGGCACCAAACTGGGGGGCAGCGTGGATCTGCTGGGGGGAGGGGGACTCTGCAGAGGGCCCCAAGGGCCGGGCTGGATCCACAGGGGGGCCCCAAGGGCCGGGCTGGATCCACAGGGGGGCCCCAAGGCCGGGCTGGATCCACAGGGGGGCCCAAGGGCCGGGCTGGATCCATGGGCCCAGCCCAACTGGGTGAGGTTGACCAAGGCCAAGGGCCGGGTCCTGCCCTGGGGTCACCACAACCCCAGGCAAGGCTCCAGGGGGGGAGCTGGGGGGGTTGGTCGCCAGGCGGCTGAAGAGGAGCCAGCAGGGTGCCCAGGTGGCCAAGGGGGCCAGCGGCATCCTGGCTTGTATCAGGAGTGGTGTGGCCAGCAGGAGCAGGGCAGGGACCGTGCCCCCCTGTGCTGGGCACTGGGGGGGCCGCCCCTCGACTGCTGGGGTCAGGGTTGGGCCCCCCCCTCCCCGAAGGCCCTGGGGGGGCTGGAGCGTGTCCAGAGAAGGGCAGCGGAGCTGGGGAGGGGCTGGAGCCCCAGGCTGCTGGGGAGCGGCTGGGGGAGCGGGGGGGTTCAGCCTGGGCAGGGGGGGGGGTGGCTGCCTACCAGTGCCTGGGGGGGGGCTGCCGGGGGGGTCGGGCTCTGCTCCCAGGGAAGGGGCGATGGGACGAGGGGCAAGGGCCTCCAGTTGTGCCAGGGCAGGGGGAGGTTGGCCCTGGGGAACAATTCCTTCCCCAAAGGGCTGTCAGGGGCTGGAAGGGGCTGCCCAGGGAAGGGGGCGAGTCCCCAGCCCGGGGGGGATTTAACAGCCGGGCAGAGGCGGTGCTGAGGGCCACCTTTGCTGCGGTTTTGAGCCATTCTCGCAGTATTTGGGGATTTTTAGATAACTGGTGGGGGCCCTTCGGAGCGTTAAATGGGAGAAAAGACACCCCGACACCAGCCAAATGATTTTTTTCTTTTGTGCAGCAGATGAGGGCGAAGGAGAGGAAAAATCAGGCGATGAAGCCGACAAAGGTGTAAGTAATTTTGGTTTTCATCAGTTTTTGTGGCAAATGTGGGAAGACGTAAGCACTCGAGCGGTTTCCTCCGCTTTTTCGACCGCGCTGAGGGTCGCAATATTGAAAATCACCCCAAAACAGCATTTTGAGCTCGTATATTCTGAAAGTATTTGCTCCTCATCATTTTCTCCTGCGCATCAGCAGCGATTGCTGGCAGATCCGCTTGCACCGAGCCGCCTGAAAACCACTCGTAACCGAGAGGGTTGGATCCCACGCTTCTGCTTCTGGCCGGGCTCGTTAGGGCTAAATTCCAATTAGGAGTTGGCTCGTTGCGTTGGGTGTCGCCTGTTTTTTCACTTATGCCTGGGTGAAACCTTCGCTTACGCCGTTCCTCGCAGCGGCGACTCGGCCGTCGAGTGTTTAAATGTTGATAGCGAGAAGCGATGTTTAGCGGTGCCGTAGACCCTGCTGTATGGAAAAGAACAATTTTGTAAAAACTTTCAAAAAATGGACCTTTAATCCCCAAATTATGCGACACCCCCCCCCCCTCCCGTCCTCTGGCTGGGTGGGCTGTGAAGCCTCCGAACTGCCGTAAATAACACCGGCGTCGTCTTGTGTTTCTCTCTTCCAGGAGATGGGGAATCGGGGCGATTTGGCAGAGGAAGGTAGGGTCTTACCCCCACGCCGTCCTCCTGGATTAATCCTACTCTGAATCCATCCGCTTCCCTTCAAGGCGCTACCAAAAGCTTAATTTTTCTTTATTTTATTTTATTTTTATTTTATTTTTACGGTCAAAAAGCTGTTGCAGCTCTGGCTCTGACCTGGTAACCGGTCCCGGGCTCCGGCGCCGCCTCTCGTGGCGATTCTGCACCGCGCTGGTGAGCAGGGCGCTGCCAAAATCAGAAAATCATAGAATCATAGAATCACCTCGGTTGGAAAAGCCCTTTCAGATCATCGAGTCCAACCGTTAACCTAGCACTGCCATCCCACCACTAAACCCTGGCCCTCAGCACCTCATCTCCCCTTCTTTTAAATCCCTCCAGGGATGGGGACTCCACCACCTCCCTGGGCAGCTCATTCCAGAGCCTGACAACCCTCTCGGTGAAGAAGTTTTTCCTAATGTCCAGCCTAAACCTGCCCTGGCGCAGCTTCAAGCCATTCCCCCTCGTCCTATCGCCCGTTACCAGGGAGCAGAGGCCGACCCCCACCTCGCTCCCCCCTCCTCTCAGGCAGTTGTAGAGGGCGATCAGGTCTCCCCTCGGCCTCCTCTTCTCCAGACTAAACCACTCCCAGTTCCCTCAGCCGCTCCTCGTATGACTTGTGCTCCAGACCCCTCCCCAGCTTGGTTGCTCTCCTCTGGACATGTTCCAGCAAGGCAACATCTTTCTTGGAGTGAGGGGCCCAAAACTGAACACAGTCTTTTCCCTTGTCCGCTGTTGTTGTTTATGAAATGGCCGATTGCCGCGCTCTCGTTACGGCATGGATTTGATCCCGCCGGCTCCTCATAGAATCCCTTTGGTTGGAAAAGCCCTTTAAGATCATCGAGTCCAACCTTTAACCCAACCCTGCCATCCCACCACTAAACCCTGGCCCTCAGCACCTCATCTCCCCTTCTTTTAAATCCCTCCAGGGATGAGGACTCCACCACCTCCCTGGGCAGCCCATTCCAGAGCCTGACAACCCTTTTGGCGAAGAATTTTTTCCTAATGTCCAAGCTAAACCTGCCCTGGCGCAGCTTCAAACCATTCCCCCTCGTCCTATCGCCCGTTACCAGGGAGCAGAGGCCGACCCCCACCTCGCTCCCCCCTCCTCTCAGGCAGTTGTAGAGGGCGATCAGGTCTCCCCTCAGCCTCCTCTTCTCCAGACTAAACCACTCCCAGTTCCCTCAGCCGCTCCTCGTATGACTTGTGCTCCAGACCCCTCCCCAGCTTGGTTGCTCTCCTCTGGACATGTTCCAGCAAGGCAACATCTTTCTTGGAGTGAGGGGCCCAAAACTGACCCCAGCATTCGAGGGGTGGCCTCACCAGCACCGAGTACAGGGGCACGGTCACTTCCCTACTCCTGCTGGCCACACTATTCCTGATCCAAGCCAGGATTGCCATTGGCCTTCTTGGCCACCTGGGCACCCTGCTGGCTCATATTCAGCCGGCTGTCAACCAGCACCCGCAGGTCTTTTCCCACCAGGCAGCTTTCCAGCCGCTCTTCCCCAAGCCTGTAGCGCTGCGTGGGGTTGTTGTGACCAAAGTGCAGGACCCGGCACTTGGCCTTGTTGAACCTCATCCAGTTGGCCTCGGCCCATGGATCCATCCTGGCCAGGTCCCTCTGCAGAGCCCTCCTCCCCTCCAGCAGATCAACACTCCCACCCAGTTTGGTGTCATCTGCAAATTTACTGAGGGCACACTCAATCCCCTCATCCAGGTCATTGATAAAGATATTAAATGGTTTGGTTTCTTCCGGGCTTCTCGGCGCGGACGGTTGCCACCCATACGATCGGGATATTGGATATGAATTTATCTTCCTCCCGTGGAGGATGGCCGTGAGGATGCACGCGTCTCGCCCCAGGGCAGAGCAAAACCACCGTAAACTCAGCATTTTCAGCGGCGGTTTTGGTCAATTTTTGGCAAAAAACCCCTTTGTTTTTTTTTTTTTTTTTTTTTTTTTCAAACGGATGGGAATATATCAAGTTGTTTTAGAAGCGTAATTTAAAAACCCTAAGGCCTAAAGTCACTGGAACCTCTTCAGCTGGTTTGGGATTGGAATTTTTGGTCCGGATGCATCAACCCCAACGCCTTCCCCCCTCGGGGAAAACCCCGCGGAGGATTTTCCTTTGCCACTTTGAAGTGCCTGAGGTGTCGTTGGATGTTAAAATTCTCATTTAAGCTTCCCTCCGGTCCGGCTTCCGGGCTCCTTTACCTGAAAACATCACAGGTGAATTATTACCCGAGTCCTGCGAGGCTGATGGACCTCTGAGTCGGAGCTTTCTACCCCAAAATACTGCAGAGATTGGGTCAGCTGAGTCTTTAATTCTCTTTTTGCTTTCCCAATCATTATCAAAGCAGCTGGGAAGGCGACGCGAGGAGAATATCCAAACCCCTCCTTGCTATTCCGGCGCTGCTGGCATCTCTGCTCTTTTTTTTTTTGTTGTTGTTGTTGTTGTTTAACTTTCTGGAGGAGCTGTTGCAGCCTTGTGAAAAAAGAGATGAACGGAGGGGGGGAAAAAAAAAAAAGGGAATACGGGGAGATCGCGAGCGGTGAAAATGGGGATGTTTTCCACGAAGGGCATATTCCGTTGTTGCCTACGGAGACTTTAAATTGTGGGAAGTTCAGAGAGCTGGAGGAGGGGATGGTTTGGGTTCTACAACAACGGCCAGAGAATTTAGGGAAGAGGCTACTGCTTCCTCACGGTGGGAAGAGAGGGAAAGGGACGGCTTCCAGAGCCCAATGGTGATTTCCCAAAACTGAGATTAAAGAGGGGCAATTTGGGTGCCAAGAAAGAGCTTGGAGGGGCAATTGGGGTCCCAAGAAAGAGCTCGGAAGGGGAATTGGGGTCCCAAGAAAGAGCTCGGAAGGGGAATTGGGGTCCCAAGAAAGAGCTCGGAAGGGGAATTGGGGTCCCAAGAAAGAGCTCGGAGGGGGAATTGGGGTCCCAAGAAAGAGCTCGGAAGGGGAATTGGGGTCCCAAGAAAGAGCTCGGAAGGGGCATTGGGGTCCCAAAAAAGAGCTCGGAGGGGCAATTTGCGTCCCAAAAAAGAGCTCGGAGGGGCAATTTGCGTCCCAAGAAAGAGCTCGGAAGGGGAATTGGGGTCCCAAGAAAGAGCTCGGAGGGGGATTGTGAACACTGGAATTCTGATGGATTTGTTATTTGTTTTCCCCGTAGCATCCGGAGATGGCTGTGAAGATGACGACGAGGAGGTGAAAAAGAAGAGGGAGAAACAGCGGAGAAGAGATCGGATGCGTGATCGTGCTATGGACAGGTAAGGGAAGGGATTAAGCCAGTCCTAGAATTTTGAGGAATAATCTTGCCCAGGGATATTCCTCTGCCCAAATCTGGGAGAAATCTGGGCGATGGAGTTCTGGGGCTCTGCGTTCTGTTTCCAGCCAGGGTTTGGGTTTTTTTTTTTTTTCCCCCTTTTTCTGTGTTTTTCCCTTTTTCTGTGTTTTTATGACTGTTTTAAGATAACAAGAATACGGTACCGGTTTAATCCCTCGATCGGTGTAGAGTAATAAATTCATGAGAGTGTTTTAATTGGCTATGCAGCCTTGCTATTAAAATAATATTATATATAATTAACCGACTGGCAAAGGCAGCACCGGCATTCCTCCCGCTCGGGGTTTTCCTGCGCCGGGGATTCGGCGCTCCTGGAATTCCCCCAGTTGCTCTTAAACTCAGGCTGGGTTTTAGTGTCCGCTCCCGCAGCGTCAGGTTTTACGGCGAAGTAGGCGCTGTTGAATCCCTGCGGGTTCTGCTGCGGTGAGAAAGATCCAAGACAAAATAAAAAATTGCATGGGGGAAAGAAGAGGTAGAAAATGAGAACGGGGGGCGGTAACGGGTGTCGCTGCCTGGATGGTCTCATTAAGCTGAGCTCGTTACTCATTCGCGGTACGATTGGCTCCGTTTAGAATCCAGTTTGCCTGTTCCGTCTGCAAGTTCCGCAGTTTTGAGGAAGAGGAGATCCAGAAACACCTCCAGAGCAAGTTTCACAAGGAGACTTTGCGATACATCGGGACCAAACTCCCCGATAAAACGGTCGAGTTCCTGCAGGTAGGTGGGTGGCCGCCCGCCCCCCGCCACCCCTCTCCCCCTCCCTGGACTGGGCAGCTCCCAGTTCCTCCCCCCAGCCCCAGACTGGGCAGCTCCCAGTTCCTCCCCCCAGCCCCAGACTGGGCAGCTCCCGTGTCCCCCCCAGCCCCAGACTGGGCAGCTCCCAGTTCCTCCCCCCAGCCCCAGACTGGGCAGCTCCCAGTTCCTCCCCCCAGCCCCAGACTGGGCAGCTCCCAGTTTCCCCCCCCTCCCAGCCCCAGACTGGGCAGCTCCCAGCTCCCCCAGCCCCAGACTGGGCAGCTCCCAGCTCCCCCAGCCCCAGACTGGGCAGCTCCTGGGCCTCCCCTGGACTGGGCAGCTCC
This sequence comes from Gorsachius magnificus, assembly GCA_034008185.1. Lineage (NCBI taxonomy): Eukaryota > Metazoa > Chordata > Aves > Pelecaniformes > Ardeidae > Gorsachius > Gorsachius magnificus. The sequence continues at coordinate 230,763 of CM067106.1, read as the reverse complement.
CAGTTTTCCCCCCCCCCTCCTCCTCTGGACCAGTTCCCCCCGCCCCCAGCCCTGGACTGGGCAGCTGCCAGTGCCCCCCCCGCCTCCCAGCTCCAGACTGGGCAGCTCCCAGCTCCCCCAGCCCCAGACTGGGCAGCTCCTGGGCCTCCTCCTGGACTGGGCAGCTCCCAGTTTCCCCCCCCCTCCCCCAGCCCTGGACTGGGCAGCTCCTGGGCCTCCTCCTGGACTGGGCAGCTCCCAGTTCCCCTCCCCACCAGCCCTGGACTGGGAAGCTCTTGGGCCTCCTCCTGGACTGGGCAGCTCCCAGTGCCCCTCCCAACCCCAGCCCTGGACTGGGCAGCTCCCAGTGCCCCCCCCGCCCCCAGCCCTGGACTGGGCAGCTCCCAGTTCCCCCCCAGCCCCGGACTGGGCAGCTCCCAGTTCCCCCCCCGCCCCCAGCCCCAGACTGGGCAGCTCCTGGGCTCCCAGTTTGGCACCTCCAGGCCTTCAATGGGGACTGGAAGCGGTTACAAACTCATCCACCTTGCATCACGCTTGCATCATCACTTGTTAACGCGTCACCCGCTGACATCACTTGGCGTGACGCCGTTTCTCCCAGGTTTTCCTCTTGGGAGGGAACGTTAATTGTCCAAATTTGAACAGAAAGGCCCCAAATTAATATCCCAGAGACCGTCTGCGCCTCGGGAGCTGAGGAAGGAGGGATAAGAGCTGAGGAAGGAGGGATAAGAGCTGAGGAAGGAGGGATAAAAGCGGAGTCATTTCATTTTGTGCATGACCAGCGTTTGCATTTTGGGGGCATTTTCCAAGGATTTGGGGTTTCCCCCAATAAATCCGATGGTGATGAGGGAGCAGGCTTCTGTCTGGCTCCCATTCGGATTTTTCTGGCTCTTGCTCTGGTAGAAATAACATGGGGGGGGTTTGGGGGGGGTGTGGGAAACGCCTGCCTTGCCTGATTAATTCACCAACCGCGGTCGTCCCCGTGGATTTTCGCGTCCCTTGCGAGCCACGCGCTCGTCTCGGCTGCGTCGCGTGGCCGGACGGTGAGGTTTTGGCCTTTTTCCTTCCAGGAATACATCGTCAACAGGAATAAGAAAATCGAGAAGCGGCGCCAGGAGCTGACGGAGAAAGAGGGCACAAAACAGAAGCCGGATCCTTTTAAAGGTAAGCGTCCGTGCTTCCACGCTCCCTCCATGTTGGAAAACACAGAAATGTTGCAAAAGGAGGTGAATGGCCGGGGGGAAAATCCCAGGAATTGTTGATTTTTGTGGCTGTTGGGTTGATGCAGCCGGATCCTGCGTTCGCTTTTAACCTTCAAGCGTGGACCTGGCGCGGCACCGAGCCGCGGGGAAGGAATCCGCTCAGCTCCGCCAGCGTTGCCGGTGCCCGATCCGGCCCACAACGCTCGGCCCCGTCTGTCCTGGGAGCGAGGAGCGGAGTTTAGTTAAGCCGCACCTTGGTTATAAAATCTCGCAGGCGGAAAAGCTGAGCCTAAGTAGAGAGGAGGAACGAACCCAGCGCTGGGGGAGGCGGGAGGTGTCGCTTCCGCCTGTGTTTTAAATGGATTTTTGGAGAGGGAGGCTGGGTTTGGCCGAGGAAAAGGGGCGAGTGCTTTGTCCCTCGGGCTGTTACCCCCATTCCGCTCCCTCCTGCGTTTGGGTGCCGCCTCGGCGTGATCCGGTTTAGACCGGGATAACTCCTCTCCTCGCCTCCCAGCAGCGTATGTGGTGGTGGTGGTGGTGGTGGTGGTGGTGGTGGTGGTGGTGGTGGTGGTGGTGGTGGTGGTGGTGGTGGTGGTGGTGGTGGTGGTGGTGGTGATGGTGGTGGTGATGGTGGTGGTGGTGGTGGTGGTGTGTGGTGTGGTGATGGCGGTGGTGATGGTGGTGGTGATGGTGGTGGTGATGGTGGTGGTGATGGCGGTGGTGGTGGTGATGATGGCGGTGGTGGTGGTGATGATGGCGGTGGTGTGGTGGTGATGATGGCGGTGGGTGGTGGTGATGATGGCGGTGGTGGTGGTGATGATGGCGGTGGTGTGGTGTGGTGTGGCGGTGGTGGTGGTGGTGATGGCGGTGGTGGTGTGGTTCTAATTATTATTATTTCCTCTCTGGGCGCAGAATTAGCACGTTGGTCGTGACGCGGGGTGGTTGGAAAGGCACCTTGCGACCTTAAACCGGCCGAAGGTTTCATTTTGGGGGTGGGGGATTTTGGGTGGATTTGGGGGGGGGGGGGGGGGATTTTGGGTGGATTTTGGGGGGGAGGATTTTTGGCTGAGGTCTCGTTGTCGCCGTAGGTATCGGCCAAGAACACTTCTTCAAGAAGATCGAGGCGGCTCACTGCATGGCCTGCGACATGTTAATTCCGGCGCAGAACCACCTTCTCCAGAGGCACCTGCGCTCTGCCGATCACAACAGAAACCGGAGGGTAAGCGATCCCGCTGCCTTCCCAACCGGAGCGTTTCATCCCTGCCGGGGCGGAGGGGATGAGGCTGGTTGCTCCCGGCTTGGTTTGTGGCTTTAAAAACCAAACCCAAAGTGAATGGGTGTTTGGGGGGAGGGGGAGAGGAAAGGGGAAAGGGTTGGGGGGGAGGAGTGTTAAAGGGGTGTTAAGGGGAAGGGAGAGGAAAAAGGGAGTTAAAAGGGATATTTAGAGGGAAGGGGAGAGGAAAAGGGGTGTTAGAGGGGAAGTGGAGAGGAAAAGGGATGTTAAGAGGGAAGTAAAAGGGATATTTAGAGGGAAGGGAGAGGAAAAGGGGTGTTAGGGGGAAAAAAGGGGAAGGGGAGAGGAAAAGGGGTGTTAGAGGGGAAGTGGAGAGGAAAAGGGATGTTAAGAGGGAAGTGGATGGAAAAATTGGTGTTAAGAGGGACGTGAATAGAAAAAGTGATGTAAGGGAAGTGGGGAGAAAAAGGGATGTTAAAAGGGAAGTAAAACGGGATGTTAAGTGGGAAGTGGAGAGGGAAAAGTGATATTAAGAGGAAGGTCAAGAGAAAGAGGGAAGTAAAAAGGGATATTAAGGGGGAGAGGAGAGGAAAAGGGATGTTATGAGGGAGGTGGATGGAAAAATTGATATTAAAAGAGGGAGGTGAGAGAAAAAGGGGTGTTGGAGGGACGTAAAAAGGGATGCTTAGAGGGAAGTGAAGAGAAAAAATGATTTCAAGAGGGAGGTGGGGAGGAAAAAGTGATATTAAGAGGAGGGTCAAGAGAAAGGGATGTTAAGAGGGAAATAAAAAGGGATATTATGAGGGAGGTGGATGGAAAAACTGATATGAAGAGGGAAGTGAAGAGAAAAAGTGATGTTAAAAGGGAGGTGGGGAGAGAAAGGGATACTAAGATGGAAGTAAAAAGATTTTAGGGAAGTGGAGAGAAAAGATTAAGAGGGAGGTGAAGAGAAAAAGGGATGTTAAGAGGGAAGTAAAAAGGGATTTTAGAGGGAAGTGGAGGGAAAAAGTGATATTAAGAGGAAGGTCAAGAGAAAGGGGTGTTAAGAGGGAAGTAAAAAGGATGTTAGGGGGGAAGAGGAGAGGAAAAGGGACATTGAAGGGGGGAAAAGGGTTGAGGAAAGTCAAGAGAAAGGGATGTTAAGAGGGAAATCAAAAGGGGATATTAAGAGGGAAGAGGAGAGGAAGGGGAATTAGGGGGGGTTAAAAGGGAAAAAAAATTAAGAGGGGGTGGAGAGAAAAAGTGATGTTAAAAAAAGAGGTGGATGGAAAAATCTAAGAGGGAGGTGAAGAGAAAAAGGGTTTTGAGGGAAGTGGAGAGGAAAAAGTGATATTGAGAGGGAGGTGGGGAGAGAAAGGGATATTAAGAGGGAAGTAAAAAGGGATATTATGAGGGAGGTGGATGGAAAAACTGATATGAAGAGGGAAGTGAAGAGGAAAAAGTGATATTAAAAGGGAGGTGGCAAGAGAAAGGGATGTTAAGAGGGAAATAAAAATTGATTTTAGGGAAGTGGAGAGAAAAATTGGTATTAAGAGGGAGGTGAAGAGAAAAAGGGATGTTAAGAGGGAAGTAAAAAGGGATATTTAGAGGGAAGTGGAGGGAAAAAGTGATATTAAGAGGAAGGTCACGAGAAAGAGGTGTTAAGAGGGAAGTAAAAAGGATGTTAGGGGGGAAGAGGAGAGGAAAAGGGACATTGTGAGGGAGGTGGATGGAAAAATTGATATTAAGAGGGAAGTGAAGAGAAAAAGTGAGGTTAAAAGGGAGGAGGAGAGGAAAAGGGATACTAAGAGGGATGTAAAAAGGGATGTTAAGAGGGAAGTGGAAAGGAAAAAGTGATATCAAGAGGACGGTGAAGAGAAAGGGGTGTTAAGAGGGAAATCAAAAGGGATGTTAAGGAGGAGGTGGAGAGAACGAGGGGTGTCAGGAGGGAGATCCGGCCTTGTCTTTGGCGCCGGGGGCTTAGCAGGGCGCGTTGCCCCGGCGTACGGCGCAACCGTGCAGACCAAGCGCTGCCTCTCCCCGAATTTGCAGCGCCTGCTGGAAAAATTAAAGTTTAAAATCGCCCTTGGGGGGCGTTTGGGGAAACGAGAAACGCGAGGTAATCGCTGTCTAAATTGGCCCGGGCTGGAGAGAGGGGCTGTGGACGCTGCGGATGGAGACGGGGCGAGCTGCGGTCAGCGCCGCGCGGCCCTCGGGGCGCTCTTCATCAGCGCCGCGCTCTTCATCAGCGCCGCGCTCTTCATCAGCGCCGCGCTCTTCATCTCCTCCGTCGTTGGGTGTTGGATGCCAACGTCTCTGTCCTGGATCTCGGGATGTCTGGAGGGTTGTTCCGGCTGCTTGGTGCCGACACACGTTGGGGGTTGTTTTTTTTTTTTGGGTGTTTTTTTTTGGTTTTTTTTTGGGGTTTTTTTTTTGTTTTTTTTTTTTTTTTTGTTTTTTTTTGTTTGTTTGGTTTTTTTGGGGGGGGTTTTGGGGGGGGTTTTGGGGGGGGGTGGGGGGGGGTGGTTTGGGTTTTTTTTGGGGTTTTTTTTGGTGTTTTTGGTTTTTTTTGGTTTGGTTTTTTTTGGTGTTGGTTTTTTTTTTGTTTCTCTCCAGGCCTAGTGGCGGAGGAGATGCGGGCGCTCCCTCGCATCCGCTTTTTGTGGTGGTCTCTGGGATTTGAGCTCAGGCTTCCCAAGCCCGGAGGAGGAGGAGGAGGAGGGAATAGGAACCCTCGAGCCGAGCTCCTCCTTCAAACCCTTCCCTGGTCGATCTGACCCCACCGTTCGATTTTTCTTTTCAGATGGCTGCGGAACAATTCAAAAAAACCAGCTTACACGTCGCCAAGAGCGTCCTGAATAACAAACACATCGTCAAAATGCTGGAAAAATACCTCAAGGTGAGTGACGGAAAGAGTCGGCAAATTCCTGCCGCCTTCCCGGAGCGGCGCGGAGCCGCGTCTCGCTGTGCGCTGCGCCTCGGTGACGGGACGCCTCGCTGCGGACGGTGGGGAGAAGCGTAGGTTCCACTCCGCTGCCCTTTTTAATCTCTTGATCTCCGGTCTGATTTCTTTCCTCCGTAGGCGGTTTTACCACTCCTTGTGGTTTTGTTGGTGGTTTTTTTTTGGTTTTTTTTTTTTTTTTTTTAAAAAAAAAAATTTTTGGTTTTAAATTTTTTTTTTTATTATTATTTTTATTTTTTTTTTTTTTTTTTTAAAAAATTTAACTCGCAGACCATACCTAACTCCCCATTCCCCAAAGCCACCCCTCGTGCTGTGGCCTGCACGGGGAAGGGGGGGGACACACGACGACACACGCACACACCCCAGGTTTCCCCTCCATCCCCCAGCGCAGGGAAGCGAGCGCGTGGATCGGGAAGCTGCCGCTTGAATCCCGGCGGGATTGAATCCGACGGGGAACGGCTCCTGGCCTGCCCGCTAATCCCGCACCGGGGGAAAAGCGCGGGCAGGGTGGGGTGGGGGGGGAAATTTTTATAACAATAAAAGGGGCTCTGCGGCGCTTCCGGCAGCTCAACCAAATGGCGGAGGCGAACGCGATTCCCGTGAGTTGAAAACACCCTCGTTAGGCTCTCCCCCGTTCCCGCTGCTCCTCCTTTTTTTTTTTTTTTTTTTTTTTTTTTTTTTCCCTCCTCTTCCCTTGGGAAGTGGCAGAGAGGACACCCCAGCCGATCTTCAGAACCGAGACGGAGCCCGAGGAGAGGTCAGGCTAGGGTTCATTTAAACCCAAACCAGCGTTTCGGAATTAAAAGAAAGAAGCCCGGAAGGCAAGCGCAGTCTTCAGAGCATGGGGGGGGAAATCGGCTCCACGCGGGAACGCCGCCGAGCCAGCCAGCCCGGGGCGGTTAGGCCCGGCCTAAAACACCCTGGCGGTAATCGCGGGTCCGGAGGCGGCGCGGGTTTTAACGGGCGAGGTCCGGATCCGAGAGAGAGGAAAGGTCGCAACCTCCTCCGCCAGGCGAAGATGAAAAGAAGCACTTTTGGCTACTTGTTTGTTCCCTGGGAAGCCGGGAACGGCCCAGGAATCCGGCAGGAGAGGAGCCCTTGTTTGCAAACCTGGGGCAGACGAGGGCAGGCAGATGTCCCCCCCCCCCCCTCACCCCCGGCCCCCCGCGTCGCTACGGGGGAGCAGATGTTTCCCCTGTCCCGCCAGCATCATGGTTTGATTTTTTTTTTTTTTTTTTTTTTTTGATCTAAACCTGGACTGAGGTAGCTCTCGTCATGCCCGGTCTCTGCTAAACTCTAGCAAAAAAAAAAAAAAAAATTAAAAACTGCGACTCCACCCGCTGGGTCCGGTGAAACGAAAAGAGACTTTGAGCTGAGAGTTTGTCGGCGTAGGATGGCCGTGTCTCCCCTAAAATCCGGCCTCTCATACACGTTGAACAGGAGGGTGAGATTAAAATAAACCAAACCCTGCGGTACCCCACAGGAGAAAAAAAGCCCTCGGGGGCAGACGAGGTGCGAACCTCTGGGAATCTCTGAAAGAAATGAAAGGAAATTTTAAAAAAAAAACCAAAAACAACCAAACAAAAAAAAACCCAAAAAACTCCCCCCCCCCCCAAAAAAAAAAAAAAAAAAAAAAAAAAAAGACTGGAACCACTCAAGTGCAAACTCCGTCTACCCCTGCCAGGGTCCGCAGGCGCGTCCACATCTCCTCATGATCAACGGTATCAAAGGCTGCCGGCAGATCTAAATGAATCGGCACGGGCACCTGACCTTTGGCCAGCGGCAGGAGGAGATCTTCGGATCCATCCCGGCACGGTCTCCGTATCATTCCCAGGTGCAAAACCAGACTGAAAAGGGGTGGAGGAAAATCTGAGGATTCCAGGTAATGCCAAGAGCCGCCTCGCCATAAAACGTTCTCGGCAAACTTTCCCTCCCCCCCCTCCGAAAGGAAGGCCGGAGACGCAGGGGCAAGACTTGGGCCGCATCAAGAGATGATTTCTTGACCATCGGCCTAACGATTCCTCCTCGGAGGGATGGCGGGACACCTCGCCCTTCCCAAGGGAAGCCGTGACCCTCTCCACCACGCGGGGGACTTCCCATCCCCCCCCCCTTAGATATTCCCGGCGATAACGGACGTTGGGAGTCCAAATCGCAAGGTAGAACCCTGATCTATTTGAATTTTTTTTTTTTTTTTTTTTTTTGGTTTTTATTTTTTGGTTTTTTTTTTGGTTTTGGTTTTTTTTTTTTTTTTTTTTTTTTTGGTGTTTTTTTTAAAATATTCCCCCCCCCTCCATGACCTCCGTAGGTTGTAACCCTCAACCAAGAGAAGATGAACGTTGAGGTTTCTCCTCCACCTGCACGGATCTTCTCGCGTGGAGGCGGCCAACCCGGTCGGAATCTGATCGAGGGAGGCGTCAGGTTGGGGTGGGCTGGAAAAAAAAAACCAAAAAAACCCCAAAACCCCTCCCCCCCAAAAAAAAAAAAACCCAAAACAACCAGGAAGGGGACGGAGGAGCCGCTTTCCCCCCCCTTTCCCCCCACTCCACTTTCGGGATAAGAAAACGCCGCCGCCGCCGCACCCCGATTTTAGGCGAGGTTTTCCCTTCTCGCCGCGCTATCGCGGGGGGGGGGGGGTGTTGGGAAAAACACACCCCAACAACCCCCAAAACAACAACAAAAACAAAAAAAAAAAGGGACTTTGAGGAGCGCGGTTTGTCCTCGGATTGCGCCGTGGGGGAGCGAGGCGGAAAGGGCAGCGCCGCCCCTCGCTCTCGTGGAACGGGAGCGGTGCTGGGATCCGCTGTTGGCTGAATGAAGGTAACGAGGTTAAAAAAAGGAATGTAAAACACCACAAAAAACCCCCAAAAAACCAAAAAACCAACCCAAAATAACCCCAAAATCCCCAAATCTTGGAGGGGTCTCGGTGTCCCCAAGAGACCCGCCCCCCCGTAGGACGCAGCGCGTGGGAGAGCGAGGGCTGCGACGTTCCGACGGCGTCGATTCCTCCATCTTCCCCCTCCAAAAAAAAAAAAAACCCAAAACCCCAACTCACTAAAAAGCCCCAAACCTCCCCAAAATAAAGGCGAGATGAAAACCTGGAAGCGTCGCCGCTCTTCCCACCGAGGGAAGGGAGGGGAATCCGGCTGCCGGAACGTTGAGGAATTCCTTACGGATTTGAATTCCACCCGGCCGCCGCCGCGCGGGACTTTTTTTTTTTCTTTTTTATTTTTTGGGGGGCGTTTTCCCCCAAATTCTTCCCAGTGTGGGATCTTTATTTTTCTTCCTGGGATTACTTCTCTCCCTGCAAATCCTTTGGGATTTTCCGCAATGGAATTTTTTTTTTTTTTTTTTTTTCCACCATTTTAAGACTCGTCCGTCGCCACCGCCGCCGCGCCGACTTTTTATTTTATTTTTTTTTTTTAATTCCGTTGCCAAAAAATAACTCTTTCCCGCGTTTTCCCGGCGGAGATTCCCTTTGCCTCGCCGCAGCTCGATGACGCTCCGTCTTTCTCCCATTTTTTTTTTTTTCTTTTTTTTTTTTTTTTCCCCCTACAGGGAGAAGATCCCTTTACGGATGAAATCGCGGATCAGGATGTGGATGAAGCTTTGGAAGGCGGAGACGGCGCCGGGGAAGGAGCCGCCGAAACCGCCCCCGTCCCCCAGGATGGAGGAGGAGGAGAAAGCGGCGAAGCACCGGAAACGACGGAAACTTCGGAAGAATTTTCCAAACCTGAGGAATTCCTTAAAAATCTGGGGGAATCGGATCAGCCCCCCAAGCCGCTGTTGATGCCCCCATTCCTGCAAGACGACGAGTTGGAAGCGGAGGAAGCGGCGGCGGAGGAAGCGGCGGCGCCTTCGGAAACGCCGGAAAAATCGTCCACGGTTCCGGAAAATCCTCAAGAATCAGCGGTTTCTCCCCAAAATGAACCTGAGGGTTGGGCAGGCAAAGAGGAGGAGGAGGAAGAGGAGGAAAACGCCAGCGAGGCGGCGGCCACCGGCTGCAGCGAGGAAGAGGAGGAGGAGGAAGAGGCTGCGGCGGCGCAGCCGGAATAACTGTGAATATTTGCGTGAAGGTGATGACATCATCCGTCTTTTTTTTTTTTTTTTTTTGGGGGGGGGTGGGTTTTGGGGGGGGGGGGGGATTTATTAATTTCCATCCTGTTTGTCGAGCCCAACCCGCGGCCAAATTTTGGTGTTAATTAAGGGGCGGGGACCCGGCCGCTTCGTTAGGGAAGCGGCCCCCAGCCCGCGCTTCGTCTCGTTAAAAACACAAAATTCCGCTTGGGGCTGGGGTTTTTTGGGGCGGGTTTTTTTTGGGTTTTTTTTTGGTTTTTTTTTTTTTTTTTTTTGGCAAATTCTTATTTTGTTTTTAGGACGAAGAGCGCCCGGAAGCCCCGAAAAATCCTCCCCGCTACGGCTCCGCCTGGGGTTTGCTTTTTGGGGTTTTTTTTTTTGGTTTTTTTTTTTTTTGGTTTTTTTTTTTTTTTTTTTTTGGGGGGGGGGTGGGGTTTGGGGGGGTGGGGTGGGGAATTTTAGAAAGAATAAGGAAAAAACAACAAAAAAAAAAAAAAACAACCAAAAAAACCTGAAGTTTGGAAAAATGAATAAAAGCATCGCTTCGATCCCGGCGGCTCCTTGGGTTTTAAGCGCCTTCCCCCTACACCTAAAATATGCAAATTAAGGAAATTTTTTTTTTTTTGAGTTATTTCCCCCCCTCCCCCCCCCAAAATTGCTTTTTTTTTTTTTTTTTTTTTTCCCCATGGTGGGAAAACGCGTTTCATGTTCAGAGAGGGGGGTTGGTAATTAGCTTAATTAAGCAGCGGCTTAATGAGGCCTACAAACAGGGGTGGGAGGAAAATAATTGCGGTTCCCCCCCCCAAAAAAAAAAAAAAAAACCCACAAAAAAACCCTTTTTCCAGCAAAATTTGCAGGGGGTGGCCCCCTCCCCCTCCCTCCCCCCTTTTCCTAAAGGATTTGTCCCAAATCCCGCGCGATGATGCGATGCTCGCCGCGCCTGCTGCCATTAAACCCTCCCTCTCCGGGGCTTGGGGTTGGATTTTACCAAAATCCCCGGTTTTTCCCCCAAACCGCCCCCCCCCCCCCCCCCCCCCCCCCGCAGAGAGCTTGATGGGCCCAAACCATCGTTCTCATTCGTGCGCTGAGCTCCGCCCCGGTCTCAGCCTCCCTCGGCGCAGGGGCGCGGCCGGTGACGATGGGGGGGGGGGGGGAGGTGCCTGTGTCGTCATCCCCTCCCCGGGCGCGACGTCACACCCCCGCTCCCCGCCCTTTCTTTGACGTCACGGCGGGCGGGCAGGGGGAAGGCCGCCGGCGGCGCCCAGTGGGCGGGGTCCGCTGCGCCGTGACGTCAGGCGCAGCGCGGTGAGGTCAGTGCGGCGCCGCTGCCGGACCCGCTTGCCCCTCGGTGCCCGTCTCCCCCCCCCCCCCCCCCCCGCGGCCCCTCCCCCCTTCCCCCCTCCTCCTCCTCCTCCTCTCCCCCGCCGCTCCGCGCCGCCTCCTCCGGGCCCCCCCGGCCCGGCCCCCTCCCGCCGCCGCCGCCGCCTGAGGTAAGAACCGGGCCGGGGGGGGGGGGGGGGCGTTGCCGGTGCGTGTGAGGCGGGGGACGGGGCGGTGTGTGTGTGGGGGGGTGCTGGGATTCACCAACGCCTCATACGTCGTCCCGCCGGCGTAACCCGCATTGCGTAATGCGGCCGCTGCGTCAGGGAGGCCTACGTAAACTGCGGCGGCGGGCGCCCGCCCGGAGGGGGGGGGTGGGGGGGGGGGGGGGCGCGGGGCCGCCGTTGGCGTAGCGGCGGTCACGCGCCGGCTGCGTAGGCCGCTGCGCAAGAGTTGGGGGGGGGGGGGGGGGTGTCAACCCGTACTCGCCGGCCTGGCTGTGTGGCGGGGGAAGCGCGGCCCCGCGGCCGGTACGGAGCGGCGGCGGGAAGCGGGAGGGGAGGGGGCGGGGGGGTCGCTCGGTGCGCGGGGCGGGGGCTGAGGGGCGGGGGCCCGGCGGCCGCGTACGGGGGAAGGTGGGATCGGCGTAGCCCGCCCCGCCCCCCCCTTGGCCCCGGGGGGGTTGGGGGGGTTACGCCGTTGGCGGGCCGGTACGCAGAGTGCGTGCGGTGGGGCGGGGCGGGGCGGGCGGCGCGGGGGCACTTCCTGCCGCCGCCATTTTGTCGGCGGACGGGAGGAGGAAGCGGCGGCTCCTGCGCCGAGGCAGCGGCCGGGCCCGGCCCCGCGGCCCGCGGTGAGTGACGCCGCCTCCGCCTCCCCCCGCCTCCCCCCTCACCCGGGGGACCCCCACCGGGCTGGGTAGGACCGGACCGGGTCCGGCGAGGGAGGCTCCCGCCGCGCCGTTAGGGCCTAGGCCGCCCGCCCCCGCCCTGGGCCCTGCGGTCAGGCCCCGGAGGCCGCTCGCTGGGAGCTGAGGGGAGCGAAGGGGCGGCGGGGGTCGGGGAGGGACCCACACGGGCAGCGAGGGCCGATCGGAGCCGGGGGGCTGAGGCGGGCTGGGCCGGGAGCGGGGCCGCTGTCCTTGGCGGGGGGGGGGGGGGGGGGGGGGGGGGGGGGCGGCGGTGCCTTCCCGGGCAGCCCTGAGGGACCGGGCCGCTCCCCGCCATAACACCCGCTCCAGCCCCGCAGCTCCTCGGGAGCTTTTCCCGAAGGTGTTTTCCTCGCCTGGTCTTTCCTCGCCTCGCCTCACGCAGCCGGTGGGTTTCTTTAACTCTTCCAGCTGAATTTTTTCCCTCTTTTTTCCAAGTAGTTTTCTACTTTTCTAGGAGTTGTTTGGCAATTCCAAAGGGGAGGGCTCAGCTCTGAGAGAAGGGGAGGCTCGGAGCCGCCCTCCTGTGTTTTTTGGGCACGCTGTTGGGTGGGAAGGGGGGAAACCTCGGTGCTGTCGGAAGCCAGAGCCGGCCGGGGAGCGACTGCTCCTTCCCCGGGGATTTGGCGGGTGAAATGCCGGAGGAGCCGGGTCCCTTCACACGGACGCGCCGCTCCTGCCCTCGTTTGCTGCCGTAATTACCCTCCGGCGTGAAAGTGAAGACTGTTCCCGCTCGCTTCGGATGCACGTTGGCCGTAAGAGATACGGCCTGACGCGGCTAATTAACAGCAGGGAGTAAAAATCTGTTCGTTATAAATTCCGGCTGCTCTCGCCTCTGTTAACGAGCCCGTCCTCATCCCCCTCAGTGCTTCCATGGGCTTTTCCTCCGCTGGTTTTTATTTTCACCGATGCCTTTCAAACTTACACCAAACCCCCAAAGAGTTTTTACTCCCAATAACGCTGAACTTTCCCCGTTCTCCTGGGCAGAAGCTTTCCCAAGAAAACTCCTTAAAGCCCCGTTATTCTTTTGCTCCGTACCGCCTATGCTACCAAAAAATTCCCAGCGTGATTTTACGAATAAATACCGGCAGTGCCGTCGCTTGTAGGGATGGATGTTGGAACGTAAAGAATTAAGCTGGTAATTAAGTCCCTAACGAATTTGTGTCGCTTTACGGGGATGCCGCTTGACCAAGCTTGGGGTTTTCGTGTCTGCGTCATCCGTCAAAGTTTTGGGGTCATTTGAGCAACTTTGAGCGCTTGTTGTTGTTTTTACGGCGGTTTGCTTTTCCCCCTGTGTGGTGCGGTGACTTCAGGTTAAGCTTAAGCGTTCTTATTTAAGCTCCGTCTAAGCGTGTTGCGGCAAAGTTGAGCTCGGGTTTAGCCGAGAAAACGAACCAAACCTCTTTGGGCCACCCAAACATCGCAAGATTTCAACATTGCGAAGAGGTTAAAGCTGCCGTAACCCCGCTGCGTGCGCGATTCGTCTTGGGTGGGGTCGCCGCTGGTACAAGCGTTTGTGGAGATTAATGTAAATCGAATTTACGCCGCCGCCGGGTCCCGGTGGTTGAGCGAAGGCCCCGTTGCGTTTTCTGGCGTGTGACGCGAGGGGCCCCCCCCCTTTTGCCTTTTAAAAAGGCCAGGCGAAAGAAAAATATTTGAATTCCCTACGCCTGAACTCGAGGAACCGCGATAGCGACTGTAAATAAACGCGTTGGGAAAACCGCCCGCGCGAGGCCGGTTGTTCCCACACGGCTCCTGGGCTTTGCGCCTTGGCAGCGGGCGGGATCGGTCGCTTAAAAGTAATAAAACCCAACTTTCCTTCCTTTCCCCCCCCCCCCCCCCATCCTTAAAGCTGAATAACTGTCGCTATCTGATGATACCGAGCGTGACTTTGGTGGAGGTGATCAGCAATTAGCTCAATTACTGCGGGCAACGAAGCCGTCGTTAGCGTAAATCCCGTTTCTGTTCTAAGAGGAAACGGGAATCGTGCTTTGGTGGGAGACGGGCACAGCTAGGAATCGGTCTCACCCCTGGCAAACAACCTGCCGGTCGCTCCCGTACTTTCTAATTACTTTTTAATCAAGTTTATTCTTAATCAAGTTATTTTATTTTTTGTCTTCCATGCTGCGGTCGAGGCGAGCTGTGACCCGACGGATGTAATCAAACGCCCCTCGTTACCATTTCTCCATCCTTTGGAATAATTTCTCCAAAGTAAACTTTATAGTCTGGTAATTATCTACTGGCAAACAGGGTTTGGATCGGGTTCAGGAATGCGAACCATTTATTTGCAGGGAGATATTTTACCTTAACCCTCAGCGAAACCCCGGGTGCTCCGCCGAGAAGAAACCCGGCCGCCTCTCTGCCGGTGAAAAACGGGGTGAAATCAGTGGGATTTGAGGTCAAACGTCGGCGCTCCCTGGATTTGGCGGCATCCTGGCCCGGTTGCTTCGTTTGGCGAAATGCTAATTCCTTCCTCGTTAAAGCAGCGGGGGTCGTTGCCTTCCTAAAGATAGAAGGGGCACGAGAATAGGACGGCGTCTCGCTTTGGGAGATAGCGACGCGGGGGTCACTGTAACCCGACTGGGAGGGTTCTCCAAAGCCTAAATCCTCCCCCCAACCCCTGAAAGTGGTGGATAAGGGAGGGTAACGTCGGTAGGGAGGGGCAAAACAACCGGTGCTGGCTGTTAGGGGGGGTTGTGTCACCTCCTGGCTTGTCACACGCCGTCCCCGTTGGAGTCGAGGACGAATGGGCTCTCGGCTTTGGCCGAAGCAGCGAGCGGGGAAGAAATCTGTGCCCCAAACCGCTGCAGGAACGGTTGCAGTCTGGGTTTTAATCTGGATTTTGAGCTTTCTTGCTACAAAAAGGAGGAAAACAAAGCCCCTGGAAGCCTACGAGGGGGTTTTTTGAGGGGGTGTCATTAAATAATTGGTATTTTAAAGCTTGCTTTGATCTCAAGCCGAAAAGTTTTGGAGAAATATTAGCAGTGGTACTGGGGGCTGGGGGGGGGGGGGTTGGGTTTGGGTGGCTTTTTGGGTTTGTTGTTTTTTTGGGGGGGGGGGGGGGGGGGGGGGGTGAGGATTGGTGCGATGCCAAGAGTGGCTCCGCTGAGCGGATGTGAAAGGGGAAGCTGCCCGGCGGAGCCAGGGAATCCCACCGCGGTGAGCTCGCGTGCCGCTTCCGGATCCCCCTTCCCCTCCCGGCGAAGTCCCCCGGCTGCTTTGAGCCCGTTCCCTTCGATTCTTACAAACCAAAACAACTTCCCTTAGCCGGGATCGCGAAGACCTGGGTGCACGGAGGAGTCCTCGTCTCGCTCTGAAACTTCCAGAATCGAGCCACGGATAATTCACCGGGATGGAAAAAAGACCTGGATCCTGCTATACCCACAGAGAAATTAATTTACCGATCGGATATCGATATATCACCGGGTCTATCGCCAACGTTTGCGCTGCCGAAGCTCCCGTCGAGCGAGCCGGGATGTTTTGGGGTTTGGTTTTGGGGGTTTTCATGATAAAAATGCCCAGGTTCAGTTCCGAGCAAGCGCTCTGCGACCTCTGATTTTTATTAAATAGCTCCAAAGGGTTTGATCTTCGTTAAATATCGGTTTGGAGAAAATACCGAGAGGTCATTTTGGGTCGAGAGTCAAAGTTAAATTCCGGCGCAGGGGTTTTCCGCTCCCGATTTCTCCGAGCCTCTGGGAACTTCATCAGGGAAGGCGTCGGAAAACCAGCGTTGCCTTTCTCTCCAAAAGGATTAAGAGCGGTTTTGGGGTACGACCAACGTGTGGTGTCTTAATTCACGTCTCCCGCCTTACGACGGCCGCCTCCGGGCGGGGGAAAAGCTCTGTCGGGACAAAATATTTTCCGGATGGATCCGGATATCGCTTGGAGCATCAAGGGAAAGGCGTCGGGATGGGGAAGGCCGTGGAATACCTCAACGTGAGACTGAAATTCCCAGCTGGGAGCTGGGGAGGAGGACCCAAACCCCCAGAGACCCAAAACTCCTTCTTTTTGGGGGCGTTTCATCCCCCCTTCCATGATATTTTTGAGTTTTTTCCTGCAGGAATGTCATTGCCTTCATCTGGAACTCGAGGAAAATTGGAACTTTCTATCCATAACGACTGAGTCCGAAGCATTTTGGAAGTGCCGGCGTGCGTTTGAGGAACAAAATTTGCCTACTGGGTTTTTCCGATCCCGATTTTAAACGGGAGGAAGCAGCTTCGTTACCGTTCCCAGTATTTTTTTGGGGGGGGGGGGGGGGGGGGGGGGGTGGGGGTGGGGGAAACATTGCACCTTCGTTAACCGCTCGCATCCCCATCACCGCTCGTTAACTGCAAGCGGGAGGAGCGTTACTAATTATAACTTTCCCAAAAGGCTCCGCACGATCCTGACTCTGGCTCCGAGGCGATGGCGAAGGCCGAAGGAGGAGGGAGATGGCGCGGATCCAGAGAAACAGAAAGCAGCCTTGAAAAAAAATAAATAGAAAAACCAACGGAAAACAGGAACTGAACATCCTGGAACTCCGGAAACGATAGCCCGGCAGAGGGAAATCGTGGATCGGTCTGAAATTTCAGGGATTTAATGTTGATTTGTTGCCTTCTGAGGAAATATTCCCGAGTTGGGAAAGGGAGGGAGCCGAGGGCGCGTGGGTTTTGCAGCCTTCGTTAGCCTGGGCTTAGCCCAAACGCTGATTTATTTTTTTATTTTTTTTTCTTCAGTTATGTTGTTATAATGTATCCCAAGCCTAATTCTGACCCAGCTCGGGAGCCTAACGATGCTATCAAACCTGCAAGGTTTAAAAAAAAAAAAAAAAAAAAAAAAAAAAAAAAATTACAATTTTTAAAACAAAATACCCCAAAACGTGGTGTCCCGTGGGAAGCACGGGGGCCTCGGAGCCTGCAAAGCAACTGTGGTCCGCGTCCCGCAGCTGCTGAGCGACCCAAGAATTTCCGGGGCCGGGTCTGTGTTCCCCGATTGCGAATTATTTGGGGTTGTTGTTTTTTTTTTTTTCCCCTGTAATATTTTAACCGAGGCTCTGGGTGCGGCGCGAGATCCTCACGGGTTTCCCCGTGGTTAAATCCGCTAAAACCTGAGATTTTGGCAAATGGCTGAAAATGAGGATTTGGGGTGGTTTTCCCCCCGGGTCTGGAGGTGCCTGGCGTGCAAGCACGTTATAAAAATCTATAAATCGGGGAGATTAATAATTAGCAGAGGGATAATTGGAAGACACCGGCTTTTAGAGCGGACTCGCGTGAACCCACTTTGGGGGGAGTTTTTGGAGCAAAACCACGTTTGCCCGACTTTAAAAATGAGTTTATTCAACTTGGAAAGCGTCAAGTTGCACTTGGGTCACGCGGGCCCTCGTTAGTGCTCGGGGATCGTTAGGCTCAGCGAGCTGCCGGGGGGGGGGGGTCAGGCGGGCGCAGAGCAGCACTAACGAAGCCGTTTGCGTTTCATCCGAAGGGATGCTGAATTAAATTCAAACTCGAGAGGCATAGGTCAGGTTTTTGCCTTACTTAGGGGATGAGCAGCTCCCAAAAATCTGCATAATGCTAAACGACCGCACGCGCGTAATTAAGCAATTATATGTTTAAACAAACCTGGGTGCTTCAGCAATTAAATAGTCTTTTACAGTATCGTGTCAGCTTAATTTAATTATTGTCTGCCAGCGCGTTGGCTTTAATAACGGAGATACGAAAGAAAAACGAGCGGAGGAATTTAAATTACGTCAGAGCCGCTAATTAAAATAAACCCTTCAAACTTCTTTTGAGCTCTCGGAAGTTGATTTATCCCGGCGATTCGCCGCGCGATCGGCCAGCGGGGTTTATGGATTATTAAAAGAAGAATTTTGAAGTTTATAATAAATCAATTCCAGGAAACGAAGGGCAATAAAGGAGCTTCTTAACGAGCTGTCAGCTCGAAACGTTTGCGATTCGCTCTGCTGTTGATGATTCCCCCCCCCCCCCCCTTTCCCATCACCAGCAGCTCCTTCTTGAGAGGCAAAGCCTTGCGGGGAAAAATTAACGGTGACGCGAGTGAAGAATTAGGAAGGTAGGGTGCTGGGAGCGAAAAAATCTTTAAAAAATCGAATATTTGGGGTGGGTTTGGAGCTTATTTTCTACGCCGTGAGCGCAAGGATCCGATGTTTGGCTCAGGAATGTGCAGGTTGATTTATTTTTTTTAATAAAACCTTATCGCGACGCTCAGCCTGCAGTTGCTGGTGCGGGGGGGGGGGGAGATATTCCTGCCCCATGGGAAGGAGCTGCGGTCTCCCGGGGAAGTTTTGGGTTGAAAAGAGGTGGAAGTGGCGCAGAGCAAGTGTCGCGCTTTTTTTTATCCTTTTCCGTTCGCCGGAGTCGCGAGCGCGTCTGGGCTCATCGCCGGGTAGATCTCAGCTTCAGGGTGAGATCAGTTGAACCCTAAAAATCCTGAATTTTAGGGAAACACTTAATGATCTCGCCCCGGGGTGGGGTGGGTGGGGGGGGGTTCCTGCCCCCTCCGTAGCGAAGCCACGCGTCGCCAAACGCTCCCACCCCGTAATTCCCCTCCTTCCTCCCCCGGCCCGAGCTCGGGTGGAGGAACTCGGATCCCAAAGGGGGTTTTCCCACATGAAAGCGTCTCCTTTTGTTCTTTTTTGGCTTTTTCCCTCCTTAAAAACCACGTGGGGAAATGTATTTTTATTATTTATTTATTTTAATCCCACGCTGAGGGGTTATTTTGGGGCTGGGAGAGGGGCACCGCAGCCGGATGAAGTAACTGCGTCGTCTTTTTTCCAAGCGAGGAAAAAGTTGGTTTCACCTCGTTTTGGGTTTAAAAAACCAAAAATAAAACCAAACCAGGGCGACGCCGGGGATGCGTTTGCGGTCGGAGTCTTGCGGTTGATGGTTACAGGTCAACTTTTGAATGCTTCTCCTTCCTCTTCCTCGGCTACACCCCCCCCAAAAGCTCTTCCGCTACCTGCTTGCGTTGCCGGTTGTTCTTCCAGAGCACCCGTGGGTTCCCTCACGCCAGAAAAATAAACTTCAGCGGCCCCAAAATGTCTCAAAATCAGTGCGTATTCATTATTTCTTCCTCTCTCCGTACTTTCCCTTGCTGCAAGGTCTTTCTCCCCGTTTTGGGCCGCTATGGACGCGGCGAGGAGGTGACCGACCGGCACAGCTCTTCCTCCACCGTCTCCTGGTGGGTTGTAGGGAGGTGATGGTGGGTTGGAGGGGGCAACGCCGTGGTCTCCTGCATGCTTGGTGGGTTGTGGTGGGGTGACGCCGTGGTCTCCTCCATGCTTGGTAGGTTGTTGGGTGACGCCATGGCCTCCTCTGTGCTTGGTGGGTTCTGGGAGGGGGGGACGCCGTGGTCTCCTCTGTGCTTGGTGGGTTGTTGGGTGACGCCGTGGTCTTCTCTGTGCTTGGTGGGTTCTGGGAGGGGGCGACGCCGTGGTCTCCTCTGTGCTTGGTGGGTTGTTGGGTGATGCCGTGGCCTCCTCTGTGCTTGGTGGGTTGTTGGGTGATGCCGTGGCCTCCTCTGTGCTTGGTGGGTTGTTGGGTGATGCCGTGGTCTCCTCTGTGCTCGGTGGATTGTAGGGAGTGATGCTGTGGCCTCCTCCGTGCTTGGTGGCTTCTGGGGGGGGGATGCCGTGGCCACCTCTGTGCTTGGTGGGTTGTTGGGTGATGCCGTGGTCTCCTCTGTGCTTGGTGGGTTGTAGGGAGCGATGCGTTCGTCTCCTCTGTGCTGGGGGGCTCCTGGGGGGGGGACGCTGTGGCCACCTCTGTGCTGGGTGGGTTTGTTGGGGGGGATGTTGTGGTCTCCTCTGTGCTTGGTGGGTTGTTGGGTGATGCCGTGGTCTCCTCTGTGCTTGGTGGGTTGTAGGGAGGTGATGATGTGGCCACCTCTGTGCGTTGTGGGGGGCATGCTGTGGTTTCCTCTGTGCTTGGTGGGGTGACGCCATGGTCACCTCTCTGCTCGGTGGCTTCTGGGGGGGGGACGCTGTGGCCACCTCTGTGCTTGGTGGGTTGTAGGGGGGGATGCTGTGGTCTCCTCTGTGCTTGGTGGGTTGTAGGGGGGGATGCTGGGGTCTCCTCTGTGCTCGGTGGGTTGTAGGGAGTGATGCTGTGGTCTCCTCTGTGCTTGGTGGGTTGTAGGGAGTGATGCTGTGGCCACCTCTGTGCTTGGTGGGTTGTTGGGTGATGCCGTGGTCTCCTCTGTGCTTGGTGGGTTGTTGGGTGATGCTGTGGCCGCCTCTGTGCTTGGCTAGAGCCGAGCTTTGCGGAGTTAGCCTTGGCTTAACCCCGCGGCCACTCCTCCCACGGGAAGGACTCAGCACGGAGACGTTTTCCCTGGACCTATCCTCAAGGCAAAATTCCTTCCCCCCCGGAATATTTGTGCTGAGGCCATCCTTCCGTGAGCTGTACTTCCAATTTTGCAAAGCCAGAGTGAAGGATTTAGGGTTTACGTTATTTAAATTAAACACAGGGGAAAAAAACTCAGCGGGGCCTGGCTAGGTGGCCTCAAATTTTTACTCTTCTTCACCATTTGCCTTGTGTGGTTCCTTTATTTTTTTTTTTCCCTGCATTTTTCCAGAGAAGACGCCATTAAAACATTGAGCAGGATGAACAAAACCACGTTCCTGAAGCACCTTCCTTCTTGGAAAGTCATGAGAAGGTTCTTAATCACCCAGCCTGGGTCTTTTTATGCTAATTTGACGAGCTGAAGAGGTATTAAAATACGAGGAATAACCCTTAAAAAAAAAAATATCCTCGGGGCAGGAAGTTTTTCTCGGCTGAGTGGCAGTGACTTGAAACCCTGGGAAGCGAAGAGTGGCTGCGGCACGGGCCGGCCCCGCTCAACCGATTTGCACCTGAAACTTTAAGCCCAGCTTAAAGCTCTGCGGTGCAAAGTCCCTTTTACTCCGCGCCTACACCCTTGACTTGCACAAGACCGGCGCAAAATCAGACCCGTGGGGTTGTCTTTAATTAATATACGAGCGGTGATCGATCAGATAGGGGATACCCAAGAATAAAACCAGCGTTAGGCTGCAGGCTTGCTAAAAACCGGTACTAAATACTTATTTAACGTGCGGATGGGTCGAGTCGCTGCGACTGGGTTGGGAAATCTCATCCCTAACAGCATCCCTGCTTTTGGAAATCCTCGGCCTGGCCGGTTTATCCGGTTATCCGAGGGCTCCTGGGAAAGGCAGTTGTGGAGGGAGGGTGAGCTTAGGTCCCGCCGAGCTGAACCTTGGAGGGTTATGATGAAACCCGTGGCAATTCCGCTTCAAAAACATCCCGGCGTCGCAGCTCCGGCGCGCCCGCCAGCTGGCCGAGGCGTCAGCCTTGTAGCAAGGTTGCAAATTAATTTAATCTCCTCCTAAAAGCTCTTTTTGCCTCCTCTTCCGACCGATAAAAATCCTACCAAAAAAAACTTGATTTCTGGAAGAATTGAGATTTTGTTGGTTTTATTTTCAAGCTCCTCACGCAGAGTTGTTGATCAGGGTTGAAAACGGCCGCATTTTAAAAATCAAATGGGGAGCTCGCATCTCTTTTTCGGGTGGAAAATCAGCTTTGCTTCCATTAACTCGCCGGAACGACTGGCTCTTCGTCGTTCGGTGACGGTGCCGTGATGGGGATCGGCGCCCGTGGGCTCCTCTGAACCCCAACGCCTTGCTCCCGTGAAATTTAAACCAAGTTTCTGCCTCCGAAGCAGGAACTTGAGCTGCTCCAGGAATCTCCTCGGGAATGAGGTGCGTGTCCGTGGACCGGGGCGTGGGAGGGATGGAGATTTGCGCTCAGAATTGTCTCAAAAGAGCTTTTTTTTTTGGAAAGTAGAGCTACAATAAATACAATCCAGAGGGCCCAGCCACCCTTTTTGTAGGGAGCTTGGTGTCTCAGGTGAGGGTTTCCTCCCCCACCCCCCCCCCCAGTCCTCTGGACTCAATGGGCCCAAACGACTCTGCCCCCTGCCAAGTGGGTGCCAATTTTCCACTTAAAAGAAAGAAAATTGGAAGAAATGGATTTAAATCACTGGACCTACTCCTGTGAGTCCTGATGCTCTGGGCTGTCCCCTCTATCCCATCCCCTCCTAAGGGGGGAGTTGGGAAACAACCATGGAGGGAGCTGTTGGTGATCATTTCCTTAAATTCCACACCAGGAATGTTCCTTCTGATGCTGAAGTTCGAGGTTTCGGTGCCAGAGGTGGGTTCTTTGCCAGCACAAAAATCACAGTCAGTGGAAATTATCATCTTGGGTTGTGTTCGGTTTGCTTTTATAAACTGTTTGTTTTTTGGTTTTTTTTTTTTTTTTTTTTTTTAAATTCCTGTCCGGGCTATATTTCCCCGTGGGCAAGATTGGGGTGCTAAACCACTCGTATTTGCTTCCCAGAATAACGTGGTAGCAAGACCTCGATCCCTCTGCGTGCCCGGCGCCAAATATATTTTGGTTTTTAAGCTACAGGCAGCGAAGTTGCCAAGAAGGCCAAGGGCGTCCTGGGGCGCAGCAAGAGGAGCGTGGCCAGCAGGGCGAGGGAGGTTCTCCTCCCCCTCTGCTCTGCCCTGGGGAGACCCCACCTGGAGCTCTGCGCCCAGTTCTGGGCTCCCCACTTCAAGGAGGAGGAGGAGGAGCTACTGGGGAGAGCCCAGAGGAGGGCAACCAAGGTGATGGGGGGCCTGGGGCATCTCCCCTAGGAGGAAAGGCTGAGGGAGCTGGGCTTGTTCAGCCTGGAGCAGAGCAGGCTGAGAGGGGATCTCATCACCACCTACAAAGATCTCCAGGGTGGGGGGCACGGGGACGCAGCCAGACTCTTCCCAGGGGTGCCCAGCGCCAGGCCAAGGGGCCATGGGCACAACCTGAAGCAGAAGAGGTTCCAGTTGAACGGGAGGAAGAACTTCTTGCCTGGGAGGGTGCCCGAGCCCTGGCCCAGGCTGCCCAGGGGGGCTGTGGAGTCTCCTTCTCTGGAGATCTTCATCCCCCGCCTGGACGCTGTCCTGTGCCCCCTGCTCTGGCTGAGCCTGCTTGGGTGGGGGGGTGGCACTGGGTGAGCTCCGAGGGCCCTGCCAACCCCGGCCAGGCTGCGATTCTGGGATCTTTATTACGCTGCTGAGCGTAGGCAAAGTGGGTTTTCAGAGTCCAGAGTTTAACACTGATGGAGGGAAGGACGGGATTAGAGTGCAAATTGCCGGGTCCAAAGGTTACCTGGGATGTTTGCAGTTGGTTTTTCTTTTTTTTTTTTTTTTTTTTTCTTTGGATTTGTAGGTAGGTTTGCAGTGCGTGCACCGACCTCACCTGCAGAACCTTGAGTTTGATCACTTTCCACCTCCTCCTTGTGCCCAGGGCTCCCCAGCTGGACGCGGGGCTCCAGGGGGGGCTCACCGGAGCGGAGCAGAGGGGCACAATCCCCTCCCTGGCCGCTGGCCACGCTGCTGGGGATGCAGCCCCGGGGAGGGTTGGGCCTTGGGGGCTGCCAGCGCCCATGGCCGGCTCATGGGCAGCTTTTTGTCCCCCAGCACCCCCAGGTCCCTCTGGGCAGGGCTGCTCTCCACCCCCTCACCCCCCAGCCCGTACGGATCCCGGGGGCTGCCCCGACCCAGGGACAGGACCTTGCCCTTGGCCTTGGTGACCTTCATGAGGTTCCCATGACCCCCCCTCTCCATACACATCCTTCAAGAGCTTAAGTTTAACTCTTTTGTCTTAAAACTAAGCTTAAGGAGGTTGATGACCCTTCCATGGATTAACAGTTGATGAGAGTCGAGGTGCGAACGCACAGGAGCTTGTAGCGGACGACGATCCATCTGTTTACACCCACGTTTTTTCAGGGCGCTTGAAAAAAATAGCGTAGGAAAAGAGATGAATAATCTTGGTGATTGCAAAAAAAAAAAAAAACAACAAACCACCCAAGCAAACCATGAAAACTCCCCAAAAGAGCCAAGGCGCATCGGTAACGACCTTTTAATGATGGAGAGAAGATGAAGGTAAATTAAGTCCCTAGTAAAGGCCAGGATCTTTAATTATTTTGACTAAGAAGCGTTGCTGAATGTGTTTCGGAAGCGCGGAGGATGGAGTCGCGAAGGGTCGCCCGTTCTTTTTGATGGGCGATGGGATGGAAGATGCGTGATGTCCTCCCGTACGGCCACTCCTCCTCCCTCTCTCCTTATCTCTCACCGCTGGGATGGAGATGGCCTTTCTCCCCCCTTGGGTGGCTCTTCGGAAGCCCGTTGACTTGTTCCACGCCGGTAAGAAATTGCTTTTCACCCCAGACTGCCCTCAATATTCCACCCTGGAATATTCCTGGTGTTCGTTTTGGGCAGTTGGAACATCAGGATATTCCATAGAAGGGTTGCTGTGCTTGAACCAAGACTTGATCCTTGAGATCTTGGGGAGGTTTCTGATGTTCTGCAGCACGGTTAACGTGACTTTGGGGCTTTTTCAAGTCTTCTGACCTCACCTAGGAGGTAATTTAGGCTGAAATGAGGAATTTACTCCAGGGTGAGGATTAGCAGGAACATCCCGGCATCAAGTAATCTTCCCGCAACTCGGAGCGTACCCAGGAGGGATGTTTCCTTCCCCGCCTCGCCCGGAGAAAATTTATTTTATTGTCAGCGCCGGAGTGATTGACAAGTGAGTTTGAGTTGCTCGTTAGCTTGACGACTTTCTATAAAATCCCCCTTTAATTTGCCAGGAGCTTGGAGTTGCTCCGGCTCTCCTCCAAGAGCGCCCTCGTGCTTGGGGCACGCTGACCCCGAAGCGGATCACCGGGTTTTCTTCGCCACCGAATTCGCTCGTTCCCATTTTAATTAAAGTGGGAGTAGAAACGTGCTCTCCGCGTTACGTTGTCCAGCTTGTCTGGGCGTTATTCGCGCTGCCTCTCGCAGCACAAGATGTCCTCCCTCCTGGATAAATGTTGAAGTCGGTGTCGATTGCTCTGGCTAGAAACTCTGGAATTAATTTTTACGTGGTTTATAAAACGTGCTGGCTTCGTACGCTCAACTCCACGGAGTCTTGTCGGGACCACGTGATCAATGAACCGAGTGAAAATCGGCTTTTTTGGGCTGCGGCCTCACGCTAAAGATAACTTTTGGTGGTGGGTGAGCGCGCTGAGAGAGGGAAGGAGGAGAAAGTCCCGCTCCTCTAACGGCTCCGTATCAGACGTCTTCTAATAACAAAACTAGCAGCTGCCAATACTTTCTAAACTTGTGATTTTTAGGTCTTTCAAGGCTGTCTCTGCAATTAAGAGAAAGGAAACGGCTCATTTCTGGGGTGGCTTAGACCGCGCGTCTCTTGACCAGACAGAAATTTGAATCTCAAACCACCTCCCTGCTTTTTCGACACGATGCTTCTTGAGTATTTGCATCTGGTTTTCCTTTCACCGCTTCGTTTTAGCTTCTTAATCCTTGAAAGAAAAAAATTGACATCGCGGTTGGGTCGTTTTAGGTTCTGAGCTTCTCATCCTGTGGATCCAGAACACGTTTCCCAGGCGAAGCGTGACCGTACGCAGGAGAAAATCCCAGTTTGGGGGCGCAGGCGAGGAGTTGAGTTGCTTTTAGATGGCTGTGAAAGGACCCCGTGCATGAGTTGTGGGTTGAAGCTTGTTGCCGAGGTTGGGTGAGGGGAGGGGAGCTCTGCAGATGGGGGCTGGATCCACGGGGGGGGCCCCAAGGGCCAGGCTGGATCCACGGGGGGGGCCCCAAGGGCCAGGCTGGATCCATGGGGGGCCCAAGGGCCGGGCTGGATCCACGGGGGGCCCAAGGGCCGGGCTGGATCCCGGGCCCAGCCCAACTGGGTGAGGTTGACCAAGGCCAAGGGCCGGGTCCTGCCCTGGGGTCACCACAACCCCAGGCAAGGCTCCAGGCGTGGGGACGAGGGGCTGGAAAGCTGCCCGGCGGGAAAGGAGCTGGGGGGGTTGGTCGCCAGGCGGCTGAAGAGGAGCCAGCAGGGTGCCCAGGTGGCCAAGGGGGCCAGCGGCATCCTGGCTTGTATCAGGAGTGGTGTGGCCAGCAGGAGCAGGGCAGGGACCGTGCCCCTGTGCTGGGCACTGGGGGGGCCGCCCCTCGACTGCTGGGGTCAGGGTTGGGCCCCCCCCTCCCCGAAGGCCCTGGGGGGGCTGGAGCGTGTCCAGAGAAGGGCAGCGGAGCTGGGGAGGGGTCTGGAGCCCCAGGCTGCTGGGGAGCGGCTGGGGGAGCTGGGGGGGTTCAGCCTGGGCAGGGGGCTGGGGGAGCCCTTGGCTGCCTCCGGGAGGGGGGAGCCGGGGGGGTCGGGCTCTGCTCCCAGGGAAGGGGCGATGGGACGAGGGGCAAGGGCCTCAAGTTGTGCCAGGGCAGGGGGAGGTTGGCCCTGGGGAACAATTCCTTCCCCAAAGGGCTGTCAGGGGCTGGAAGGGGCTGCCCAGGGAAGGGGGCGAGTCCCCAGCCCGGGGGGGATTTAACAGCCGGGCAGAGGCGGTGCTGAGGGCCGGGGTTTGGGGGTGGGATGGCAGGGGTAGGGGGACGGCTGGGCTGGGGGAGCTGAAAGGGCTTTGCCAACCCAAACCATTCCAGGATTCTAGGATTAAGGTTCTCCTGCTGTAGAAAATTACAGGGTTTACCCTCAAAGAAAAAAGCTGCCTGGTTTTGGGGGCTGATACTGGAGTACGGCCTTGAGTGCAACTGGGGGGGGTTTTGGTTTTTTTTGGCAGTTATTTGGCATCACGCGGGTCTGAGTGCTACCAGACAGAAATTACAGGTGCGGTTTGCTGCACGTTTACTGCTGGTTGGATTCATCCGGGCACGGATTTATTGAAATACTTAAAAAAGTGCTTCGTGCCAGTGTCTGATGAAGGTCCGTGAACACAGGAGGAGCCCGAGATTAGGGGGAGGAGGAGGAAAACCGTGTCCCGTGTCGAAAACACCGGTAACTCCTGTTTTTATTTTATTATCCACTGTTTTCCTAGGTTTTCCTTTTTGCTAGGAAAAGCCTTATCCTCAGCTTCAGCCCAGGCTGCCCACGCAGCCCTTGGCAAGCAACGTGCGGATTCGGCCTTCGGATCATCAAAATAACATTCCAGGGCTCGCGGCTTTGGAGGCCGATGTGGGAATCCAGGTGAATTCAGGTACCAAAAGTGCTCGGTTTTAATTTCTCTGCCTGCAAACCAACGTCAGAGCGGCCGTCGCGGGCTGCCACAGCGATGTTTTTTGTTCAATCCTCCCCGTTTCCTTCCCCGTTGCTTCTCGTTTGATGTTTATGGGGTTTCTGAAAGCAAAGGGAGAGATAAGGCTGCTTTCAAGTTGTGCAATCGGATGGCGCCCGCGCACGCTCGTGTCCTTATCGGTGCCGTGGTTGTTTTTGGTACAGAACAGCCTGATTGTGTCGTAAAAAAAAAAATTAAAAAAAAAAAATTGTATATTGAGCAAAATTGGGGTTTATTTTTCCTGAAGTCAACTCTTCGCTCTCCAGAACCCATTCAGTAGCGACTCTCCAACCAAACTGTCTTGTCCCAAAGCTTTCAAATTCAATTCCTGGATCGAATTTGGTATTTTCCTTTTCCTTTTGTTTGCGGTGTCGGGAAGGGCTCTGGGATCAAGGGTCGCTCGGTCGCCGCTTCTCGCTTGAGCGCCGAACTCGGGGCGTTAAGGGAGCGCTAAAGTCAAAAGTGTCCTTGGAATATAAACCACAAATAAAAAAGGCTGCACACGGAATGTTGGGAAGCGTTAATGAATAAAAAAAAAAAATCTGGTTTGGAAGTGTCTGAGCCTCCGGAGTGAGGCTCCTTAGGTGGATGAATGAACTCGGACCTGGAGGGCTGTGGTGCCCCGATACCGACACCGAGTTCCTGGAAGATAAAAGCGTGCGCGGCTGCAAGTTGAGGAAATGTATAGGAGAGGTACGTGTGCGTAGGCGAAACGGAAATTCGGCTTCCCGCGGCGTTCCGGCCGAGCTGGGCAGGCTGTTGTGGCTCCTGGAAAAATCCCAAGGCGCTTGCCGGAAGAAAATCGGTGACCACCGGCCGACGTGGTGCTTCCCGGTGCCGTTTTCTCTACTTGCGCAAATATTTGGTCCCAAGACGACCTCGGAATTTATTTTGCGATGATTATCACAACTGGTGCTGCCTATTTGCTTGGATGCGCGTGCTGACTCTTCGCCCTTTTGGGCTTCTTTTCGCTGGGTTTTTCCCCAAAACTGAGGTTTTAATGCTAATTTAGACGCGCTTTGAAATCCCGGTGGGAGGGGATCTTGGTGGTAGAGCATCGCCTGTGCGTTAGCGGTGGCTTAGGGTGAGCAAATTCCAACTGCAGCATGTGGAAAAAAAATTGAGTCTTGTGACTTTTCAACTGAATTGTCTTTTTATCCCGGAGTTAAACGAACCCCGTGGAGATAAGATTCCCCAGACAAAATACGTGGTTTTGGCACGATAATTTGCTCTCCGCGTCAATTTTTTTATATTTTTTGGCAAGAGTGGAGTTGGGTGGCCTTGTGTATTGAGCCGGAGCTGCTCCGTCCCACGGAGGTGAGGCGGTGGAGCCTGGGATAGCTCTTGGTGGGTGACGTCCTCTCAGCTGATGATCGTTGGGTCACTTAAATGGAGCCAAGACTCAAAGTGGTGAAGTAAAGAAGGGTCTCCAGGCTGGACGTGATGCCCTAGCTGGGCGACATCTTTTTGAGGGTCTCCTGCTTCTCCTAAAACCTTTTTGGTGACGCGGGGAGAAGTTCAGGGTGCTCCAGAAGTGAAGAACGAGTGTAGAAACCTCAAAATTGGGGATCCTTCTGAGGTTGACCCAAACTTGAGAGGTTCAGCGAGGGTCTTGGGGGGGGCCGTGGGGCTTGGAGAGCTTTCCCAAAGTGGACCATTGGAGGTGGAGACATTGGTGGGAGAGACACAAGACTTTCCCTGCTCTGCAGATCCGAAACCGAGGGAGCAGTGAGCCATGGCAATGCCTAAATCCACCCTTTTTGGCCGCCGTAAGCCTCGGCGACGCCTAAATCCGCCCGTTTTTGGCGGCCGTAAGCCTCGGCGACGCCTAAATCCGCCCGTTTTTGGTGGCCGTAAGCCTCGGCGACGCCTAAATCCGCCCGTTTTTGGTGGCCGTAAGCCTCGGCGACGCCTAAATCCGCCCGTTTTTGGTGGCCGTAAGCCTCGGCGACGCCTAAAACCGCCCGTTTTTGGTGGCCGTAAGCTCGGCGACGCCTAAATCCGCCCGTTTTTGGTGGCCGTAAGCCTCGGCAGCCTAAATCTGCCCGTTTTTGGTGGCCGTAAGCCTCGGCGATGCCTAAATCCGCCCGTTTTTGGCGGCCGTAAGCCTCGGCGACGCCTAAATCTGCCCGTTTTTGGTGGCCGTAAGCCTCGGCGACGCCTAAATCTGCCCGTTTTTGGTGGCCGTAAGCCTCGGCGACGCCTAAATCGCCCGTTTTTGGCCGCCGTAAGCCTCGGCGACGCCTAAATCTGCCCCTTTTTGGTGGCCGTAAGCCTCGGCGATGCCTAAATCTGCCCGTTTTTGGTGGCCGTAAGCCTCGGCGACGCCTAAATCTGCCCGTTTTTGGTGGCCGTAAGCCTCGGCGATGCCTAAATCGCCCGTTTTTGGGGCCGTAAGCCTCGGCGACGCCTAAATCTGCCCGTTTTTGGTGGCCGTAAGCCTCGGCGACGCCTAAATCCGCCCGTTTTTGGCGGCCGTAAGCCTCGGCGACGCCTAAATCCGCCCGTTTTTGGCCACCGTAAGCCTCGGCGACGCCTAAATCCGCCCGTTTTTGGTGGCCGTAAGCCTCGGCGACGCCTAAATCCGCCCGTTTTTGGTGGCCGTAAGCCTCGGCGACGCCTAAATCTGCCCGTTTTTGGCGGCCGTAAGCCTCGGCGACGCCTAAATCCGCCCGTTTTTGGCGGCCGTAAGCCTCGGCGACGCCTAAATCTGCCCGTTTTTGGCGGCCGTAAGCCTCGGCGACGCCTAAATCTGCCCGTTTTTGGCGGCCGTAAGCCTCGGCGACGCCTAAATCTGCCCGTTTTTGGCGGCCGTAAGCCTCGGCGACGCCTAAATCTGCCCGTTTTTGGCCGCCGTAAGCCTCGGCGACGCCTAAATCCGCCCGTTTTTGGCGGCCGTAAGCCTCGGCGACGCCTAAATCCGCCCGTTTTTGGTGGCCGTAAGCCTCGGCGACGCCTAAATCCGCCCGTTTTTGGCCACCGTAAGCCTCGGCGACGCCTAAATCGCCCGTTTTTGGCCGCCGTAAGCCTCGGCGACGCCTAAATCGCCCGTTTTTGGTGGCCGTAAGCCTCGGCGACGCCTAAATCTGCCCGTTTTTGGCGGCCGTAAGCCTCGGCGACGCCTAAATCTGCCCGTTTTTGGTGGCCGTAAGCCTCGGCGACGCCTAAATCTGCCCGTTTTTGGCCGTAAGCCTCGGCGACGCCTAAATCCCCGTTTTTGGCGAAGCCCAAACCGTAAGCCTCGGCGACGCCTAAATCCGCCCGTTTTTGGCCACTGTAAGCCTCGGCGATGCCTAAATCGAATTTTCGTACCATACCTCAGACTTTGCTAGTTCCATGTGTATGAAAAAAAAAATCAGAATCCAATGGAAAAAAAAGTCAATTTGGATGAAAACTTTGCGATTTAACAGCAATGAAACAACAAACGCCGACCTTTTTTGAGTTAAACCTCGCTTTCCTGAAGGGAAGCACCTGCCAAATACGAATTTTGCCTCTGACTGAATGGATAAATCGGAGTCGATGTATTCCCGCTGTTCTCCTGGGCCTTCCAGTTGAGGGATAATTCCTTATAAATTGATTATTCTAGCTTTAATACAAACCTTTTTGTAACGTAACTCCTTATTTTCAGCTCCGACACGAATTGTTTGCGAGGATCGCGGCGTTTTTCTTGCTCTTAGCCTTTCTTTAGGGGGAAAAACCCCAATTTTCACTGCTTTTGGGGGGGTTGTGACATCCCTCACGCCCCGTCCTCCTCAACTCGTGACGTAAATACGCGTGTTAATCAGGATTGAAACATTTTCCCCCCGCCGGTACCTGCTCATTCCGATTTATCCTGATTTGGGAGGGGGGAAACGGCAAAGATCGGTAGCATAAACCTTCTAAATCGCCAATTTTGAGCCTGGCTTTGTAGTTGCAAAGCTTTCTGGGAGATCGGGAGTCTTCCTCCTGTAAATAAGCGGCCATAGAGAAGGTGCCGGAGAGAGAACTTCATGAAACGAGTCGGAAAACTTAAATTACTGGCACAACAGCGGTCAAAGCGCGTGGGTTTTTAGCAGGCTGAAAGTCTCGCTGTATTTATTTCAGTATTTCTTTAGCTCAGTGCTGTATTTGTTTCAGTATTTATTGAATTCGAGGCTCTAGGAGGGGTTTTCTAGGACACGGGTGAATTCTGCAGCTGAAGGAAGAGGCGCTCTCCGGAGTTATTCCTTTTTTCCCCACTCCCCCCGCTCCCCAAAGGCAAATTAAAAGCCGCTGAGCATGCAGAAGGTAAATTATGTTCTTAAAAAAAGAATTATTTTAAACAAAGGGTGTCTCCCTCACGGAAATCCCAGCCTGGCCGGGGTTGGAAGGGCCCTCTGGAGCTCACCCAACCCAACCCCCCCACCCAAGCAGGCTCACCCAGAGCAGGGGGCACAGGACAGCGTCCAGGCGGGGGGTGAAGATCTCCAGAGAAGGAGACTCCACAGCCCCCCTGGGCAGCCTGGGCCAGGGCTCGGGCACCCTCCCAGGCAAGAAGTTCTTCCTCCCGTTCAACTGGAACCTCTTCTGCTTCAGGTTGTGCCCATGGCCCCTTGGCCTGGCGCTGGGCACCCCTGGGAAGAGTCTGGCTGCGTCCCCGTGCCCCCCACCCTGGAGATATTTGTAGGTGGTGATGAGATCCCCTCTCAGCCTGCTCTGCTCCAGGCTGAACAAGCCCAGCTCCCTCAGCCTTTCCTCCTAGGGGAGATGGCCCAGGCCCCCCATCACCTTGGTTGCCCTCCTCTGGGCTCTCCCCAGTAGCTGCTCCTCCTCCTCCTCCTGAAGTGGGGAGCCCAGAACTGGGCGCAGAGCTCCAGGTGGGGTCTCCCCAGGGCAGAGCAGAGGGGGAGGGGAACCTCCCTCTCCCTGCATCACCCGAAGGATTCCATGATTCTTTTCGTATTTAACGAGCTCGTTTAGCCCGGGTGCAGGGTTTGGTACCTGTTTTATCCCCGGAGCTCCTTTGGTCTCCACCTTCCTCCAGGCTGGGCTTTGCTAAGCAGCAAAGTGTGAGTAAAGAGTGAGTAGGGCTGGGTAAGATCAGCTGAACCTGTGAAAAACCAGCGCTAAAAGGTCAATTAAAACCCGGCGGTAATTGCTGTGGCGTGACAAAGCCCTGAGCAACCTGTTTGAACTTCTGCTAGCAGGAGACCTCCAGCCATCACTTTCAACCTTCTTTATTTCCCCCCGCCCCCAGGGGCAGGTGAGTCTTTGCTTTAGCTAAAAGTTCCACGCCCTCCTGCTAGAGCTAAGCCTAAAGTTAGTCAGAGCTGTTAAGCCTGTCCTCCTTTGGCCTCTTGGGTTTTGTAGGTGTTAGGATGCGCTGAATTCTTTTTATTGCGGTGGGGGGGGGAGGAGGGGAAGCCTTACGTCTCCCATAGCCTTTATGGGTTGTCCTGCCCCTGGAAATAAAATTAAAGATTATTTTGAAAATAGTTTCATAGAATCTTGGAATGGTTTGGGTTGGGAAAGCCCTTTCAGCTTCCCCAGCCCGACCGTTCCCCTACCACTTTTTTAAGTATTTCAATAAATCCGTGCCCGGATGAATCCAACCAGGAGTAAACGTGCAGCAAACCGCACCTGTAATTTCTGTCTGGTAGCACTCAGACCCGCGTGATGCCAAATAACTGCCAAAAAAAAAAAACCACCCCCCCCCGTTGCACTCAAGGCCGTACTCCAGTATCAGCCCCCAAAACCAGGCAGCTTTTTTCTTTGAGGGTAAACCCTGTAATTTTCTACAGCAGGAGAACCTTAATCCTAGAATCCTGGAATGGTTTGGGTTGGCAAAGCCCTTTCAGCTCCCCCAGCCCAGCCGTCCCCCACCCCTGCCATCCCACCCCCAAACCCCGGCCCTCAGCACCGCCTCTGCCCGGCTGTTAAATCCCCCCCGGGCTGGGGACTCGCCCCCTTCCCTGGGCAGCCCCTTCCAGCCCCTGACAGCCCTTTGGGGAAGGAATTGTTCCCCAGGGCCAACCTCCCCCTGCCCTGGCACAACTGGAGGCCCTTGCCCCTCGTCCCATCGCCCCTTCCCGGGAGCAGAGCCCGCCCCCCCGGCCCCCCGGAGGCTCCCCCCCCCCCCCCCCCCAGCAGCCTGGGGCTCCAGACCCCTCCCCAGCTCCGCTGCCCTTCTCTGGACGCGCTCCAGCCCCCCCAGGGCCTTCGGGGAGGGGGGGGCCCATGTATTTATTGAGTCTTTTCCGCTGCGCTGGCTCTGGGGGCGGGGTGGGTATTTCAGGAGCGCAAAGGATGTTCAAAAGGGCCTTGGTTGTGGTTTACGGTCGTCTTCTAGAGATCCCCTCTGCGATAGGAGCTTCAATCTCATGTTTGATGGGGTTGGGGTTTTTTGTTTTTTTTTTAAGTAATTTCTGTGAAATGACAGAGCGTGACCCAGCGCCGCGGCTGCAGATGGGTTCGAGATCTCTCGTAAGCTGCTAAGCCAGGCTTTGAGATGGCCTAAAGCTGGGCAGTGGTCCCAGGCATCGGGTTAAACCCAGGTCTTGGAACTGGCTTAAAGGATTTTCTGGGCTGGAAAGACCTTTTTGAGGAATCTGCGGGTTATTATTTTTATTTTTTTTTTTTTTTTTTCTTTTTTTGGGGAATGGACCTGCGCTTATTGGAGCTCTCGGAAAGAGGTGTTTTGGGTTGGTTAGCTCAAATCAAATCATTTTTCTCAGAATATTTGAACACCAAAGTGCACATGCTTTGGATGATGGCCTGGCCCGTTGTCTTGGATCCCTTCACCATCCCCACCTGCGTCGCGACACTCTTCACCATCCAGGGTTCCCGCTTTTCTGCTGCGGACGTATCGTGACCTACAAATAAAACCAG
The DNA here is from genome assembly GCA_034008185.1 of Gorsachius magnificus. Classification (NCBI taxonomy): domain Eukaryota; kingdom Metazoa; phylum Chordata; class Aves; order Pelecaniformes; family Ardeidae; genus Gorsachius; species Gorsachius magnificus. The sequence goes on along the minus strand of CM067106.1, from coordinate 197,077 downwards.
AAATCCGGAGCCCAAAAAAAGCAAAGGATAAAAGTTGGTGATGTTCTGGGGTTTTTTTTTTGGCTGTCCTTCTGAATTAATGCGCTTTTCTTTTCCCTTCCAGATCTTTCTTTCAGTAGTAGCTTCGAAAATGAAGGTCAGAGGATTCAGCTGGTGAAAAAGAACCCAACGCCTCGAAGGGTCAACTCTGATTTCAGGTAACAATCCTGAATTTTTTTCCCGTGCGGGATTTCCGGGCTGCAGCTTATTTCCAGCGTTTTGAGGCAGTAATGTCTCTTTTGGGGGTGTCACCGGGCTGCAGGAATTAATTCCAGCTGGGAATGAGCCGTGCTCATTGCCTTCTCGGGTGCTTTGGGTTGGGTAAATCTTCTTCGAGCCGCAGCGAAGGACGTTCCTGGATTTGCCGAATTTCCCGATAGGCGTTTGCCGGCGCGCGTGAGTAGAGACCGGGTTATCTGAACCTTCTGCTTCGTTAAGGCTGGATCAAACTTGATTGTCCCGATACTTCGTTAGATGCCCAATTTCAATCCTCTTTACCCAGGGGGCTGATTCCAGCAGGGAAAACCAGAGGCAGAAACAGGGGAGAGCGGAGAGGAGAGTGCAAGGTCAGCGAGAAGCTTCACACATGTGAAATAATTCCGAGTTTTCTGTGTCTTGGCACATTTCTCTGGTATTTAAGGACATCAAGCACAAGGTTTTTTTGCTCATCTTCACATAAACGTATGGGTACATCTCCCATACCCCTCAGCCAACGCTTTGAGCGAGTCCTGGTGGTCTCCCAAAGCCACCACCGAGTCCAAATTTGGCCGCTTTTGGCTCAGTTGGGTGCTTTTGGGAGCCACCTTCCATCTCGGATGGCACTCAACAGAGCTGCCGTCTCTTGGCGGGGGTTGTGTTCCACCCAGCTCAGGAAAACGCAACGCAAACGCGATGGGTTTTGATGCCTTCACCCAGAATTTGCTCTTCTAAGAGTGTTTGGGTTCTGGTAGCCCTAAAAAGCTTGGTAATAAATGAGGAAAATCACCCCAAATACACAACGATTGGGGGAGTTTTTTATGGCTTTGGCTTTAGAAGGAGCTGGTTGGCTTCGTGACTGTGGTGGTTTGAGACTGGCTGGGAGCTGGGTGCCCACCAGAGCCGCTCCATCGCTCCCCTCTTTAACCAGACAGAGGGGGGGAAAAGTAAATCCAAGGGCTCGTGGGTTGGGAAAAGGACAGGGAGAGATCATTCCCCAGTTAGCATCACGGGCAAAACAGACTCAACTTGATAAAATTAATTTATTATCAATCAAAATCAGAGAAGGAGAGGATAAAAACTAAATCTTAAAACACCTTCCCCCCACCCCTCCTTTCTTCCCAGGCTCAACTTCACCCCCAGTTTCTTTCCCTCCTCCCCCCGAGCGGCGCAGGGGGACGGGGATGGGGGTTGGGGTCCGTTCATCCCACGCTGTCCCTGCCGCTTCTTCCTCCTCCTCCTCTTCCCCTGCTCCAGCCTGGGGTCCCCCCACAGCAGACAGTCCTCCGGGAGCTGCTCCAGCGTGGGTCCCTCCCTCCCAGGGGGTGCAGCCCCTTGGGAGCCAACGGCTCCAGTGTGGGTCCCCGTGGGGTCCCCAGCCCGGCCACCAAACCTGCCTCGGCGTGGGCTCCTCCCCCACGGGTCCCCAAAATCTTGCCAGGACCCTGATCCGGCGCAGGCTTCCCACGGGGTCACAGCCTCCTTCCTTCGGGCACCCCCTGCTCCCCCGTGGGGTCCTCCCTGGGCTGCAGGGGGGAGATCTATTCCCCCTTGGGCCCCCCCCCTCCATGGGCTGCAGGGGGGGGATCTGCTCCTCCGTGGGTCCCCCATGGGCTGCAGGGGGGGGATCTGCTCCCCCGTGGGTCCCCCCCCCCAGGCTGAAGGGGGGGCTCTGCTCCCCCTGAGCCCCCCCCGGCTGCAGGGGGGGATCTGCTCCCCGGCCCCCCCGGGCCCCCCCCGGGCTGCAGGGGGGGATCTGCTCCCCGTGGGCCCCCCTGGGCTGCAGGGGCCAGCCTGCCCCACCGTGGTCTTCATCACGGGCTGCAGGGGAATCTGCGCTCCGGCACCTGGAGCTCTTCCTCTTCCTCCCTGCCCTTGGTGCCTGCAGGGCTGCTCCTCTCCCATCCTCTCCCTTCTCTTCTCTCTCCGGCTACCGAGCCGCAGCCGGTTTTGTCCCTCCTTAAATACGTTATCCCAGAGGCGCTTCCGCTGGCACCGATGGGCTTGGCCTTGGCCAACGGCGGGCACGGGGAAAACTTCGGGCAGCTTCTTCCAGAAGCCACCCCCGTAGCTCCCCGGCTACCAAACCCTTGCCACACACACCCAATACAGTGACGTCCAAATATTTTGGCAGGATTGGAGATTTATTCTCTCCGATAATTTATTACCTCCAATAATAATAATAATAATCTTCAAGGTGCGTACGGTTACAGCCATGGCCCAGGTACGACGAGTCTTTGTCTGGCTGAAGTTTTGGGCAGGAAAGGCCAAATTTAAATATTCAGCCACTCGAGGAACGCTGTGACCTTGGAGGATTTTTTGTTAGCGGACAGCAAGAAGCAAAATTGGGGGGGTGGGAAAAAAAAAAAGACTTTGTCTTTCCAGGAAAAGAGCAGCTCTTGCTGGAGTTAGGCTGGAGTAGGGAGTGGGCATCAAATCTTTGTTCTCAAACCACAAGGGGGCAATAGCTTCACGCTCGGGTCGTAGCCATGGGATGTCAACTTGTAGGTGAAAAACGATAGAATGGGTAAAAAAAAAAAAGTAATTTTTCTGACGTAGAGTAGATAAACTTATCTTCAACAACTTTTCGGAGTTGTGTAGTCACTGACGCCAGATCCTGACGTCTTCTCCGTCCGTCTTGGTGCGCCGGGTGCTCTGTGGGTTGATGGAATTGAGTTTGGGATAACGCCGTTGGGTGCCGCTGTCTTGAAATTGGTCTTTGGGGGAAGGCTTATCTCAACTACGGAGATAACGGCAGCCGGCTCGTTTGGACTTACGGATGGGGCAGCTACAGTGAGACACGCTGACGTGCAAGTCCCCGTCCTTTGGCACCGTCCGTCTGCCGTAATGGGAGCCAGCGGCAGTTGGGGATGTGCCGGTGGGTGAGGACCCGGTGCCGAGCTTGCACGGTGTCATCGAGTGGTGGTGGTGGGACCTGAAGTTCCCTCCCTGTCCTCTAGATCTGGGATTGGTGGGCAGAGGAGCCGTCATTTGGTGGTGCTGGGGGCCATCTCTGTTGATCCCAATCGGATTGGGGGGGGGGGGGACGGGGGACGCTTTAGGGTTGAGGTTGGGTTGACCTTGGCTGGATGCCAGGTGGCCCACCCAGCCGCTCCCATCGCTCCCCTTCCTTCAATGGGACAAGGGGGGGGGGGGGGGGGGGGGAGACAAAATACAAGGAAAGGCCTCATGGGTTGAGCTCCCTCAGCAATTATGGGGCAAAACGGGCTCCAAACGCATCCTTGTAGGGTGCAAAAAGCCAGGAAGCACCCGGGATAAACTTCCATAGGGATGGAGGCACCAGATAGCTGCGGAGGTCGGCACGGGAGCGAGGATCGGGGAGGCCGGTAACGGCCACGGGCTTGGCCCGGATGCCCGCGCGCCCCAGCTGCCAAAAATCGGTCGGATGGAAAAATTAAATCCCCCTTTGGGCTTCCCTAAGATCGTGTCGTTAAAACGGAGCGGCGAAGGCAAATTAACGACGAGCTTGGGGTTTCCTCAGAGCCAAGGTGCGATGGATCGCAACCGCTACCCCCTCGCGAGCCGCCAAGCGAGGATTTCACGGTCCTAATTCTGCAGGGAATGGTTAAAAACCAAAAATAAAGTGGGACTGGGATTCAAAAACACGAAGAGCTCAGAGGTGGGAAGCCATGCCTGGGGGCGGGGGTGAGGGCTGCAAATTCTCCTCCTTTGGTTGTCGATAAATGAATTTATGGCGACGGCAAAGTAATTCCTTGCGTTGGCAATGGCACTGGGGGGGGGGGGGTGTCAGGTAGGGATGAAGAAATAATTGGAAGCACGAAGCCGAGCGGTCGGGGCGGGTTTCTGTAAAGAACCTGGTGAAATTGTGGTCATGCTACGAGCTCGAGCCCTTGACCTTGGATTTTCCGGGGCTGAAACATCCCCTTTCTGGCCAAAATGGCTGCTGAATGGCGCCAAGCCTCAAGGTCGGCGCGGCCGCCGCGGCCCGGGGGAGGCTTCGGGGTGGGCGCCCAAGCGCTCAACCTTCGGCTCTCGTGGGATAATTTTGAGATATTTTAGGGTTTCCGATATTCTCTGTCCTACCTTGGAGTTCTTGCGCTGTTTCATTAAAGGGGTTTGAGGAGAAATAACGCTGGAATTGCGAGGGGTCCACTGCGGCTGGGAATTTGGGGATTAAATGGAGGAGAAAAGGATCTGCCCCCCTGCTGCGGCTGGGAATTTGGGGATTAAATGGAGGAGAAAAGGATCTCCCCCCCCCCGCTGTAGCTGGGAATTTGGGGATTAAATGGTGGAGAAAAGAATCTGCCCCCTCGCTGTGGCTGGGAATTTGGGGATTAAATGGTGGAGAAAAGGATCTGCCCTCTCGTTGCAACCAGGAATTTGGGGATTAAATGGCAGAGAAGAGGATCTGCCCCCTGCTGCGGCTGGGAATTTGGGGAGTAAATGGAGGAGAAAAGGATCTGACCCCCACCGCAGCCGGGAATTTGGGGATTAAATGGTGGAGGAAAGAATCTGCCCCCTCCCCCCGCTATAGCTGGGAATTTGGGGATTAAATGGAGGAGAAAAGGATCTGCCCCCCCTGCGGCTGGGAATTTGGGGATTAAATGGTGGAGAAAAGAATCTGCCCCCCCCGCTGTAGCTGGGAATTTGGGGATTAAATGGAGGAGAAAAGGATCTGCCCCCCTCCTGCGGCCGGGAAATTGGGGATTAAATGGAGGAGAAAAGGATCTGCCCCCTCGCTGTGGCTGGGAATTTGGGGATTAAATGGTGGAGAAAAGAATCTGCCCCCCCCCGCTGTGCTGGGAATTTGGGGATTAAATGGCGGAGAAAAGGATCTGCCCCCTCGCTGTGGCTGGGAATTTGGGGATTAAATGGCGGAGAAAAGGATCTGCCCCCTCGCTGTGGCCGGGAATTTGGGGATTAAATGGCGGAGAAAAGGATCTGACCCCCCTCTGTGGCCAGGAAATTGGGGATTAAATGGTGGAGAAAAGGATCTGCCCCCCCCCGCTGCGGCCGGGAATTTGGGGATTAAACGGTGGAGAAAAAGATCTGCCCCCTCGCTGTAGCGGGAATTTGGGGATAAATGGAGGAGAAAAGGATCTGCCCCCTCTGGGCCGGAATTGGGGATTAAAGGGGAAAAGGCCCAATTTGGGGATTAAATGGCTGATATCAACCCAATTTCACTTGGTGGCGTTGTGAGATGGATACAGGAGAGGTCTGAACCCCTGAAAAACCGACAGCGCTGTGGAAACGCTCCCAAATCCTCCTTTTTTTTTAAGGAAGAACTCACAGGCTGTTGTCTAATCCCGGTTCTAAACCCCGGAAGAGCCAATTAATACGGCAGAAATCTGCTCAAGTGAATTCTCGATGCATTTTCCCACTTACTCATTTCTTTTTCAACTGGAAAATATTCCCAAACTGCACCTGCCCTCGGTCACTCACCTTCCCCCCCTCCTCGGGACCCCCCCCTTCAGGCTTTGCCCACGTCGCTGCTCGGATCCCCTGGAATTCCGGCCACGCTTTAATTTTTCTCTCTTTAGAGCGAGGAATTTCTCTGCTTTCCGCATCCCGGCAAAACCATCGGATTTATTCTCTTGGGATTCCTCCAGGGGCCGGTCCCCATCTCTGGGATCCTCAGAGCTGACCTTGTCCCCGGACCCGTGGCTGCCTTCCCTCAATACGGTGAATTTTCCAGCCCCATTTCTTCATTTTTTTTTTTTTCCCCCCCAATTCCATCTCTGCTCCCTTTCCATCTCCCTCAGCTTTAGGGCAGAAGAAGGAAAAGTCCTTCCTCAGGTCTTGGGCTTCCTCCTGGCCTGGCGGTTCCCTCTGCCGGCTCCGGCTCCGCATTACAGCCCTTCCCCTTCCCGCCTCTTCCCGGGGGAGGAAAAAAAAAAAACCTGAAAAAACAGGATTTTTTTTTTTGGCAGGCAGCACTAAAATCACACGGATCCAACCACCGCCGTGCCGGTGAACTCGAGCCTCCCTCCACCAGACACCATCCCAGCCAGGTCCGTCCTCCCCCCTCTCCTTTATACCGTTACCTAACGAAGCGTGTAAATGTTAATCACGGTAATCAGCTAAGCAATTTTTCCCACGTTGCCATAAATAAACGCATTTTCCTCGTCCTTAACGAGAACCTACGGTGTGGGGCGCGGCACTTTGCCGTCTGCCGGCAAGGTTAACGGAGGTGTTTGGGTCACGGTGCCTCGAGATCGTCCTACGTGCGGGTTTTCTTAAGCTACAGATTAATTCTTTTTCATTATTTTCTTAAACTGGAGTTGAAGGTACTGCTACATTTGGGTGTTTGTAACCCTGAGACATTAAGAAAACCTGAACGTAACGCTATCTGTAGCGCGTCCAGATTAGATTGCTAATCTAATGGAGATTAGATCCTAGAATCACAGAATCTCAAGGGTTGGAAGGGACCTTGGGAGCTCACCCAGTGCCACCCCCCCACCCAAGCAGGCTCACCCAGAGCAGGGGGCACAGGACAGCGTCCAGGCGGGGGGTGAAGATCTCCAGAGAAGGAGACTCCACAGCCCCCCTGGGCAGCCTGGGCCAGGGCTCGGGCACCCTCCCAGGCAAGAAGTTCTTCCTCCCGTTCAACTGGAACCTCTTCTGCTTCAGGTTGTGCCCATGGCCCCTTGGCCTGGCGCTGGGCACCCCTGGGAAGAGTCTGGCTGCGTCCCCGTGCCCCCCACCCTGGAGATCTTTGTAGGTGGTGATGAGATCCCCTCTCAGCCTGCTCTGCTCCAGGCTGAACAAGCCCAGCTCCCTCAGCCTTTCCTCCTAGGGGAGATGCCCCAGGCCCCCCATCACCTTGGTTGCCCTCCTCTGGGCTCTCCCCAGTAGCTCCTCCTCCTCCTCCTTGAAGTGGGGAGCCCAGAACTGGGCGCAGAGCTCCAGGTGGGGTCTCCCCAGGGCAGAGCAGAGGGGGAGGAGAACCTCCCTCGCCCTGCTGGCCACGCTCCTCTTGCTGCGCCCCAGAACCAAGCTGATGGTGCAGTTGATACGCCAGAAGGACGGGACGGCATCCAGAGAGACACGGCCAAGCTGGAGAGGGGGGCATCATGGGAACCTCATGAAGGTCACCAAGGCCAAGGGCAAGGTCCTGTCCCTGGGTCGGGGCAGCCCCCGGGATCCGTACGGGCTGGGGGGTGAGGGGGTGGAGAGCAGCCCTGCCCAGAGGGACCTGGGGGTGCTGGGGGACGAAAAGCTGCCCATGAGCCGGCCATGGGCGCTGGCAGCCCCCAAGGCCCAACCCTCCCCGGGGCTGCATCCCCAGCAGCGTGGCCAGCAGCCAGGGAGGGGATTGTGCCCCTCTGCTCCGCTCCGGTGAGCCCCCCCTGGAGCCCCGCGTCCAGCTGGGGAGCCCTGGGCACAAGGAGGAGGAGGTGGAAGGGTTGGAGCGGGGCCAGAGGAGGGCGACCAAAATGCTGCGAGGGCTGGAGCCCCTCTGCTGCGGGGCCGGGCTGGGAGAGTTGGGGGGGTTCAGCCTGGAGCAGAGGGGGCTGCGGGGGGACCCGATTGCGGCCGCTCAGGGCTTCAAGGGGGCCCCCAGGGAAGACGGGGACAATCTTTTGAGCTGGGACAGGACACGGGGGGATGGTCTCAAAGAAAACCAGGGCGGGTTTCGACTGGATCTAAGGCAGAAATTCTTGGCCGTGAGGGTGGGAAAGAGCGGGAGGGGTTGCCCAGGGCGGTGGTGGAGGCCTCATCCCTGGGAACATCCAAGGCCAGGTTGGCCGGGGCTGTGGGCAACCTGCTCTGGTTCAAGGTGTCCCTGCTCCTGCACCCCCTCCTGGGTGACCTCTCGGGGTCCCTTCCAACCCAACCCATTCCATGATTCTATGATTTCTAGATTTAGATTTCTAGATGAGCCCTTCCTGTACAATAAATCCACGTTTATTCTCCCTCCTTGCAGCTCTTTCTGATTTCCCCGTCCATTTCTAACGGCAGAGGCGGCGCAGCTCCAGCAAACCCCAATTTCTTTGAACTCCCCAACTTTTGTCTTCTGTGTCGGAAAAGATTCTCCATACCAATTTTTTTTTTTCCTGGGAATATCCCGGGCATGCACGCAGCGGCGATGTCCGTATTTCTGGCGAGGGATGAGGCTGGGGACAGCTTGGGGTGAGACCGCGCTCGCCTTTACACCGAGCAAGCGTTAAAAACTGAAATTTTCTGGGTTTTTTCTGATATTTTGGCACATGGGGGGGCCATCATGTGAGAGAGGAGCCGTAATGTAACCACCAGGGCAGGGCGGAGAGGGTCAAAGCATCCTTTTTGGGGAGGGGAGAGGGGAAGAATGGTGTGAATTGGTTTATTTCCAGCTTGCTAGGGTTTGAAAACCCAACAGGAGATGGGTGGGATCCTTCCAAAGGAGGAAGAAGACGGTGAAGAAGAGAAGGGATAAATTAAAGACACAAAAAGGATAAATCCGATAGAATCGTGGAGGGGCGAGTGGAGCCGTTGCGTTTGAAGGGGAAGGGGAAGAAATGAAACGGATGATGAAATATTTTCCCTTCTCTTTTAAAAAAAAAAAAAAACCAAATCAATCCAACAAATCTTTGGCTTCCTCTCAGGGCTGGCTCAGGGAGAGCTATTGTAGTACGAGGGGGCAGGAGGAAAACAGTCAGTCGCGGTCCTTGAAACGATGAATTTCAGGAAGGAGCTTGCCCTAAAGATGGAAAAACGCCTGGGGAAAAAAATTCCAATCCCGGTGCCAGTTCCTTGGGTTTTTCCCATAGGCATCTTCCATTTGCAGGTGACCGTAGACACCTTTGCTTTGCTGAAACCTTTGAGATCCGTTAAAAAATAGAGAATTCTGTGGAGGGAGCCCTCGTTTCTGAACGCCTTGGGTTGGTGCCTCAGGGTTCGTGCCTCGGGTTCGTGCCTCGGGTTGATGCTTTGGGGTCAGTGCCTCTGGTTGATTCCTGGGGTTGGTGCCTCGGGGTTGATGGCTCAGGGTTGGCGCCTCGGGGTTGGCGTCTCGGGTTGGCGCCTCAAGTTGGCGCCTCAGATTGATGGCTCGGAGTTGGCGCCTCAGGGTTGGTGCCCTGGGTTGGCGCCTCAGGGTTGGCATCTTGGGTTGGCGCCTCGAGTTGGTGCCTCAGTTGGTGGTCTCAATTTGGCGCCTCAGACTGATGGCTCGGGGTTGGCGCCCTGGGTTGGCGCCTCAGGGTTGGTGCCCTGGGTTGGCGCCTCGGGGTTGGCGCTTCAGGGTTGGCTCTCGGGTTGGCGCCTCGAGTTGGCACCTCAGGTTGATGGCTCAGGGTTGGCGCCCTGGGTTGGCGCCTCAGGGTTGGTGCCCTGGGTTGGGCCTTGGGGTTGGCGCCTCATTGGGGGGGGTTCCTAGTTGGGCTGGGGTTGGCGCCCGGTTGGCCGGTGGTGCGGGTTGGTCCGGGGGGCCCTTCGGGTTCGCCTTGGGGTTTGCCTGGGTTGGGCCTCGGGTTGGTGCCTGGTGGTGGGTTATGCCTTGGGTTGGTGCCTCGGGTTGGGTTGGTGCCTTGGGTTGGGTTGGTGGATTGATGTCTCGGGTTGGCGCTTCAGGGTTGGCGCCTCGGGCCGATGCCTTGGATTGGTGCCTCAGGGTTGGTGCCTCAAGGTTGGTACCTCGCATTGGTGCCTCAGGTCAGTGCCTCGGATTAATTGCTCTGTTTGTTTTGTCAGATACGGTATCTGAAGGCATTTGTGCCTGAAGCCACGGAAGATAGATGGACAAGCCAAGCAACTTCTGACTCTGCATCATTTTCTGGGGCAAAATTATATGGCAATGTATCCTACAAGGTAACGTCTCCCCTTGCAGTGAGTAAAGAGAATTCCTTTTGCCTGGCCAACCTCTCGATACGAAGGTTCTTGCTTGAGCTTCCCTTTCACACAACGACCTGGGGGAATCGGCGCCACTCCCAAGCAAAATTCAAGGAATTTTGTGAGAGAGGGAAAGCCAATTGGCCTCCAAATTGTGTTGTGTTTTGAGTTAAATCTCCTAAGTGGAGAGCAGGCCGGGGGAGAAAATCAGAAGCAAAATGAAAGCTGGGAGTAGAGAGGATTTCGTGATACTCCTGTATCCAGAGCTATAAAATCTCCCGTAAAATATCCCGGGTGAATGAAGGGCGTCTGCCGCAGCTCGAGTTGATGCTTCCACTCGCTTGGTGCCCTTCAAAAGTGAAACCCCATCATCTAAAGACCAAAATCTGATGCCGCCCCCGTGCGTTAGTGGGTCAGTGTTGGTTTTAGGCCAGCAAAAGCAACAGACCACAGCCTTTAAGCGGGGGTTTAAGACCAGCTGAGGTTTTATGAGGACTCGGAAGCAGTTGAGGGACGTGGCAGGTAAAAGGGCGCAGACGCTTCACCTCTCCGGCTCTTCGTCCCTTGCTGCGGTACGTGCGGAGACCACGACCAGAGACCTGGGGCTGCGCGAGGTGTCTTCATCGCTTCCCCCCACCACCACCCCAGGGTGTCACTCTGGTGAATAATGAGGCTCTTAATTCGTCTCGCACAGTATAGCGTGGTCTTGGCTAATTAATAGCTTCACGTCGTAAACCTAACGTGGCTCGGTGGTGACGCCTTCACGCAACTGTAGCTTAAAGACAACAGATGGGCTACATGCAGTCTTTGGAGAGCTCTGGACCATGCCCTGAGAGAACTCCGTAGGCTCAGCAGAAATCTCTTTTTTCCCCAAGTTTTTGGTCTTCAGACTGGTATTTAAATTATCCACCTGAAGATTATCTACCTAAATTGTCTACCTAAGTTCTCACCTTAAATTATCTCCCTAAACCAAGGATTACCTATTTTTACCTAAAAATTCTCACGATTATCTACCTAGATTATCGAACTAAATGATCTACCTGTTCTCTGCCTAAAAATTATTGACCTAAATGATCCTCGTAGATGACCTACCTAAAGATTGTTTACCTAAAGATCATCTACCTAAAGATCGTCTGCCTAAAGATCATCTACCTCACGATTATCTGCCTAGATTATCCACCTAAATGATCCACCTGTTATTACCTAAAAATTATTGACCTAAATGATCCTCCTAGATGATCCACCTAAAAATCATCTACCAAAAGATCTTCTACTTCACGATTATCTACCTACATTATAAGCTAAATGATCCTCCTAGATGATCTGCCTAAAGATCATCTGCCTAAAGGTTATCTACCTCTATTATCAACCTAAATGTTCTACCTAAGATTATTCACCTAAACGGTGATCTACCTAAAGATGATCTACCTAAAGATCGTCTGCCAAAAGATCTTCTATGATCTACTTAAATTAAATGAACTACCTAAGCTTATTACCTACCTAAATTAACTACCTACCTAAATTAACTACCTAAAGATTATCTACTCGAATTTACTACCTGAAGTTATTATCTACCAAAATTATCTTCAGAAAGCAGAGAGTGTCAATTAACATGGGTCTGGCCACTGCCTGGTTCAGCGGAAGCATCCCAGGCAAGCTCAACGTTCACCTAAAAGACAGATTTGGGCATTAAACTGGGGTGAGCTGACCCAGGAGGGTGGGATGGGGAGCTACCGAGAAGCTGAAAGGAGATAAATTTCAATTTTAAATGAAATTAAACCCTGCACTCCTTTAGCTGGAGCTAAAAGTTGGCCGACACCGATTTAACTTCTCTTCCTGGTGTTGGCGAACCCAACCCCAGAGCCGAAGCTGCTACCTGCCGAGAACGAGCAGTTTTGCTCGTTAGAGCCTCATTTGTGAGGCAACGGAGGCTCTTTATGGAGAACATTGGAGTCCTCGTTGACCAGATTTAGGCAAGACCAGGGCTAAAACTCAACGCTCCCTAAGGAAGCGAGAGGCAACACCCATGCCTAGCATGGAGGAGGTGGCAAATTGCCTCGGAATATCCTTTCTCACCCCGGGATGCAGAATGCTGACATCATTTGTTGGGATGACACAACGCTGTCTCTAAGCAAGCAGGGTGGGGCAAGGTCTAGTTGTCCGAGCTAGTTTGGCAGAGGCCCGCCGGTTTATTTTTAAGCAGCGCCTTGCATCGAAAACCTGGGGTTGAAGTGACCTCACCTCCCTTCTCCTTGCGTTGCAGGGTGTCCGGTGAGGAATGCAATGGGATCAATAGCATGTCGGCGGAGAGCGGCCCTGGAACGAGACTGAGAAATTTGCCGGTAATGGGGGACGGACTAGAAACCACCCAAATGTCTACGACGCAGTCACAGGCTCAACCTCAACAAGGCAGTGCTGTAGGCGTTAATCCCCCTCCGCCGGAGACCTCCAACCCCAACAAACCCAAGCGACAGACCAACCAGCTGCAGTATCTGCTCAAGGTGGTGCTGAAGACGCTATGGAAGCACCAGTTTGCGTGGCCGTTCCAGCAGCCCGTGGACGCCGTCAAGCTGAACCTCCCTGTAAGTAGAGGGCGAGGGAGCAGGCACCAGGTTTTGGTGGAAAGATTGAGATCGTTCGGGTCTGGCGCCAGTGGCCGCCCTTCTCCTAAAATCACAGAATCCATCTTTGAACAGTTGGACTCGGTGATCTAACCGTTGGACTCGATCTAACAGTTAGACTCAATCTAACGGTTGGACTTGATGATCTAACGGTTGGACTTGGTCTAACAGTTGGACTCGACGAATTTACGGTTGGACTTGATCTAACGGTTGAACTTGATCTAACGGTTGGACTCTGCTCTAACGGTTGGACTCGATGATCTAACTGTTGGACTCGATGATCTAACGGTTGGACTCGATCTAACGGTTGGACTCGATGATCTAACTGTTGGACTCGATGATCTAACGGTTGGACTCGATCTAACTGTTGGACTCGATGATCTAACGGTTGGACTCGATGATCTAGCGGTTGGACTCGATGATCTTAAGGCTCATTTCCAACCTAAATGATTGCACGATTCTCTGATCTTTTAGAAAATATGCACATGAGGAGGAATCTCCATGGGCTCAGCTACTGCTTTGCCCTTTATCACCCTCCTCTTGCCCCCGGGACGCGGAGAAAAAAGTAGGGATAATATTTCGGGAGTCTGGGGGGGTGAGTCTGCAGTCCTCCATCCTCCAGCCAAGCACCGAAAATTATTAAGCACCAAAAATTATTAAGCACTAAAAAATTATTGAGCACCAAAAAGCAAATCTTCTGTCAACTTGGGTGGGCTCTGCTCCCCAAAGCCCAGCGCATTTTTCGGAGCCTCGCTTAAACCCTCGCTCGATCTCCGCTGCTTTATCAGCAGAGTCTTTTTATTTTTTTGAGATGAAAACACTCGGAGCCTTTCACGGAGCATCCGAGTACACGGACGACGGCTGTGCTTCTCATGCCTTGCGGCGCCGTCGCTAACACGCGAGTCCTTTCTTAAGGGACGCCGATTTTAAGTTAATTCGCAGTAAATTGAGGGGGTCGAGTGCGCTCTCGGTAGGTTTTGGCGATGACATCCAAGTTGGGCAGCAGTGTTGATCTGCTGGGGGGTAGGAAGGCAGAAGGACCCGGACAGGCTGGGTCGATGGCCCGAGGCCGATTGTATGAGGTTCAACAACCCTCAGGCTCCAGGCGTGGGGAAGAGGGGCTGGAAAGCTGCCCGGTGGAAAAGGAGCTGGGGGGGTTGGTCGCCAGGCGGCTGAAGAGGAGCCAGCAGGGTGCCCAGGTGGCCAAGAGGCCCGGTCTTGTTCAACTCACTCATCCATGACCTGGATGAGGGGACAGAGTGAACCCTCAGCAAGTTCGCTGATGACACCAAACTGGGAGGAGCGGCCGATCCACCGGGAGGCTGCGCTGCCGTCCAGCGGGACCTGGCCAGGCCGGAGCGTTGGGCGCGGAGGAACCTGATGAGGTTCCACCAGGGCCAAGTGTTGGGTGCTGCCCCTGGGGAGGTTGGACCCCAGGCACCAGTCCAGGCTGGGGGCTGCCCTGCTGGGAAGCAGCTCTGCCCAGAGGGACCTGGGGGTCCTGGGGGGCCACAAGGTGGCCACGAGCCAGCAGGGTGCCCTGGTGGCCAAGAAGGCCAAGGGCGTCCTGGGGCGCAGCAAGAGGAGCGTGGCCAGCAGGGCGAGGGAGGTTCTCCTCCCCCTCTGCTCTGCCCTGGGGAGACCCCACCTGGAGCTCTGCGCCCAGTTCTGGGCTCCCCACTTCAAGGAGGAGGAGGAGGAGCTACTGGGGAGAGCCCAGAGGAGGGCAACCAAGGTGATGGGGGGCCTGGGGCATCTCCCCTAGGAGGAAAGGCTGAGGGAGCTGGGCTTGTTCAGCCTGGAGCGGAGCAGGCTGAGAGGGGATCTCATCACCACCTACAAAGATCTCCAGGGTGGGGGGCACGGGGACGCAGCCAGACTCTTCCCAGGGGTGCCCAGCGCCAGGCCAAGGGGCCATGGGCACAACCTGAAGCAGAAGAGGTTCCAGTTGAACGGGAGGAAGAACTTCTTGCCTGGGAGGGTGCCCGAGCCCTGGCCCAGGCTGCCCAGGGGGGCTGTGGAGTCTCCTTCTCTGGAGATCTTCACCCCCCGCCTGGACGCTGTCCTGTGCCCCCTGCTCTGGGTGAGCCTGCTTGGGTGGGGGGGTTGGGTTGGGTGAGCTCCCAAGGTCCCTTCCAACCCTTGAGATTCTGTGAAACAGGCGCTCGGTTGGCGTTTTAATTCTCAGGCTGATGTCTCCCTCTTTGCCCTTTGCAGGATTATTATAAGATAATTAAAACTCCGATGGATATGGGAACAATAAAGAAACGCTTGGAGAATAATTACTACTGGAACGCTCAAGAATGTATCCAGGATTTTAACACGATGTTTACAAACTGCTACATCTACAATAAGGTACGAAAAGTTCCCGAATCTGCATTTTTTTTTTTTTCCAAGGGAAATCCACGTCCTCCTTGTAGCGGTGTGGAAATCAAGCGTCGCTTGTTCAACTGTGATGGGGTGACCTTGGCTGGGCCCTGGGTGCCCACCAGCGCTGCTCCATCGCTCCCCTCTTTAACCGGACAGGGGAGAGGAAAATCGATCCACGGGCTCCTGGGTGGGAATGAGGACAGGGAGGGATCGTTCCCCAGTTATGGTCACAGGCAAAACAGCCCCAGCTTGATGAAATTCATTTAATTTATTGCCAATTGCTGAATTGTAAAACCCCTCCCTTCTTCCCAGGCTCAACTTCACCCCCAGTTTCTCTCCCTCCTCCCCCCCAGTGGCGCAGGGGGACGGGGATGGGGGTTGGGGTCCATTCATCCCACGCTGTCCCTGCCGCTTCTTCCTCCTCCTCATCTTCCCCTGCTCCAGCCTGGGGTCCCCCCACAGCAGACAGTCCTCCGGGAGCTGCTCCAGCGTGGGTCCCCCCCCCGGGGGTGCAGCCCCTGGGCCAACGGCCGGGCCCCGTGGGGTCCCCAGCCCGGCCACCAAACCTGCCTCGGCGTGGGCTCCTCCCCCACGGGTCCCCAAAATCTTGCCAGGACCCTGATCCGGCGCAGGCTTCCCACGGGGTCACAGCCTCCTTCCTTCGGGCACCCCCTGCTCCCCTGTGGGGTCCTCCCTGGGCTGCAGGGGGGGCTCTGCTCCCCCGTGGGCTCCCCTGGGCTGCAGGGGGGGTTTCCCCCGGGTCCCCCCTGGGCTGCAGGGGCACAGCCTGCCCCACCGTGGTCTTCATCACGGGCTGCAGGGGAATCTGCGCTCCGGCACCTGGAGCTCTTCCTCTTCCTCCCTGCCCTTGGTGCCTGCAGGGCTGCTCCTCTCCCATCCTCTCCCTTCTCTTCTCTCTCCGGCTACCGAGCCGCAGCCGGTTTTGTCCCTCCTTAAATACGTTATCCCAGAGGCGCTTCCGCTGGCACCGATGGGCTTGGCCTTGGCCAACGGCGGGCACGGGGAAAACTTCGGGCAGCTTCTCCCAGAAGCCACCCCCGTAGCCCCCCGGCTACCAAACCCTTGCCACACACACCCAATACATCGACGAACAACCCTTACAAGGACCCCGCGCCAAGATCAGGGTCTGTAGTAACACAGTTGGGGTTAAAGCGATGGGAGCCCGGTCATGGCTGCCGAGGAGCGAGACATGGACAGGGCTGGCTTAGCAGGATCCCGGAGGAATTCTTAGCCGATATCTTCCATCAAGACATCCTTTCTTTAATATATTTTCTTCTTAAAAGGAAATATTTAAGATTTCTTTAGGGTCTGACTTGAGCAGAGCCACAACCATTATCAAATCCTTGAGAAGCAGGGCTGCGCTTCCCGTTTTCTCTGGCTTGGTTAAGAAGCCGACTTCAGGTTGGTTTAAAAAAAACATCCCCAAAAATTATTTTATCAAGAGTTGAGCAACGGCTTGGGGTGCAGGAAAAAAATATCCGGAGGGATAAGGAACATCCCGGAGCATTTCCACAAATGGTGGTGGTGGGACAGTGGCCTGCGTTGACCAAAACCTGAGGATGGTGGAGCTGGGGAGAGTTGGAGAAGGTTCTCCGAGGTGGTACCAGGCTGGACCGATGAGTGCAAGACGCTCGTTCGTTATCTTCTTCAGTAGCAACAGGACCACAGACATAAACGAGGGCTTTCACCACTGTCCTCAAAGTCCACCAGACGCGGTCAGACCCTCAGCCTCTTCCTTTAGGCTAGACATTAGGAAAAACTTCTTCACTGAGAGGGTTGTCAGGCTCTGGAATGGGCTGCCCAGGGAGGTGGTGAAGTCCTCATCCTTGGAGGGATTGAAAAGAAGGATAGATGAGGTGCTGAGGGACATGGGTTAGTGGTGGGATGGCACTTAATGGTTGGACTCGATGATCTTAAAGGTCTTTTCCAACCGAGGTGATTCTATCCACCCTTTCCACCACTCACCTGAGCGTTTGGGTTCCCATTTGGTTCCTCCTCATCGTTTCTCACGGTCTTTTCTCTCCATCCCCCTTGTGTTCGTTGACCTTTTTTTCCCCTCCTCCTTGCAGAAATATTGCGCAAGACCCTTCTAGTTTCTTCCAAATAAACGGTCGTTAGTTGTGGTCCTACAAAACCATCTCCTTGGCTGTTGCCCGCTGGGCTTTGAGCCTCCTGTTTGCGTCACCACGTCATGACAGCGATGGCCATCGGTTTACGCTCTTCACGTCAATCCAGGCATCAATCCGGACTCTTGTTCCGTTGCTGCCTGCCCTTTCCCTCTCTGTTAAATTTTATTCCTCTCCGCAAAACAACTTCAAACCTTGGCATCTCTTGACTCTTCGCACCTACGGTGCTGCGGGGTCCCCCTGGGCAGAAGATCTCATCCTCTCTAGGTGTCTTCCTTTCCCTTGGCTGGAAAGCTGCCCGGCGGGAAAGGAGCTGGGGGGGTTGGTCGCCAGGCGGCTGAAGAGGAGCCAGCAGGGTGCCCAGGTGGCCAAGGGGGCCAGCGGCATCCTGGCTTGTATCAGGAGTGGTGTGGCCAGCAGGAGCAGGGCAGGGACCGTGCCCCTGTGCTGGGCACTGGGGGGGCCGCCCCTCGACTGCTGGGGTCAGGGTTGGGCCCCCCCCCTCCCCGAAGGCCCGGGGGGGCTGGAGCGTGTCCAGAGAAGGGCAGCGGAGCTGGGGAGGGGTCTGGAGCCCCAGGCTGCTGGGGGCGGCTGGGGGAGCTGGGGGGGTTCAGCCTGGAGCAGAGGGGGCTGAGGGGAGCCCTTCTGGCTGCCTACCAGTGCCTGAGAGGAGGGGGGAGCCGGGGGGGTCGGGCTCTGCTCCCAGGGAAGGGGCGATGGGATGAGGGGCAAGGGCCTCCAGTTGTGCCAGGGCAGGGGGAGGTTGGCCCTGGGGAACAATTCCTTCCCCAAAGGGCTGTCAGGGGCTGGAAGGGGCTGCCCAGGGAAGGGGTCGAGTCCCCAGCCCGGGGGGGATTTAACAGCCGGGCAGAGGCGGTGCTGAGGGCCGGGGTTTGGGGGTGGGATGGCAGGGGTAGGGGGACGGCTGGGCTGGGGGAGCTGAAAGGGCTTTGCCAACCCAAACCATTCCGGGATTCTATGACTTACACAAATACGGGCGTCTCCTCCTCATTGGTAAGGACCCCTTAATGCCGTCCTCTCCTTCCACGCCGATTTATCAACAACTAAAGATGTGGAACACTCAACCTCCTCCTTAAAAACCTCCTTTTTCAGGGAGGAAATTCCCTTGCAAGCCCGTGCCGAGCTCTTCTTATCCCCTACCCTCACGCTCTATGGAGCAACCTCTCCCACGAGTCAGGGGGATCCCTCCTGGCGGCAAGGAGCGCCTGGCATTAATTAAACTCTTCCTACTTTTCCCTTTTTCCCCCCTTGACTCAGAAAACAACCTTTGCCACACGTGGATAACACCTTGCGTGGGTTCATTCTCCAATTCGGCTCCTCACTGACGTCCCCGTCCCTCAGCTGGTTTTACCTATAGATAGATACATACATAAAAATATATACATTTATATAAAGGCCTATATTTCTCTATATGCTTTACCTAATTTATCGGTTTTTTTTCCCCCCTCCAGCCAGGGGATGACATAGTCTTAATGGCAGAAGCTCTAGAAAAGCTTTTCCTGCAGAAAATCTCCGAAATGACCCAGGAGGAAACGGAAATCGTCATAGCCCAGACGAAAGGAAGAGGCCGCGCGAGGAAGGAAGCAGGTAGGACGCTCGTTCGCCCCGACGCTCGCCGTTACGCCACGCTCAACCTCCCGCGGCGCCTTCCCCGCGAGCCCTGGACTTGCTTTCATCCTCCGTAAATTTTGGGGAGGGGGGGGGGGGGGGAATGGGGGAAATAATATGGGGGGTTGATTCAACCCAGCCATGGGCTCGCCGTGGTCATCGGTGTTCTCAGCGCCGGGCTTTATGGCGGAGAGCGCCTAAAATTGGGTGGGAAGGAGGGCGGCTGCCTCGTGCGCTTGCCCGTCTGCGCAAGATTCTCTCCGGCGGTCGTAAAAGTCCCTCATCCGTGGCCTCTGGGCATCATTTTTGGTGGAGGAGAAGTGTTGGGAGAGAGATTTGGCGGTAAATACAGCGCTGAAACGTGGTGAAACGTCGTTCCCTGCTTTCCCACGAAGGTAAAAAGCTGAGAGCGATAGTAAAAGTGGTTTAATTTCTGCCGTCGGGGAGCTGAGATGATGAAATATCCCTCGCGATGCCTCGAGGATTGGGTACAGCTCTTAAAGAGCGGTGCGAGCCCCGTTGTATCACATCTCTTGGAGTTTCACAGCTGCTTTTGGCGTCTTCCCAATGGATGGACTCGGTGCCGTAAATAAGCTGCCTTTTGTCCAAAAAGTGTCGGTGACACCAGAGGAACCCATGGCAACGCGACGGCCGCAGACCAACGGGGGAATCCTGGCGCAGAGAGCGTCTCAAAACAATTCCAAGCATCGCAACCCACCGCTGTCCTCTGTAGAACATCCTCAAGTTACAATTTCCACACCTCGTTTCTTAATTTTGCCGTGATTGGGGATTAATAATGGCGCTTAACAACCTTACCCCTCCTTCAAAAGGATGCGTTGCCCCCGGCGAGGTGAATCCCCGCTCCCCAAAGATGAATTCGCTGTTTGCAGGCCTGACCCATGCTCAGCCAGAAGCCCAGAACCCCCCTTTTTTTTTTTATGGCCTGACTGATTAATTCATAGAATCATGGAATCATGGAATGGTTTGGGTTGGAAGGGACCCCGAGAGGTCATCTAGTCCAACTCCCCTGCAGGAGCAGGGACACCTTGAACCAGAGCAGGTTGCCCACAGCCCCGGCCAACCTGGCCTTGGATGTTCCCAGGGATGGGGCCTCCACCACCGCCCTGGGCAACCCCTCCCACTCTTTCCCACCCTCATGGCCAAGAATTTCTGCCTTAGATCCAGTCGAAACCCGCCCTGGTTTGCTTTGAGACCATCCCCCCGTGTCCTGTCCCAGCTGGCCCTGCTCAAAAGATTGTCCCCGTCTTCCCTGGGGGCCCCCTTGAAGCCCTGAGCGGCTGCAGTCAGGTCCACCCACAGCCTGTTCTTCTCCCCAGCCTTTCCTCCTAGGGGAGATGCCCCCGGCCCCCCATCACCTTGGTTGCCCTCCTCTGGGCTCTCCCCAGTAGCTGCTCCTCCTCCTCCTTGAAGTGGGGAGCCCAGAACTGGGCGCAGAGCTCCAGGAGGGGTCTCCCCAGGGCAGAGCAGAGGGGGAGGAGAACCTCCCTCGCCCTGCTGGCCACGCTCCTCTTGCTGCGCCCCAGGACGCCCTTGGCCTTCTTGGCCACCAGGGCACCCTGCTGGCTCGTGGCCACCTTGTGGCCCCCCAGGACCCCCAGGTCCCTCTGGGCAGAGCTGCTTCCCAGCAGGGCAGCCCCCAGCCTGGACTGGTGCCTGGGGTCCAACCTCCCCAGGGGCAGCACCCAACACTTGGCCCTGGTTGAACTTAATAAGCTCGTTGTTGAACATCTCTTACCACACGACATTTTTCTAGTGGGAATGTGATAATTGTGGCTGCCGGGGACTAACCAGGAGCAAATCCAGCCGCGTTTCTTTTCCAATTAATTATTTTTTTGGGGGAGGAGAAGGGTGGAAGATGGGTCCACCCTCGGGGGAATCTCCTTGTTGAGAGAGCGGTGAAATAGCCGCCAAAATCCAGAATCTGCAGCCTGGGAGGTGAGCACAGGGACGGATCGAGTGTTGGTATTGCTCTCTGCTTGGGCCGTGCGTAAAGGATAATCCCCAGGGGGTTAAGAAACACAAAGGATAATCCCTGTGGTTTAAGGAACACCGAGCTCTCCTCATGCCGAAGATAAAATTCCGATTATTGCTAACGAGGTACGGCTGACGGAAGGTGCTCCTGGAACGCCTGCTGATCCCAAACCTTCTCCAGACCTGAGGATTTGGGGGTTGATCTCACATTACCGATACCTTCACCCTGAAGATCCGCTGGCGGTGTGTCCCAGCACCATCCAAGCATTGCCACATTCCTATTTTTTTCCATGCTGGAAAGTTTGGAAGTTTGGGCGGAGCTTTCCCTGGCAAAGCAACAGCAGCTCCAGCGAGGAGGTGACTTCCCCAGGGCCACTAAAAGCTCCAAGGACAACGCTGACGTTTCCAACCTCTACGGTTGAAACCACCTAACGAGAACTTCATTCTCCAGCCGTCGGGGGTGATTTCCCCCAGACATAGCGGCTGCCGTGACTTAAATCCCCAAGAATTAAGAAACTCTTGGTGAGAATGGAGCACAAAATGGCTCCTGAAGGAAGGACCTGCCCGGTTTTTGCTCCAAAACTGCCCAGTTTTGGTTCCAAAATGATGATAGGCAAGAACCGTTGCCTAGGAAAAAAGGGTAGGCAGGAAAAAAGGCGCTCAGCTCCTTGCCCTGCCTGCAAGAAATCCGTGTGCGAAGGGAAGGGGGAGAGAGGAGGACGCTCTTGGCCTGATCTTGGTCGTCTTCTCGCAGGGTTTTGGCACAGCAAGGTCCTGAGCTGCTTCACCATTTTGCCTAGCGAGCCATAAAAATGATCCTAATGAAGGAAAAGGGGGCGAGCGTTTGTCACCGAGTGGTTGTTCAAGAAGGGGAACGTTGAGATAATGAATTATCTAACGAGCGGTGTTCTTTAAACAGTGTTATTACAAAATTTTAGTTATTTTTTCCACTAAAACAATTACGTTTGAAAGATAGAAGCAACTTTTAACTTCTTCTTTCTTTTCTCCCGGCAGTGACATCCAAACCAGGATCATCCACGGTACCGAACGCAACCCAAGCATCATCCCCGGCGCAGACGCAGGCGCCGCAGCAAAACCTCCAATCCGTGCAGACGACTCATTCCTTTCCTTCCGTCACCCCCGACCTCATCGTCCAAACCCCGGTAATGACGATGGTGCCTCCTCAACCTCCTGCGCCGCCTCCGCCTGCTCCCCAGGCCCCCGCGCCACCGGCCCCGGCTCCCCAGCCCATCCAGCCTCACCCTCCCGTTATCCCAACACCCGCCCAGCCCGTGAAGGTGAGTGAGTCCTTAATTATCTTAACGCCGCAGCGTAAATTATCTTCACAAGCATAGAAACGCCATGGTTGGTTAAGTGGTCGCCCTTCACTTTGCCACTGGCGTCTCATTTTAAGGCGAACGGCCGCGGTTTGGTCCAAAAATTTATGTTTTGAGAAACATGAGGAGCTACAGTGACCCTCTCTGACACCAGTTTAAGTTTAGACATGATGAATTCCACCCAGGTTTGTGAGGAAAGCCCTGTTCGTCCTCTTAAAACCTTCCTGACTTGAGCTTTTTATGACTCGGGAAGAAAATCTTGGCTTGCCGAAGCAACTCATGCCCTTGACCTTTGCAGGGATGATCCCATGGGTTTTTCTGTAGAGCTCGGTACAGGGTCAACACCACCTACATATTTTTGGAAGGGCTTCCAGTGTCCTTCTCGTAGTGTTGCCGTGAAGCTTGAGTCACTAGCAATGGCCAACATGAGGCAACACTATAAGAAACGCAGCTCGGTTGAAGCCAAAAATACCATGCCAAATGTAATTTTGCTTTATTTTCCTTGGTTATAGACAAAAAAAGGGGTGAAGAGGAAAGCAGACACCACGACGCCAACGACCATCGACCCAATTCATGAATCGTCATCCTTGCCCACCGAACCCAAGTCCACCAAGCTGGGTCCGCGACGGGAAAGCAGCCGCCCGGTGAAGCCTCCAAAGAAGGACGTTCCAGACTCTCAACAACACGTGGTAGAAAAGAGTAGCAAAATATCCGAGCAGTTAAAATACTGCAGCGGGATCATCAAAGAGATGTTCGCCAAGAAACACGCCGCCTACGCCTGGCCCTTCTACAAACCTGTGGATGTGGAAGCACTGGGACTGCACGATTATTGCGATATCATTAAACATCCCATGGATCTGAGCACAATCAAAGTAAGCTCAAGTTTAGAGGAGGGGGAGGTCGGGGTCTGAGGGGTAAAAAAAAAAAAAAAAAAAAAAATCATTTTTCTCCCCGCGCCTGCGTGCCAGGCGTCTTCGGATGCCTGCCAGGTTTATTTTGGTCGTGGGTTTCTGGTACATTCGGTCTCTCTTCTTCGCCTCTTGCTGTTCGCCTGACATTTGGGAAAAACAAACAAGCCGGCATCCTTCCAGAAAGGCTCTTGGGAAACGCTCGCACGGGGGTGTTTTTTATAGAAAATTTCCATTACGGTATAAATAAAGCCTTTTTCTTTTAGCCCAGGAGGTGGCCTCAGAGAGCAGAAATCACAGCAACCAGGGGATTGGAGTTAAACCAAGCCCATTTTCAATTCTTTTGCAACTAAAGGCCTGTCCTGCTGAAGTTGGCTGCCTAAATCAGTCTTCTGTTAAGCACAGGTAGTCCCCTTGGGTTTAAAATCACTGCGTTTTCAAGAGCGACTCCAAATTCATCCACGTTTCCCCTTGAAACGGGAATTCGTGATTTAGAAGTCTTTAACTTTTTTGCTAGGAAACCTTAATTCCTTATTTAAAAGTCTTTATTTTTTTTTAGTTACCAAACCTTAATTCTTCAGTTAGAACTCTTCAACTTTCAAGCTACGGGATGAACTCCCGCGCAGGCAGCTTAAGCTTAGCTCTAACTCCCGCTTTGCCCAGTTTAAGCCTGCGTTTTAAAACCAGACGACTGAATTTTCCCTTCCCACAGCCCACTCCTTGCCGAGGTCACACCCGGGCTGAAGCCAACGAGGATCATGGCTCTTCCTTCCTCATGGCATTTCGGACCCCTAGGATCTTGACGGGTCAAACCTTGGTGATGCCAAATTTAATCCTTGGCTTTGGCTTTCTCCTTTCTCCTCCGGCCTGGCCGGCGATGAGCGTCCTCTTGTCTTCCGTTGTCCAACTCAACCCCGCTTTCCCAGGGAGGCAGAAGGAGGCGTGAAGCTTCTCTTGGCTCAGCGGCGTTGCCACAGCTGGATGCGGCGTTGGGGGGGGGGTGTCTCCACCTGGACCAGTCCTCCCAGCTCCATGTAGGCTTGGGATGGGAGCAGGAAGCCGTAGAGCAGGTCTTTCCCTCCCAAGGTGGAGGTCCAAGCTCTAGAGACACCAGCTCGTTCCTGGAGGATGGGTAAAAGGGCTGTCTCCACCTGGACAGTCCTCCCAGCTCCAAGGCTGGATGGGAGCAGGAAGCGTAGAGCAGGTCTGTTCCTTCCCAAAGTGGAGGTCCAAGCTCTAGAGACACCAGCTCGGTTCCTGAAGGAAGGGTGGATGGGTAAAAGGGCTGTCTCCACCTGGATCAGTCCTCCCAGCTCCATGTAGGCTTGAGATGGGAGCAGGAAGCCGTAGAGCAGGTCTGTTCCTTCCCAAGGTGGAGGTCCAAGCTCTAGAGACACCAGCTCGGTTCCCGGAGGAACGGTGGATGGGTGAAAGCAGGTGATATCGTTGATTTGTGTCCCCTGCGTCAACCAAGCCTGTCATCATCTTCCATCGTTGGGTGAAGGACCATCCTGGTGTCCTCTGTCCCTCCAACCAAGCAACTCCTGAGCTCGTCCTTCTGGGGGAACCATCTAAGCCAAGCCTGAGCTAACGGATGAGCTTGGGCGCTCGTGGAGCTTCAGCCCTTCTTAATTGAGATCAGGTAGAGCCAGGGGTTGTACTCCTGGCCTTCACCACCGCTCTTCAACACAGCATCCCCGCTCAGTTCTTCAGCCCAACCACCTAGCTGCTGTCAACTACGTAGACAGTGAAAAGGTGGCTTGGGAGAGCGTGTGGTCCTCTTCTGAACATGGCTGAGGATGCCCGTCGTTGGCTCAAATTTTTTTATAAACCAGCTGCAATCCTTCGTTTGACCAAAATTAGTCATGGAATCGTAGAATCCCAGGTTGGAAGGGACCTCAAGGATCATTCGGTCCAACCTTTCTGGGCAAGAGCCCAGTCTAGACAAGATGGCCCAGCACCCTGTCCAGCTGAGGCTTGAATGTGTCCAGCATGGTGGAGTCAACCCCTCCCCTGGGGAGATTATTCCAATGGTTGAATGTTCTCATGGGGAAAAATTTCCCTCTCATGTCCAATTGGAATCTTCTGAGGAGCGATTTGTACCCGTTACCCCTTGTCTTCTCCACGGGATTCCCTGTGGAAAGGGAGGCTCCGTCTGTAGCCACCCTTGAAATACTGGTACGTGGTGATGGGATCCCCTCGGAGCCTCAGGGCTGAACAAACCCAGCTCTCCCAGCCCATCCCCATACGGCCGAGAGAAGCTTCCCAGCCCTTGGATCCCCTTGGTGGCCCTGCTCTGGATCCCCTCCAGCCTGCCCACAGCTTTTTTGTAGAGCGGGGACCAGAACTTCACACAGAATTCCAGGTGGGACCTGACCAGCGCTGAGCAGAGCAGGATAACGACTTCGTTATCTCTGCTGGTGATGTCCTTGGTGATGCAACCCAGCATCCTCTTGGCCGCAGCAGCCCACTGCTCACTCCTGGAGAGCTTGTTGGGCCACCAGGACCCCCAGGCCCCTTCCCACAGAGCTGCTCCCCAGCTGGGTGGATCCCAGTCTGTGCCGCGCTCCTGGATCGTGTTTTCCCAAGACCTTACTCTTGTCCGCGTTGAACTTCCTAAGGTTCTCGTTAGCCCCCTCTTCCAGCCTCTCCAGATCTTCCTGCAGGGGGGCTCTCTCCCTTCCGGAGCGTCTTCTTCCCCGCTCAATGTGGTGTCATCTACAAAATTCCTTGGGCTACACTCGATCCCATCATCCAGATCCCTTCGGAAGATGTCGGAATTAACGTTGGGTCCAATATCGATCCCGGGTCGCCAGTGAGACAAAGAATGATTTGCCACCACCCTTGGGGCGCGTGGCCCATCAGCCAATTCCCCACCCACTGCCCAAACCACTCGTCCAGGCCATAGAGCCTGAATTCCTCCAGGAGGAGGCCGTGGGGAAGTCGGAAAAGCCGAGGAAAGCCTTGGAGATACGTTCCAACGTAGGGAGAAATAGGGTGCGCGAAATCCGTGGGCTGCATTTACTCAATCGCCTCCTTTTTTGTATTTGCGTCGTTCCTAGCGGAGACTTTTTTTTTGTTTTGTCTTTTTTTTTTTTTTTTCCCCCCTCCTTTCTAGTCCAAACTGGAGAACCGGGAATACCGAGATGCTCAGGAATTCGCGGCGGATGTACGATTGATGTTCTCCAATTGCTATAAGTACAACCCCGCTGATCACGAGGTGGTGGCCATGGCACGGAAACTGCAGGTAAGGACGCGCGTTGGTGCAGCCCGCGGCCGTTTTCGATGAACGCCGGCCTCTCCCTTCACTTATTTTCCCCGCGTCGTCTTAAAATCGCATCCAAAAACCGCCAGCGTGGCAGATAAGGGTAAAAAAACCCGATTTTTGCTGTGGAAGTAATAGAAGGATTGAGCTGACTCAGCCCAATTTGCTTCTTTAAACTCTTTTTTTTGGTTAATAGCAGCTTTTTCGTGTCCTCTTACCCTTTTGATAAAGGAGTAGGAAAGAAAAGCGTGGCTACCAAAACGTCACTTTTCTCCCCAAAACGCGTAGAAAAAAAATTAAGCGCCAGCACCTGCTTGGTTGCGCTTTTTTAATCGCGTCTTCTGTCGTTCTTACGATGAAGCGGCTCGTTCCTGATGGTTTTGGAATTAATGAATTAATGAATCGGGAGAGACCGAGCTCGTTTCGGCACTAAAGGAGCGCGCAGCAGCCGCCGAGAACGACTGCAAGGGGAGGAGGAGGGGAATTCTTGGCCGTGAGGGTGGGAAAGAGCGGGAGGGGTTGCCCAGGGCGGTGGTGGAGGCCCCATCCCTGGGAACATCCAAGGCCAGGTTGGCCGGGGCTGTGGGCAACCTGCTCTGGTTCAAGGTGTCCCTGCTCCTGCACCCCCTCCTGGGTGACCTCTCGGGGTCCCTTCCAACCCAAACCATTCCATGATTTTATGACCCCAAGCTGAGCGGTGTGGTTGACAACACCAGGACAGGACGGCATCCAGAGGGACCTGGCCAAGCTGGAGAGGGGGGGTCATGGGAACCTCATGAGGTTCACCAAGGCCAAGGGCAAGGTCCTGTCCCTGGGTCGGGGCAGCCCCCGGGATCCGTACGGGCTGGGGGGTGAGGGGATGGAGAGCAGTCTTGTGCTGCAGGGGAATCTCCGCTCAGGCACCTGGAGCTCCTCCTCCTCCTCTTCCTCCCTGCCCTTGGTGCCTGCAGGGCTGCTCCTCTCCCATCCTCTCCCTTCTCTTCTCTCTCCGGCTACCGAGCCGCAGCCGGTTTTGTCCCTCCTTAAATACGTTATCCCAGAGGCGCTTCCGCTGGCACCGATGGGCTTGGCCTTGGCCAACGGCGGGCACGGGGAAAACTTTGGGCAGCTTCTCCCAGAAGCCACCCCCGTAGCCCCCCGGCTACCAAACCCTTGCCACACAAACCCAATGCACAGGTTTTAGGAGAAAAAAGAACTTTGACGTCATTGGGATAACGGGGATTAAACCAGCATTGCATCCCTCGCTCTTGAGGATAACGGGCAACGTCCTTGCGCAAATGTTGGGATTGAATCGAGGTGGTTTTCACAGGACCAGGCTTGGGAAAATCCAGGCAGGGTGAAGAGGAGAGCGGGATTGCAGCAGCAGAGCTGTGGCTGCAATTCCCACCTTGAGTTCTCCACGAATCCGTTGCGAAAGAAGAGGGAGACGATCTCGAGAACCTGGACGATGCGGCTTTTAAATGTGTTTTGTCCTTCTTGCTGCTAATTTTTTCCCCCCAAACCAGCTTGGAAATGGTCAAAATTCCAAACGGAGTTGGGAGCTTTCAGGAAATGACTTAGTCCGCGGCATCATGGGTTAAAGGTTGGACTTGATGATCTTAAAGGTCTTTTCCAACCAAAGCGATTCTATGATTCTGCGATCGTGGTGTCAATTCCTTGGGTACAGAGGGCAAATCCGTAGGGAATACCCTGGAAATGCCAACCACCCTTCCAGTATCCGACTCTTTCCAACACTTGCCTTCTTTCTCCCTTTGATTTTCAGGACGTGTTCGAGATGCGCTTCGCCAAGATGCCGGATGAACCAGAAGAACCCGTGATTCCGGCTTCTTCTCCCGTGGTGGTGCCACCTCCCACCAAGGTGGCTCCCCCTTCGTCCAGCGACAGCAGCAGCGATAGCTCCTCCGACAGCGACAGCTCATCGGACGACTCCGAGGAAGAGCGAGCTCAGCGGTTAGCGGAGCTCCAGGAACAGGTACCATGTCCGTCGTGACAGATCTCGGGTGTCCAACGCATCCTTTCGTCTTCATCTTGGTCACCTTGGGGACTTTGCTCAAAGCCGTTGACTTCGTAGTTGTATGGTAGCAACCATCGGCTGCAAAATGCTCCAAAATCGTTAGGTTTAACGTGGAATTGGTGCTTCCAGTTCCTGTGAGGACACACGAGGTCATCCCCAAGGGCAGGAATTTGCTGCTGGCTCTTGGGTGGTGTCTTCTTGAGCCTGGAGGGAGGATTTATCCAGCGTGGGGGAAGCCCATGAGATAACGAGCAGTCCTCCAAACCCTGATCTCCTGAATCGTGCCCATTCATGACATCGTTAGCACTGGTAATTAAAGCATCACCAGTGCTGAGGAGGGAGAAACACCCAAGAGGAGGTCATCTCCTTCCTCTCGCGGCAGTTGATGCTGATACCCCGAAATTATGGGGTGCTGAAAAGCTGGCGAAACCCATTTAATTAAGAGTAAAAGATAAAAGAGTTAGGTGGGAGAGAAAAAAGTTCATTAATGTGGAAGAGGAGGAGGCGCTGAGGGAAAATATCTTTTTTTTTATGGATACCCCCCGGGATCCGTACGGGCTGGGGGGTGAGGGGGTGGAGAGCAGCCCTGCCCAGAGGGACCTGGGGGTGCTGGGGGACGAAAAGCTGCCCATGAGCCGGCCATGGGCGCTGGCAGCCCCCAAGGCCCAACCCTCCCCGGGGCTGCATCCCCCGGGGGGGCCGCAGGGGGGATGCTGCGAGGGCTGGAGCCCCTCTGCTGCGGGGCCGGGCTGGGAGAGTTGGGGGGGTTCAGCCTGGAGCAGAGGGGGCTGCGGGGGGACCCGATTGCGGCCGCTCAGGGCTTCAAGGGGGCCCCCAGGGAAGACGGGGACAATCTTTTGAGCAGGGCCGGCTGGGACAGGACACGGGGGGATGGTCTCAAAGCAAACCAGGGCGGGTTTCGACTGGATCTAAGGCAGAAATTCTTGGCCGTGAGGGTGGGAAAGAGCGGGAGGGGTTGCCCAGGGCGGTGGTGGAGGCCCCATCCCTGGGAACATCCAAGGCCAGGTTGGCCGGGGCTGTGGGCAACCTGCTCTGGTTCAAGGTGTCCCTGCTCCTGCACCCCCTCCTGGGTGACCTCTCGGGGTCCCTTCCACCCCAACCCATTCCATGATTCCATGATCTTGATGTTGTGTGTGTCTGCCTCTCAGCTGAAAGCGGTGCACGAGCAGCTCGCGGCCCTGTCCCAGCCGCAGCAGAACAAACCAAAGAAAAAAGAGAAAGACAAAAAGGAGAAGAAGAAGGAGAAGCACAAAAAGAAGGAGGAGTTGGAAGACACCAAGAAAAGCAAACCCAAGGAACCGCCGTCCAAGAAGGCCAAGAAAAGCAACAGCAACAGCAGTACCTCCAGGTCAGCCCCCTCCCTCTCTTCGTCACGTAATCCTTGCGTTCTACCCCTCCTTTTGCTAATTAACTTAATGAGACGCAGGATTCTTGACGAGCTAGGGCCCGACTCGCAGCAAACCCCCTTCGCCTCTGGAGGCCTTGGCTCGAGGTCAAGTCCCAACCATGAGTCCAGCTTTGTTTTGCGGGGTTGATGGTTTTTTTTTTCCGCGGGGCTGCTCTGAACGTGGCCGGGTATGGGAGAGAGGGGGGAAAAAAAAAAATCACGGGATCTCAAATTCTTAAATCCTCTAAAATTTTTCCTCCTTCTCCCTCATTTTAGAAGCTGTAGGATTTCAATTAAGCGGCCAAGAGCCAAGTCTCTTGTCGGCCGCCGGCTGGAAGGGGAGGCAGGATCTTGGTATTTAACCCGAGGTGAAAAGGAGTTCTTCGGCATTTTTAGACTCATAGAGTAGAATCCTGGAACGGTTTGGGTTGGCAAAGCCCTTTCAGCTCCCCCAGCCCAACCGTTGCCCTACCCCTGCCATCCCACCCCCAAACCCCGGCCCTCAGCACCGCCTCTGCCCGGCTGTTAAATCCCCCCCGGGCTGGGGACTCGCCCCCTTCCCTGGGCAGCCCCTTCCAGCCCCTGACAGAAGGAAATAACGAGGAAGATCTTGGAGCCTCTCGTCATCCCCGGCCTCTCCGCAGCGGTCAGGCTTTGGATAAACCCCGGCGGGCACGGCAGGGGATTATTTTAGGGGAAAGGGCTGTCCGTGACACCATTCACCTCATCCTTTACTAATTCTGGGGTGGTTTTGCCCCCTCCCAAATTTCATTTATTAACTGCGTGCTCACGGAATCTCTGCTCCAAGCGGTGGGATCAAGACCTCCGGCCGTTGCGGAGTCCCTGAAGCGTAGAAAACCCCGACGGTGATATCAGCCCCGGAGCTTGGGGGGGCGGGGGGTTTCCTCCTTACAAACCTATTTTTTTATGGATAATGGGGTTTTTCTTCTCCGTATGGGGGCGTCAGGTTCTGAAACCGCCCAACCTCTCACCTGTCCTGGCAGGAAACGGGCAGCGTCGGTTGAGCTTTGGTCCATCCCAAGTGCAGGTGTAAGGAATTCTGCTCCGGAGCTGCTCCTGCTTTTCTTGAATTATCTCGTGGAGCTGCTCGTCTCTGTGGGAGAGCGAGTGTTGGGCCGGGTAGCTCAGCCTTGGGTGGCTGACAGTGGGTTGAGCTCAGCTTTGGGTGTCTAGCAGTGGGTTGAGCTCAGCTTTCAGTGTCTAACAGCGGTTCCCACAGTGGGTTCAGCTCAGCTTTGAGTGTCTACCAGCAGCTTGAGCTCAGCTTTGAGTGTCTAGCCATAGGTTGAGCTCAGCTTTGAGTGTCTAACAGCAGCTTGAGCTCAGCTTTGAGTGTCTAGCCATAAGCTTGAGCTCAGCTTTGAGTGTCTAGCGGCAGGTTGAGCTCAGCTTTGAGTGTCTAACAGCAGCTTGAGCTCAGCTTTGAGTGTCTAGCCATAGGTTGAGCTCAGCTTTGAGTGTCTAACAGCAGCTTGAGCTCAGCTTTGAGTGTCTAGCCATAGGTTGAGCTCAGCTTTGAGTGTCTAACAGCAGGTTGAGCTCAGCTTTGAGTGTCTAGCCGTAGGTTGAGCTCAGCTTTGAGCGTCTAGCTGTAGGTTGAGTTCAGCTTTGAGTGTCTAGCCATAGGTTGAGCTCAGCTTTGAGCGTCTAGCAGTGGGTTGAGCTCAGCTTGGAGTGTCTAGCAGTGGGTTGAGCTCAGCTTTCCGCCTCCCAGCCTCATGGTTGAGCTTCAAGCTGGCACCGTGCTCGTTTCCAGGCTGGAAAGTAAAAAACCGACTAAACCCAGAGCGATGGAGCAGTTGGATTTAAGAGTTTAGACCAAGCTTTTTCGTCGTTGCGGTGTTCCCTAATAACGTTTTATAATTGTTCTTAAGTAGTAAGAAGGAGCCTGTGACGGTGAAGAACAGCAAGCCCCCTCCAGCCTACGAATCGGAGGAGGAGGAGAAGTGTAAACCCATGTCCTACGAGGAGAAGAGGCAGCTGAGCCTGGACATTAATAAACTCCCCGGTGAGAAACTGGGCCGAGTTGTCCACATCATCCAATCGCGAGAACCCTCCCTCAAAAACTCCAATCCCGACGAGATCGAGATTGACTTTGAGACGTTAAAACCATCCACCTTACGGGAGCTGGAGAGATACGTAACGTCGTGTTTACGGAAGAAGAGGAAACCTCAAGGTACCTTTTAGCCTCAAAAACCCAATTTTTGGGGGGGGCTTTTTCCTCCTTATTCCGGCCGTGGTCGCCCCAGCCAGAGGCGGGGATGCGTAGAAATAATAAGATTTTTATCCCGTGAAAAAGCAGATTTTATTTAAGAGCCGCTCTTTCCCCAACGCGGGGCTAAAATCCCGCTGCAGGGCTGGGATCCACAGTGGTGCCGTGAGGCCGCTAATTCCTAAAATCCCTTCTAAATACAGATATTTTCATTATTTAATTTAATTTATTTAATTGAATTTAAAATCCTTTAATTTATTTAATTAATTCCTTCCCATCCTGGCTCAAGCGGGGTTTTATTAATAAACCCCTTAACCATCTTTGGGATGAGGGGCAGAGCTTTTAATTTGGGGGCAGGAGATGAGGGGGGGGAGAACAGATTCCTCCTCCCCTTGGTATCCAGAGGACGCCGGCATTCCCGACGGATGGCGGACGCGGTGGCGGGTGGCTCCGAAATGGGGTGGGATTGGGGCTGAGGGATGCCCTGCGCCTCCCACCTCCGATTCCGGAGGTAGAAGAGGGGGTTCCCCCTTTTTTTAATACACTGGGCTCTTAATTTTTAACTTTAATTTATCTTAATTTCGATATCTTTTGATAGGCTTGGCGCTATTTCGACCTATTTCAATGTTTTAACCGATTTGCATCTGTTTAAAATGTTTTTAATACACTTAAATTTTTCTACCTTAAGTCCACCCTAAATCTACCTTAAATCCACTTTAAATCCAGTCCACTTTAAATCCGCCTTAAATCCGCCTTGAATCCGGCCTTAAATCCACTTTGAATTACTTTAAATCCGCTTTAAATCCACCTTAAATCTGCCTTGAATCCGCCTTAAATCCGCCTTGAATCCGCCTTGAATCCGCCTTGAATCTGCCTTGAATCCACCTTAAATCCACCTTAAATCCACCTTAAATCCACCTTAAATCCAGTTCAAACCTTTGATGCCCGTTTTCCTTCTAAATCCCTTTCCCCATCCCCGTTCCTCCAGAAACGCCCACATTTTGTAACGCCCAAACCCAGACAAACACGGGGGGGGGGGTGGGGGGTGTCCCCCCAAACCGCCCGCGGCACGCGGCGATGCCAGGGCCAGAAATCCGGGAATTTAACGGGTTTCCCGGGGGGGGGGGGGGGAACAACCCCGGCCAAATCCCCGAAGGTTTCAGCCCCGTTTCACGTGGGATTAACCACCGGCTCCGGGTTGGGCACAAGCAGGGGGCAGGAGATCCCCTCCCCGGTCTTAGGCCGGCCTAAAGCGGCTGGGTAAAGCCAGACCTATCTACCCCGGAGGGGTTTAGGGAGGACGAAGAACGACCTCGCTCAGGTTTAAATCCCGCAGCGCCATCACACTCCGCCCCGTTAAACGACTTCACCACTCCAAAAAAATCTCCCAGACCCCCGCTGCATCCCAGCGAGTTCAGATCAGCGCTAGAAATAAGCAGGGCCGCAGGATTAAAGCTTGGCTTAGCTCATCCGCAGGGATATCTGGAACGCTGCGGGTCTTGCACAGCCCCCCGGGTGGCTGCTGGGGTCGGCAGGGGAGGAGCGGGCAGGTTTAGGAGGAGCCGGCAGGTTTAGGAGAGCATGTTTAGGAGGAGCCGTGGGTTTAGGAAGGGAGGTTTAGGAGGAGCTGTAGGTTTAGGAGGAGCAGCAGCAGCAGGCAGATTTAGGAGGAGCCGGCAGGTTTAGGAGGAGCCACAGGTTTAGGAGGGCATGTTTAGGAGGAGCCGTGGGTTTAGGAGGGGAGGTTTAAGAGGAGGTGTAGGTTTAGGAGGAGCTGGCAGCAGCAGGCAGGTTTAGGAGGGGATGTTTAGGAGGAGCAGGCAGGTTTAGGAGGAGCCGCAGGTTTAGGAGGAGCGGGCAGGTTTAGGAGGAGCTGCAGGTTTAGGAGGGAAGGTTTAAGAGGAGCTGCAGGTTTAGGAGGAGCAGCAGCAGCAGGCAGGTTTAGGAGGGGAGGTTTAGGAGGAGCTGCAGGTTTAGGAGGAGCAGCAGGCAGGTTTAGGAGGGGATATTAAGGAAGAGCTGGCAGGTTTAGGAGGAGCCGCAGGTGTAGGAGGAGATGTTTAGGAGGAGCAGGCAGGTTTAGGAGGGGATGTTTAGGAGGAGCAGGCAGGTTTAGGAGGGGATGTTTAGGAGGAGCACAGGTTTAGGAGGGGATGTTTAGGAGGAGCCGCAGGTTTAGGAGGGGATGTTTAGGAGGAGCCGCAGGTTTAGGAGGGGAGGTTTAGGAGGAGCCACAGGTTTAGGAGGAGATGTTTAGGAGGAGCCGCAGGTTTAGGAGGGGATGTTTAGGAGGAGCTGCAGGTTTAGGAGAGGAGGTTTAGGAGGAGCAGGCAGGTTTAGGAGGAGATGTTTTGGAGGAGCGCAGGTTTAGGAGGGGATGTTTAGGAGGAGCCGCAGGTTTAGGAGGGGATGTTTAGGAGGAGCCGCAGGTTTAGGAGGAGATGCTTAGGAGGAGCAGGCAGGCTTAGGAGGAGCAGGCAGGCTTAGGAGGAAGCAGGTTTAGGAGGGATGTTTAGGACGAGCAGGCAGGTTTAGGAGGGGATGTTTAGGAGGAGCAGGCAGGTTTAGGAGGAGATGTTTGGAGGAGCTGCAGGTTTAGGAGGGGATGTTTAGGAGGAGCAGGCAGGTTTAGGAGGGGATGTTTAGGAGGCCCAGGTTTAGGAGGGGATGTTTAGGAGGAGCTGCAGGTTTAGGAGGAGCAGCAGCAGCAGGCAGGCCTCCGCCTCCTTAATTAAGCCCTAACGATGCCGTGCCGTCTCTCCCTGCAGCGGAGAAGGTGGACGTCCTGGCTGGTTCCTCCAAGATGAAGGGGTTCTCCTCCTCGGAGTCGGAGAGCACCAGCGAGTCCAGCTCCTCCGACAGCGAGGAGTCGGAAACAGGTTAGACTCAGCTTATTTCATGGCTCAGTCCTAGACCTGCTTTCTGTATAAATAAATACGTTTTCATTCCTGGCTCGGTCTTTTAATTTAATTTTATTTTCTATTTTTGGGGGCTTTCTAATCTTAAAGAAACCAAAAAAAAAAAAAACCAAAAAAACCCGTCGGAAACGCGGCCGCGTTTTGGGCTCAACATGGCCGACGCGGCGGTTTGCCCCGGCGCTTTTAAGCCCAACGCCATGATTTTTCCAAAGCTTTGCCTTGCTCAACTCGGGTCGCGGGTGCCAAAAAAACCCCCGGCGGGCGCCGAGGTCGATCTTTGCTGAACGACCTGGATTTGTCGTTTCAGAAAACGAGGATGAGGTAGAAACCGTTGGCGCCGGCGCCACGGAGGCCGGAAAACGCGGCGGGGGGAGGTGGGGGGGGGGTGATTCCGTGTCTTTTTCCGGGCGGGTTTTGAGGGGAAAAAAAAAAAAAAAAAAAAAAAACAGATTTCAACTGAAATTTAAAATTCTAAATCAGCGGCGCGGCCTGTGCTCCGCCTAATTCTTTGCTCCTCCCTCCTTACCGCCGTCGTCCGGGTTTAAATTAGGCCGAGCTCACGTTGTTCTTAATTAATTGCTCTTTCCTTGCCTAGCGTTCCCTCCGTGGGTTTAGGGAAGCAAAGCTTGTGCCGTCGCTTAAAGCTTGGACTCTGGAGGTTAAGCTGGGCTTATCCCAGCCCTTAAGTCAACGGTAAGACTTAGACATCTCCAACGGGTTGGGAAATGGGGAGTTGCACGTGGTAGAGAATAAGCCGGGTTTATTTTTAAAGCTGGGTTGGGCGCGGAGGGCAAAAAAGCACCGGAAAAGGAGCAGAAATCCCCCCAAAAAATTCAAATAAAGCTTAAAAAATTTAAATTGGCGCCAAATCCTCCCCGCGCTCCGTGAGGAAAAGCAAAGCCCGGCCTAACTGGGCCCTCCAACAAGGTTTTAGCCAATTAATCTGGATTTTTCTCCCACGTTCGCCACCGCTTCAACCCAAGCAACCGGTTTTATCCCCGCCCCCCGTTGGCCAACACCGCCTCATCCCAAATCCTTGATCCCGTTTCCGAATGGGACCCATCCGAAAAAAATTCGCCCGCTTAACTCCGGTGGCTTCGGAGCCCAAAGGCGCCAAAATTGTGGTTTGATTTTTGATTCTCCGTTATTTTTTTTAACCCCCAAGCTCGGTCGATCCCCAAGCGGCCACCAGGATCCTCGCTCCGCTTTTATATCCGGAGCCGATTTTTAGGGATGACTTCAGGGATCCCTCCCGGAATGCACGGTACCAGGGAATGGTGAAGCCTAAAACGGGAATTTTCAAGAAGGCACCGGTGCCGAACCCTTCCCGTTTCAACAAGCAGCGCTCATTAAACCCAAAATTAAACCCGGAATCTCCTCCGTGCCGCTCGCTCTGGCAAAACCCGCTTCCGACGGAGCGGAAAATGCTCGGGATGCGGAGGAGCGCGATTCCGCGTTGCCCCAAATCCGACATCTTCCCGGCGTTTGCCGGGAGTAGTTGGGATTCGTTTGGCCAACGTAGACCGACCCGTTATCCGCGTTGGGTTCCCGCTCCGAAGGCGGCTCCGGCACGGATCCCCTCGCTCTACGCCGGAGCTCTCGCCATTGGGAGTTGACTTTGACCCAGAATGCTTTGGGTAGGAGCTTAATTAAGGAAATTAATTGCTTTTAGTTAACGAATTTCCAATCCCGATGAGGTTTTTTTCCCGCTCCTGACCCTTTTTCCTTCCCTTTCCGGGAAAATTCACGGTGAAAAACCCCCTCGCCCGCCGGGATTTGCCCAATATCCCGGAGGTCTCCATCCGGCATTTGCAGCGTTGGCCATCGCATCCCTTCCAGTTGGATTTTAAGGCCTTTTAAGGCATTTTAAGGCATTTTAAGATTTTTTTTTAGGCCTTTTAAGACATTTTACGGCATTTTAAGACGTTTTAAGACATTTTCAGAGACCTTTTAAGACACTTTTAAGACCTTTTAAGACCTTTTTAGGCCTTTTAAGACTTTTTTTAAGTTTTTTTTCTTTTTAAGACTTTTATTTTTTTTTTTAAACCTTTTAAGGCGTTTAAATAAATTTTTCAGAGACCTTTTAAGACCTTCTAAGAATTTTTAGACCTTTTAAGAGCTTTTCAAGGACCTTTAAGACTTTTTTAGACATTTTAAGGCATTTTAAGAGCTTTTCAAGGACCTTTAAGACTTTTTTAGACATTTTAAGGCATTTTAAGACCTTTTCAAAGACCTTTTAAGGCTTTTTTAGACCCTTTAAGATGATCTAAGACATATCTTTAACACGGCGTGTTTACAATGATGTTAATTTAACGACCCTGATCGGGACAGGATGCTTTTTTTCGCTGTTGTAAAACATTCATTGGTTCCTTCTCTCCTGGAGGACGATCGTGGCCGCGCCTGCGCTGGCTTCAGCGGAGATTGCTTGGGGAGCTCGAAAATTTGCCCTGCGATTTTTAATAAGACCTGACGTTTTAACGATCTTCTCTGTTAACGAGGCTTTTGTTTGCCCACGGAGCCGCCGGAGCGGGGGAATTACTTTGTGCAATAGATATTTGCTATTTTAAAGCGGGCGGTGAGCGTCGATAACGTGGGGGTTTGGGGGGGTTTTTACCTTGATTTTTGCCTTTGCAAAAAAAAAACAAACCAAAAAACGGAGGCGGTTGGTGCTCACGCGCGTAAGCAAACGTGGACGCGATGAAATCATAAGCGAGAATTAACCGCGATGAATTGCGACTCCTGTTTTTATTCTCCTTAAATTGTGGGTTTGCTTTGCGGCGGCTCCCGTCAGCTGCCTCGTGCCTTTCTGCGATCCGGTGCTTTATAAAACCTGAATTATTTTTATTTGACCCGCTTGAACCCATGCGATGTCTCCCTCTTTCCGCGTAGCTCGGCAATTAACCGCGGCATTTGCTTCAATCGGGAGCGTTTTGCCCCAAAATCTGCTGAAACTCTGAAAATGGGAAGCTTCAAAGGGAGAAGAAAAATAATAATTCCGGTTTTCTAGCGTAGGAGCCGGGTCTGAGCCTTTGCCTTGAGCACCGGAGGTGCCGATCGAGAGGGTTATTCCGGTTTATTCCAGTTTAACCTGTCCTAATTAGCGATTAGTGGCTGCAAATTACTCCAAAGTCCATCCTGGAAGCATTCACGGAGGAATTTTTACTTGCAAAGGGCTGGGAATTCAGCACCTTGGATGCTTCTCCCGGCTTCGAGCATCGGCGCTTGGGCTCAGGCGACTTAAAACCTGGCTTATTTTTGCTAGGCACCAAATTCGGTGCCTGTCGGTCCTCACCGCTCGGCTGAGCAGGGTTATTTTATCACCCAAATCATTTGGGAGATGCTTCCCAGGACCCGCCAAAGACCGGTCGGTGGCAGGGGGAGAAATCAGCCACATTAATTAGCAGTAGCGATTAAAATTTTAGCAATTAAATCTGAGCTTAAGTTAGTTTGTGGTGCTTAGTTTTGCTTTTCTTCTGAAATTGCCCAAAAATCGCGTTTATGTGCCTGTTTGATGCAATTGCGTAAATGAAAAAGCTTTGCAGCTTGCTCGAGGCTTTCAGCAGCACAGGTTTTAGGAAGGATTAAAAGTTAAGGATGAAAATTCGGGGTTAGAGCTGGCTCAGCAATGCTGGAAAACGCGTTTCTGGGGTTGCGGAGCTGCTTTCGGCAAATCTTTGAGTGCTTCTGCTAACGAGTTACCGGTTCTGTCCTTGAGAAGGAGAAGCATTAACATAAGCCTGGCTTAATAGTGGGCTAGGACTTCGTGGCATCTTAGAGTTGAAGATCCCTCGGGTTTAATTCAGAAATAGCCAGGTTTTATTCGCAGGTACCTGAGTTTAATCCTAAATTAGCCAGAATTTACAGGCACCCAGGTTTAATTTGCAGGCACCTGGGTTTAAATCAAAGGTACCCAGGTTTAATTCAAAGGTACCCAGTTTAATCCAAGTACCGGGTTTATTCAAAGGTACCTGGGTTTAATTTGCAGAAAACCGGGTTTAGTTCAAAAGTACCCAGGTTTAATTCAGAAATACCTGAGTTTAAATCGCAGGTACTTGGTTTTAATTTAAAAGTACCTTGGTTTAATCCTAAATTACCCAGAGTTTCCAGACACCTGGGTTTAATTTGTAGGCACCTGGGTTTAATTCAGAGGTACCCAGGTGTAGTCTGTGGGTCCCAGGTTTAACCGGCCGGTTAAATTCAAAGTTGCCTGGGTTTAATTTGCAGGCACCCAGGTTTATTAAAGGCCGGTTTAATTTTCCCCTTTGGGTACCCAGGTTTAATCCGCAGGTACTTGGATTTAATTCAAAGTTACCTGGGTTTAATTCACAGGCACCCAGGTTTAAATTGCAGGTACCTGGGTTTAACCCGCAGGTACAAGAGCCCATCGTTGACTTCCCACGAGTCTTCCCCCAGCTTGTCGCCACCTTTTTCTCTCGGCAGGAGAGGACAGAGATCTCTTAGGCTCGGCTTAGCCGCATTTCCCCATGCCACAGCGCAGGTACAGGCACAAACCGCAGCCGTGCCGATTAATCTTGACTTAGCAGGAGCTCAGATCATCATTGCCACCGCCACCGGCAGCCCTGCACCGATAACGGTGCTGAGGAAAACCCAAATCCCTTTCGTTTTACCCTAAAAATGCTTCAAGGATGGGTTTCATTGAAAAAGCTCCTGAGTGCCGCGGTTACGCCAAGGGGGTCCCGGTTTTCCGCTGGCGACGCCTCTTTGCCGCGGTGGAGTGGCTGTGCCGGCTCCGGGTTGAGTATCTCCTTCCTTGGATGCCATATCCAACACCCCAAGAGGGTTTTGGGTCAAATTAGGGTCGAATTAGGCAAATTTTAGTGTATTTAATGGGATTTGGAGAGTAACAACCAACCCGGTTCTTCCTCCGGTAGCGCCGCAGTCACCGACGTGCCCGGTTTTGGGGGGGTTTTCAGGGTCCGTAGGATGGCTGAAACCACCGCACTGATCTCCAAGAGCAGAATTCGTTAAAATGAATATTTTCCACAAAAAAAAAAAAAACAAAAACCATCCACCGCCAAATCCAGGAGGCCCCGTCACAGCTCGGCCGCCCTAAAACCTAACAGAGATCCCCCTTTATATCCAAAAAAATTATATTTATAACCGGGATGATATCGAAAAGTGGCTTTATGGGTGGGGTTTGGGGGTTGTTTTTTCAACTCAAGTTGCTTTTAGCTTTTATTGCGCTATTTTCCCCCACATATGTTTTGTTGATTCCCCAGGAGATGCAGGGGGAATTGCGTGGGATCAGGATTTTTTCGGAACGGGTTGGGTTGGAAGGGACCTTTAGGGTCACCCAGCGCCACCCCCCTGCAGGAGCAGGGACACCTTGAACCAGAGCAGGTTGCCCACAGCCCCGGCCAACCTGGCCTTGGATGTTCCCAGGGATGGGGCCTCCACCACCACCCTGGGCAACCCCTCCCGCTCTTTCCCACCCTCACGGCCAAGAATTTCTGCCTTAGATCCAGTCGAAACCCGCCCTGGTTTGCTTTGAGACCATCCCCCCGTGTCCTGTCCCAGCCGGCCCTGCTCAAAAGATTGTCCCCATCTTCCCTGGGGGCCCCCTTGAAGCCCTGAGCGGCCGCAATCGGGTCCCCCCGCAGCCCCCTCTGCTCCAGGCTGAACCCCCCCAACTCTCCCACCCGGCCCCCAGCAGGGCCCCCCCTCGCGGATTTTGGGCCAGGGCTCCCCAGCTGGACGCGGGGCTCCAGGGGGGGCTCACCGGAGCGGAGCAGAGGGGCACAATCCCCTCCCTGGCCGCTGGCCACGCTGCTGGGGATGCAGCCCCGGGGAGGGTTGGGCCTTGGGGGCTGCCAGCGCCCATGGCCGGCTCATGGGCAGCTTTTCGTCCCCCAGCACCCCCAGGTCCCTCTGGGCGGCTGCTCCCACCCCCTCCCCCCCCCTACCTAATCTTTTTGCTCTCCCGGATTGGGATTTCACAGCCACGTCACCACCAGCCCCTTCCCCCTCCCCCCAAAAAAAAACCAAATAAAAATTATATAGGTTTCATATTTTTATTTTTAAATAATCACTAAAGCTGTTTGCTATGCAAAAACACCCCCTTTTTTTTAGAGAACGATGGAAATTTTAACCAATAATGTGGAAATGAGGACGATCATGGTCCCTATGTCCCTGTTCCGCCATTCTGGGTAAATTTGGGTGGGAGTAAAAAACGAGGATTTAGGGAAAACACATTCACGTGGGTGCTGAGACGCCAGCAGGAGCAGAGCCTCCTGCACTGAT
Organism: Gorsachius magnificus; assembly: GCA_034008185.1. Classification (NCBI taxonomy): domain Eukaryota; kingdom Metazoa; phylum Chordata; class Aves; order Pelecaniformes; family Ardeidae; genus Gorsachius; species Gorsachius magnificus. The sequence goes on along the minus strand of CM067106.1, from coordinate 155,948 downwards.
TTAACCTTTCCCCTTTAAAAACATCTGGAAATTCAATGAAATTCTTTTTTTTTTCTCCAAAATCCTGGTGATTTTTGGCCCCGTGGCTGAGATTTAACTGGCCGGTGTGAAACAGCATTGGGGTCAAAGATGGGTCAGGGCTTCTTGGTGGGGCTTTGGCTTCTTGGGGAGACGCTGGGGGGAGATGTTGAACCACGCAACGCCAACTGTAACCCAACCACCGGCTCCACCGGTGAAGAGGTTTCATCCTTTGGTGGGATTGGCATTGGATTCCGCCGCGGAATCCCCGTGCCACCGGCTTGACCAATGAAGAGGTTTCATCCTTCGGTGGGATTGGCGTCGGATTCCACCACGGAATCCCCCTGCTACCGGCTTGACCGGTGGGATTGGCATCGTATTCCACCACGGAATCCCCCTGCCATCAGCTCAACTGATGAGGTTTCATCCTTCGGTGGGATTGGCATTGGATTCCACCACGGAATCCCCCTGCCATCGGCTTGACCGGAGAAGAGGTTTCATCCTTCCCCCCCGGTGGGATTGGCATCGGATGCCGCCGTGGAATCCCCTTGGCACCATCATGGCTTTGCCGCTCATGGGCTCCGTTGGCTTCATCTTCTCATGAAGATGTTTGTGGCCAGCAGGAAACGCCGTTGGGGTCGGAGATGGGACGGGGCTTCTTCTTGATGGTCTTGCTCCCCCACCGGGGGAGATCCCAAACCCCACGACACCAACCGTCTTCGACGGTGAAGAAAGTTCATCTTCGATTGGGCTCATTGCATCCCCGAAAGCACTGATGCCACCGGCTGATCCCCATGGGACCACCGTGGCTTTGCCGCTCGCAGTTTCTGTTGCCTTTGTCTTCTCAGTGAAGGGTCTCCCAAGGCATCCGTTGACCGGCGGATGCTTTTCGCCACGGTTGCGGTCGATGGGAGCGATTCAAGCGGTGGGATTGCCTCATCCCGCTACGAGGTCTTGCCTGGGTTTGTTGTGGTGATGTTCGGCACGTTCCGAGAACAATGGCAAAGCCGACGCCGCGAATGCTCCCCTGGGAGAACCTCCGGGTCGTGGCACCTCGGAGGACGGATGAGGAAGAGCACGACCGGCTTCCCTGAAGGAGTAACACCGGAGAATTAGCAGCGCAGGGTTTGGAGCAGCCGATCCGCGTGGTTGAGCCGTAGCAGCTCCTCTTCCCCACCCCCCAAAAATCAGAGCAGGGATGCGCTCGGCCAAGCTGCCGCCGCATCATGTGGATTTTTCGGAAAGCGATGCTTAATCCTGCCTGATCCTGGCTTAGTCCGCAGCTTTTCTCCTCTCTTCCCACCCAACACCGACTCTTGGCAGGTTTCTTTCTGTGAGTGTTTTCATCCTGATTAAAAAGCGTGAGACGAAATTGGGGAGGCTCCCTGCAGCTGCCTCCACTCCCCGGTAGCTGCGCCCGGATGTGTCTTATCCGTAGGGAACGTTTGCCGGAGAACCTTGTCTCCGCTTCTTATCTCAGCTGCTTCTCTGGGATCGGTGGGATGAGCAGTGAAGCCCCGCAAAGGGTTTTCCCTCTCGATGCAAAAAGTCGTCAGGTTTTTTTGGCCGGGCCCTGCAGATGCCCATCTGGAGCTGTGGATGCCATTCAGGATCCAGAGATGCCCATCCGGATCCACGGACACCCATGGTCCACGGACACCCATCCGGATCATGGACACCCATCCGGATCCATGGACACCCATCGGATCCACGGACACCCATCGGATCTATGGACACCCATCCTATCCATGGACACCATTGGTTCCATGGACACCCATTGGATCTATGGACACCCATCCATATCCATGGACACCCATCGGATCCACGGACACCAATAGGATCCACAGACACCCATCCGGATCCACGGATACCCATCGGATCCATGGACACCAATAGGATCCATGGATGCCCATCGGATCCACGGACCCATCCAGATCCACAGACACCCATCCGGATCCACGACACCCATCTGATCTGGCCCATCTGATCTGGACACCCATCGTCCATGGACACCCATCGTCCACAGACACCCTCGGCACCCATCTGATCTGTGGACACCCATCGGATCCATGGACACCCATCCAGTTCCATGGACACCCATCCAGTTCCACAGACACCCGTCGGATCCACAGACACCCATCGGATCCATGGACACCCATCCATATCCATGGACACCCATTGGATCCACAGACACCCATCCAGATCCACAGACACCCATTGGATCCACGGACACCCATTGGATCCACGGACACCCATTGGATCCACAGACACCCATTGGATCCACGGACACCCATTGGATCCACGGACACTCATCGGATCCACGGACGCCCATCGGATCCACAGACACCCATCCGGATCCACGGACACCCATTGGACCCACGGACACCCATCCGGACCCATAGACTCCCAGTTCAGCGCCATGGGCGTCCATCCGGATCCACGACCTCCCAAGCCCCGGCATCACGGTGCTCCGAGGAATCCCACCTCTCCTCTCCCCAACACCCCGGCTCCTGCGACCTTCCTCTTCCTCTCTCCCTCTCCCGTTTTCCACAGATTTTCTGGAGCCGGGCTGGAACATCAGGAATCATCACCACGCGGTCAAAAAGCTTTTTTTCCCACCTGGAAACCAAATATTTGCAGGCGGATTAATCGGAGCCGAGCATCTCCGCAACAGCCGGCGCAGAGATTTTCCCTTTTCCCCTTTCCCAACCACGTTACGGGTTTTGGGTTGGCTTTTTTTTCCCAAAATCCTACTTTTTTATCTTAAAATCCTTTGAAAATGGCTTAAAAGCCTTAAAATCCCCAAAATGGTGCTTGCCGGACCGGCACTGCCCATCCCCAGGCATCCGGATGCGCTCCCACGCCGATACCGATCGCCGGTGTTGCTTTCTAATTAAAAAAAAATAAACCAAGAGATGAAAAAAGTAAACTTTAAAAATGAATTATTTTCATTTTTGGAGGGATTTAAGGGGAAAATTCCCAGTTTGGGAGCTGCTTCCCGAGCACTGGGAGTTTTTCCCCCCTGCAAAATCATCGCCGCGAGGGTTTTATAGCCGTCCCGTTTTGCCGGCCGCATCCAAAGACCGCGCCAAATAAAGGGAAAAAAATCCCGATGAGGGATTTTGGGAAGGGGGGTGGGGTGGGGGAGGGGGCGGGATAAGCAGTCCCGGGGACCGCGGTTGATTCCGTGGAGTCGTTCCGCTCTTGGCACGGTTTCCCAAGGAAATCCTTGGGAAAAGATCGCCCCGGAGTCAAAACTTGAAACCGGTTGTTTTCGATGACGATGCTTGAAAAATATCTCCGGAATGGGGGAGGAGGAGGAGGAGGAGGAGGCGTGAGAGCTCATCCCGCCGGCAAACCCAAATTCTCCACGGATTTTGGAGGAAAGGGGGGGGGAGGATGGGAAACGACTCTTTGCGTCGCCGGGATATTCGATCCCTTTATTTATTAATTTCTTTTTCTTCTTCCTCCTTGCCAAGTCTCTCGCTCCCTTATCTCTCCCTTCGGAGCGAGGGCGGCATTCCTGAAATAACCGAATCCGGTTGAGCAATGGTTCTTCTTGACCGTTGGATTCTTCTCCCACGGCAAAACCGCCGCTGGAAAAGAAAAACCGGGAGTCGTCGCCTTCATTTCCTTCTCCTTTTTCCCCTACGTTTTCTCCCCTTTCTTTTTTTTTGACGCTAACGCCGTGAAAAACCCAACCTCCGGGCAAGACGTTCCCGGTGGAATTCCATCTCAATCCATGCCTAAAACTTTCCCTTTTGCCGGCGGTGGGATCGGATCGGTGCCGGTTGGGTGGTTTTGAGGGGGACGATGGGGGGAGAGCGGCACCGCTGGGGTACTAACGGTTCCTCTGTTCCCCTTTTTTCCTTCTTTTTTTTTTTTTTTTTTTTTTTTTTTCCTTTTTTTTTTTTTTTTTTTGGCAGAAATGGCACCGAAATTGAAGAAAAAAGGGCACGCGGGGCGAGAGCAGAAGAAGGTAGGAGATGGAAGCGTCCTCCTCATCCCACCGGAGTCGGGATTCAATCCCTGGGGAGGTTTGGGAACGTCGGTGCGCTTGTTTGGATCGATGGCCTCCCCGTGCTTGGCCCAAAAAAAATCCCAAAAATTTGGGGTTTGCTTGGAAGCTCGCCCCAACCGGGCCCGGTTGAGGGGGGGGGGGGGGGGCGATGCTTGAAAGGCCACCGGGAAGGAGTTGTGGTGACCGGGGGTGGGGGGGCGAGGTGATGGGGGGTTTTGGCCTAAAGGTTTTGGTACTGGGAAGCCATTTTGGTGACTGGGAGGACATTTTGGGTGACAGAAAAGGTATTTTGGTGGCCAGGAGGGCATTTTGGGGGACAGAGAAGGTTTTTGGTGACTGGGAGGGCATTTTTGGTGACGGAAGCCATTTTGGTGACGGGAGCATTTTGGTGACTGGACATTTTGGGGAGTTGGTGACGAAGCCATTTTGGTGACCGGGAGGGCATTTTGGTGACTGGAAAACCATTTTGGGTGCCAGAGAAGGTGTTTTGGTGACCGGGAGAGCATTTTGGGTGACAGAAAAGGTGTTTTGGTGACTGGGAAGCCATTTTGGGTGACAGAGAAGGTGTTTGGGTGATCAGGAAGGTGTTCGGGTGACCAGGAAGCCATTTTGGTGACTGGGAGGGCATTTTGGTGACTGGGAAGCCATTTTAGGTGACAGAGAAGCTGTTTGGGTGACCAGGAAGCCATTTTGGTGACTGGGAGGGCATTTTGGTGACAGAAAAGGTGCTTGGGTGACCGGGAGGGCATTTTGCTGACCAAGAAGGTGTTTTGGTAACTCACCGGTGGGTTTTTTTTCCCTCCCTTAGCATCACCATCACCACCATCAACCGGTGCAGCAGCAACCGCCGCCGCCGCAGCCTCCTCCACCGTCCCTCAACAAGCTCCTCCGCCGATGAAGTCTTCTCCTCCGCCTTTCGTCCCCGCGCAAGTCCCCGTCCTGGAGCACCCGCTGCCGGGGAACATGTTCGACACCATGACGCATTTCACCCAACCCATCATGCATCTTCCTCAACCGGAGATGCCGCCCCATCTCCCCCAACCACCCGAGCACAGCACTCCTCCCCACCTCAACCAGCATGCCGTGGTGTCTCCTCCAGGTGAGTGGGGCTTCTTGGGACCAGCCTGGTCCTTCCTCAAGCTGGGAGGAAGAGGATGGCGTTGGGTGGGTTTTTCTTCCTCCTGAAGGATGGAGGAGCGGTGGGGTGGGCAAGGGGTTTCCACTCCTGACGTCCACGGTGCCACCGTGTCCTTCCCTTTCTCCCCAGCTTTGCACAACGCTCTGCCTCAGCAGCCCTCGAGACCCAGTAACCGAGCCGCGGCGCTACCCCCGAAGCCTTCGCGGCCACCGGCCGTCTCGCCGGCCATCAGCCAGCAACCCATGCTTCCTCAACCGCCTCTGCCCCAACCTCCCCAGGTCCTGCTGGAGGACGAAGAACCTCCTCCGCCGCACCACAACCTGCCTCTGAGCACCAGCCAGATGCAGCTCTACCTTCAGCAGCTGCAAAAAGTGCAGCCGCAGACTCCTCTTCTCCCTTCAGTGAAGGTCCAGTCGCAACCGCAGCCGCCCCTGCAGCCGCCGGCTCACCCCGCGGTGCAGCAGCTGCAGCACCAGCCGCCGCCGCGGCCCATGCACATGCAACCCATGCCCTTCCCATCCCACATCCCCCAACCCCAACCGCCGCCGCAGCAACATCCGCCCCCGCAACCGCCCCCGCCGCCCCCGCCGCCGCAACCGGCCAAACCGCAGCAGGTCATCCAACATCACCCGTCGCCGCGGCACCATAAGCCTGATCCCTACTCGACCGGTGAGCAGGAGTCGGGGACGGCGGTTGACTCTACGGCTTGAGCCAAGTTGCATTGCGTGATGAGGAGGGGGTACGGGGCAATGGGGCGGTTGCCACGTGTTCTTCGAGGTCCGCCAGCACCCGTCAGTAGACGGTGGTGGGTGTGGAGGAAACCCCGGTTAGCCGGAGCCTGACGTAACCACCCAGCGAGGCCTCCTCGCATCTCAAGGAGCTCAAATTTTTGAGGCTCTCAAGTGTTTGAGGATTTCAATTTTGAGGATCTTGAGGTTCTCAGATCTTTGAGGAACTCAAGGATCTCGAGTCTTTGAGGAATTTGAGGATCTCAAGTTTTTGAGGATCTCAAGGGTCTCAAATCTTCCAGAATCTCAAATTTTTGAGGGTCGCAAGTTTTTGAGGAACTCAAGGATCTCATCTTTGAGCATTTCAGGGCTTTCAAATCTTTGAGGATCTCAAAGATCTCAAGTTTTTGAGAATCTCCAGGGTCTCAAATCTTTGAAGACCTCAAGGTTGTCAAATTTTTGAGTCTCAGCGCAGCTCTGTCAGAGAGTGCTGGCCTTGCGTTCATCTCCATCCCAGCTGGGTGCCAGCACTGGGTGATCTCTCTGGAGGAGGCAGGGGATCCGCTCTTGGAGGAGGTCAGGGCTGTGGATCCCCACTGGGGTTTCCCGGCATTTTTCAGAGCGCAGCCTCTGATACCGTGGCTGCGTGGCTGCCAGGCGGAGGAGGCGAAGGGATGAGCTGGAGGAAACCTGGTGTGAAGACCACCAGCCGTCCCAGAAACAGGCGGAAGCAGCTGAGATAACGTGACCATGGGCCTCAGCCTTCCACGTTGGCTTGGGAGATCCCAGATCTCCACGACGGCCATGGGTTTGGTGGTGCCACCACCAACATTCCCAATGGAGAACATCTCCAGCTGGGATAACTCCGGCAGCGTTGTGCTTTTGAGACCGGGCACCCATAAAACCTCTGCAGTTCCGGGAGCTCTCATTCCTGCTTTGGCTCAGCTGCATGGTTCCTCAGGTGGTGGCCTGTTGGGTCTTTGCTTCCAAAGCCATTCCCGCAGGCGTAGGTTGGATGAAATCCATGGATTTGAAGGGATGGAGCCAGATGAGGGCAGGCAGCGCCTGGAGCCACTTCTCCTGTCTGCAGAGCTGCCGCAGGCAGCTTGGACGCGATGTCCGAGACTGCAAACTTGGACCTGATGCCTTGAGATGGAGCCTTCTGGCTCCCAAAAACCTCCCGTTGGCTTGTGGAGCCAACGCGTCCTTACTCTGGGGCTTTGGGCAGTGTGAGGTGCAGGCAGGAGAGGTGCAGGCAGGGTGAGGTGTTGGTGTTTGGGTGTCCCAAGCCAGGAATATTGATGGATCACCAGGAGAACGAGCAGAAGGAATGGAATTGTAGGGGGGACACACACCATAAACGGGCATCACCAAGGCAGGACAAGTCACCGCGCAGCCTTGGAGCATCTTCTGCTCCCCTTGGCCTTCGCTTACAGCAGCACCAAATTTTGGAGGTGCCAGCTGGGAGGAGGTGGCTGGAGTCCGTTGGGGACATCCCAAGGCCACCACGCTTCAAGCAGGAAGAGGAGATTGTCCCACCGGGGCGGGGGGGGGCGGCGATGGCGTGCGCCGACCGGCTTTTTTTCGGGTGATGTTTGGCGTGCCGGTGGTGACGACGGTTAACTGATTGATGCCAAACTGTTCCCAGGTCACTTGAGGGAAGCCCCTTCCCCTCTCATGATGCATTCCCCACAGATGCCGCAGTTCCAGGGTTTGGTCCACCAGTCGCCACCTCAACAAACTATCCAGCCAAAAAAACAGGTAAAAAGGAAAGCAGAGCAACCCAACCGCGGGGGTCCTGGCCAATGGGGACCATCATCTTCCCACCACCGGCTTGGGAATCAAGCGCCGAAAGCCCAGGGGCCGTTGGCCAGCGGTTTGCATCGGGAATTTGGGGATGTGGGGATGAGGGAAGGGCATCACCCAAGGTTTCTTGACCAGTTTGGGTTGGTTTTTTTTTTCCCCCACCATGGCAGGAGATGAGAGCCGCCTCCGTCGTCCAATCTCAACCCATGGTGGTGAAGGACGAGAAGATGCATTCGCCTGTCATCCGTAACGAGACCTTCAGTCCCCCCTTGCGGCAAGATCCGCCAAAGCACCCGGAGAGCATCAAACCACCCGCGCACATCCCGCAACGTGAGTCCGGGAACACGCCGCTTCCTCTGTCCCCCCAGCTTCGGTGGCTGAGAACCCCCGTCACCCCCATTTTGGTAGCTGAGACCCCACCAACCCCTTAGTTTTGATGGTGGAGACTACATCCCCCCATTTATGGTGGAGACCCCATCACCCCCAATTTGATGGTGGAGACCCCACCAAACCCCCCAGTTTAGATGGTGGAGACCCCCTCACCCCCCATTTTGATGGTGGAGTCCCCCATTACCACCCACTTTTGATGCTGGAGACCCCATCACCCCCCATTTTGGTGGCTGAGACCCCACTAACCCCTTAATTTAGATGGTGGAGACCCCATCACCCCCCAATTTAATGGTGGAGACCCTATCACCTCCCATTTTGGTGGTGGAGACCCATTACCCCCAGTTTTGATGGTGGAACCCCATCACCCCCCCATTTTGGTGGCTGAGACCCCATCACCCCCCATTTTGGTGGTGGAGACCCCCATCACCCCCAATTTTGATGGTGGAGACCCCATCACCCCCCATTTTGGTGGCTGATACCCCATCACCCCCCATTTTGGTGGCTGAGACTCCACTAACCCCTTAATTTAGATGGTGGAGACCCCATCACCCCCCAGTTTAATGGTGGAGACCCTATCACCTCCCATTTCGGTGGTGGAGACCCCATCACCCCCGGTTGGTTCCCCCTGACCATGGGGCTCCTGGGGGACCCCCACAACTTCTGATGGAAGCCGCTGGTTTTTTAGGGACGGAGATGAAACCCATGGAGGGGGGACGACCCGTCATCAGACCCCCGGAGCAAAATCCCCCGCCTCCGGGAGTTCAGGAGAAAGATCGGCAGAAACAGGAACCCAAAACCCCCGTCGCCCCCAAAAAGGTAATGTTCCCTGGCAAAATTTGGGGGAAAAATCCCCCAAAATTCAGAATTTAAACCTCCTAAAATGAAGCAAGACCCTGTTGGTCGCCCGAATCTTGGCGTACGGCCAAGATTTGGTGTTCTCCACCTCCAAATTTCCCATTTGGTGGTGGAAAACAATTCGATGGAGGTTGGAGAAGTGGTGATGGGACCCCCACCGAGCTGAGGGGTGGGATGCCCATCCAGAGGGACCTGGAGAAGCTCCAAAATGGAGCTCTTGAGAACCTCCTGAGGTTCTACAAGGTCAAGCGCAAGGTCCTGCACTGGGGTCGCTATGGGTGGAGGTTGGGTGATGAAGGGATGGAGAAGCAGCCCCACAGAGGAGGACTTGGGGGTGTTGGTGGATGGAAAATTGGATGTGAGCTGGTGTTGCGTGCTCGCAGCCCAGAATGCCGACCCTATCTTGGGCTGTGTCAGAAGAAGCGTTGGCCAGTGGGTTGAGGGAGGTGTTCCTCCCCCTCTGCTCTCCTGAGATCGCCCGCCCTGGAGTCTTGGGTCAAGTTGTGGGGTCCTCAGGACACGGAGGACATGGACCTGTTGGAGCAGGTCCAAAGGAGGCCACAAGGATGACGGAAGAGCTGGAGAACCTCTCCTGTGAGGACAGGCTGAGAGAATTGGGGTTCTTCAGCCTGGAGAAGGCTCCAGGGAGACCTTCTTGTGGCCTTAGAAGAAAAATGGAGACTTTTGACCAAGTTCTGTAGAACGAGGGCCAACGGTTTTCAGCTTGGGAGAGGGGAGGTTTAGGTTGGACCTAGAGAAGAAATATTTTACGTTGAGGGTGGTGAGACACGGGGAGGGGTTGCCCAGATGGGTGATGGATGCCCTATCCCTGGAAACATTCAAGGTCAGGTTGGACAGGGCTGGGAGCAACCTGGTCTGGGTGAAGATGGCCCTGTGGTGGTAGAAGGGTTGGACTGGATGACCTTGAAAGGTCCCTTCCAACCCAAACCATTCCATGATTCTCCAAGCGTGCACGGGGAACGTGAGGGGCTCAAGGAGCCGGTCCCACTCCCAGCATTCCCGCTTGGTTTTTGGGGGGGGGAAGATGCTGCCTCATGTGGGTCCACCACCTCCTCTGGCATCCTCCAACCCGTCTTCTCTCTGTAGGACCTGAAAATCAAGAACATGGGTTCCTGGGCGAGCTTGGTCCAGAAGCATCCCACCACTCCGTCCTCCACGGCAAAGTCCTCCAGCGACAGCTTCGAGCAGTTCAAGAGGGCGGCGCGGGAGAAGGAGGAGCGGGAGAAGGCGCTGAAGGCTCAGGCGGAGCAGGTGGAGAGGGAGAAGGAGCGGCTGAGGCGGGAGCAGGAGAGGATGAGGTGAGACCAGCACCACCACCACCACCGTAACTACCACTAGCACCATCAACACTGTCACCAGCCCACCCCACAACACCACTACCATAACTACCACCACAACACCACCACCACCACACTCCCATCACTACCATCACCACCATTAACACCAGCACCACCACCAACACCACCATCACTGTCACTACCACCACCAGCACCACCACTATCATCACCACCATTAACACCAGCACCACCACCACCACCACTACCATCAACAGTACCGGTCACCCACCATCACTGTCACCACCACCATAACCATCACCACCACGGTGAAGGCGTTTTTGGGGCGTCCTCACCATGGCCAAGGACGTGGCACCACCCACCCTGGCGTGAATCCCATCTCGTGGCGCGATCTGCACTGATGCGATCCAATCCGGGGCACGGTCCAAGCTCCTGGCCCAAACTCCTGGTATGAATCCGATCCGATCTCCTGGCACAAATCCGAGCTGATCCGTGGCGCAAATCTGATCCCATTTTGTGGCACAAATCCATCTCGTGCACGATCTATCCTCCGTGGCACGATCCATCTCCTGGCACGAATCCATCTGTGGCAAAACTGATCTGTCCGGGCCCATCTGGTCTCATGGCACGAATCCAACCCGATCTCGTGGCACAAATCCGATCTCGTGGCACAAATCCGATCTCGTGCCACGGATCTGATCCCGTCCTGTGCCACGAATCCAATCTCATGGGCACGAATCGGATCCCGTCCTGTGCCACGAATCTGATCCCATCCTGTGCCATGAATCTGATCTCATAGCACAAATCTGATCCCGTCCTGTGCCACGAATCCAATCTCACAGCACAAATCTGATCCTGTCCTGTGCCACGAATCTGATCTCACAGCACAAATCTGATCCCGTCCTGTGCCACGAATCCAATCTCACAGCACAAATCTGATCCTGTCCTGTGCCACGAATCCAATCTCACAGCACGATCTGCACTGATCCGATCCACGGCACGACTCCGATCCAGTCTTGCGGCGCAAACCTGATCCGATTTGTGGCCCCCCATCTCTTGGCACAAATCCGATCTGATCTCGTGGCACCGACCCACACCGGCAGCTCTGATCCCCCGCCACGCCATGCCGCGTCGCACCAAACCTGGGTGCTGGGGGCGGGGGGTGCCCCTCCGTCCCCTGCCTGTTACGGCGTTTCCCCCGTCATCGGTGCCGCCGCAGCGGGGAGCAAACAGGGCCCGACCTCGCCGCGGCGGGGGGACATCGCATGAGGTGCCCGGTGCCTGACGGCGTCTCCCGGTGGTTTTTGGCAGGAGCCGGGAGGACGAGGACGCCATGGAACAGGCGCGCCGGGTGCACGAGGAGGTGCGGCGGCGCCAGGAGCAGCAGCAGCAGCAGCAGCAGCAGCAGCAGCAGCAGCAGCAACAGCAGCAGCAACAACAACAACAACAACAACAAGTGTCGGCGGCGGCAGCGGCGGCGGCACCGCAAGCCCAGAGCTCGCAGCCCCAGTCCTCCCAATCCATGTTGGATCAGCAGCGGGAGATGGCCAGGAAGCGGGAGCAGGAACGGAGGCGCCGGGAAGCGGTGAGTGGGAAACCGGGGCGGCTCCTGCCCCGAAATTCCCCCCCAGGGAGGCTGAAAAATTCCCGGGGATGCTAAAAAAAAAAAAAAAAATCCCTGGGGATGCTAAAAAAGTCTTCTGGGAAGCCAAAAAATCCTCAGGGCAGCCAAAAAAACTCCCCCTGGGATTCTAAAAAATCCCTGGGGATCTAAAAATCCTGGGAAGCCAAAAAATCCTCAGGGAAGCCAAAAACCCCAGGGAAGCCAAAAAAACCCTCCGGGTTAAAAAAAAAGGGAAAAAATCCTCAGGAAAGCCAAAAAACCCCACCCAGGGATTCTAAAAAATTCCTGGGGATGCTAAAATATGTCCTGGGAAGCCAAAAAGTCCTCAGGGAAGTCCCAGAAAAGCCTTGGAATTCTAAAAAAATCCTCAGAGAAGCCAAAAAAACCCTCCAGGGATTCTAAAAAAAATCCTCAGGAAAGCCAAAAAACCCCACCCAGGGATTCTAAAAAATTCCTGGGGATGCTAAAAAATGTCCTGGGAAGCCAAAAAATCCTCAGGGAAGTCCCAAAAAACCTCTGGGATTCTAAAAAAATCCTCAGGGAAGCCAAAAAGTCCTCAGGGAAGCCAAAAAATCCTCAGGGCAGCCAAAAAAACCCTCCAGGGATTCTAAAAAAAATCCTCTGGGAAGCCAAAAACTCCTCAGGGCAGCCAAAAAAACTCCCCCTGGGATTCTAAAAAATCCCTGGGGATACTAAAAAAATCTCCTGGCAAGCCAAAAATTCCTCTGGGAAGCCACAGAAAATCCTCTGGGAAGCCAAAAAATCCTCAGGAAAGCCAAAAAACCCCACCCAGGGATTCTAAAAAATTCCTGGGGATGCTAAAAAAATGTCCTGGGAAGCCAAAAAAATCCTCAGGGAAGTCCCAAAAAACCTCTGGGATTCTAAAAAAAATCCTCAGGAAGCCAAAAAATCCTCCAGGGAAGCCAAAAACATCCTCAGGAAAGCCAAAAAAACTCCCCCTGGGATTCTAAAAAACCCTGGGGATCTAAAAAAATTCCTGGAAGCCAAAAATCCTCGGGAAGCCCAGAAAACCCTGGGAACAAAAACGGACAAAAACCACAGAAAATCCTCTGGGAAGCCAAAAAATCCTCAGGAAAGCCAAAAAACCCCACCCAGGGATTCTAAAAAATCCCTGGGGATGCTAAAAAATGCTCAGGAACGCTGAAAAATCTCCTGGGAAGGCAAAAAAAATCCCCAGAGATGCCAAAAAAAGTTGCAGGAGAAGCCAGAAAATCCACAGGGACTCTGAAAAATCCCTGGGAATGTTGAAAAAAATGCCCAGGGCATCCAAAAAATCCCAAGAGATTCCAAAAACTCCTTGGGGATGCTGTGAAATCCCCCCTGGGACACCAAAAAATGCCCGAGGACGCCGAAAAATGGCTGGGGAAGCCAAAAAAAATCCGCAGGGATGCCCCAAAATCCTCAGGGATGCCAAAAAAATTCCCAGGGAAGCCAGAAATTCCATGTGGAAGCTTGAAAAATGCCTGGAGATGCCAAAAAAATCCCCAGGATTACCAAAAAATGTTTCTGGGGATGTCAAAAAAAAAAAGCTCAGGGACACCAAAAAATACGTGGGGATGCTCAAAAATCCCCAGGGATCCCCCCCAAATCTCCAAAGACACCAAAAAAATTCTCCAGGGCAAAAAAAAAATCCCTGGGAATCCAGAAAACGTTGGAGATGCCAAAAAAATCCCCCAAAAAATCCCTGGGGATGCAAAGAAAAAATCCTTGAGGATTCTGAAACCCCTTCCGGGATGCCAAAACCCCCCCAAACCCAAAAAAAAAAAGCTGAAAAAGAAACCTGGGAATGACAAAACATCCCTGGGGATGCCAAAAAAAAATCCTGGGAGGGACAAAAAAAAAAATCCTTGGAAATGCTGAAAAATCCTTGAGGATGCAAAAAAATAAATCCTTGAGGATTCCGAAACCCTCTCCAGGATGCCAACCCCCCCCAAATCCCCGATGACACCAAAACACCCTGCAAATAAAATGGGAATGCCATAAAAACCCCAGGAATTCCAAAGCAAAAAACCCTGGGAATTCCGAATCAAAGAACCCTGGGAATTCCAAAGCAAAATCCCCTGGGAATTCCAAAGCAAAGAACCCTGGGAATTCCAAAACAAAATCCCCCGGGAATTCCAAAGCAAAGAGCCCCAGGAATTCTGAATCAAAGAACCCTGGGAATTCCGAATCAAGGCTCCCTGGGAATTCCAAAGCAAAGAATTCCAGGAATTCCGAAGGAAAAACCCCAGGAATTCCAAAGGAAAAACCCCAGGAATTCCGAATAAAAACCCTGAGAACTCTGAAACAAAAACCCCTGGGAATTCTGAATCAAAGAACCCTGGGAATTCCAAAACAACACCCCTGGGAATTCCAAAGCAAAGAACCCTGGGAATTCCAAACCAAAAACCCCCAGGAATTCAGTATCAAAGAACCCCGGGAATTCCAAAGCAAAAACCCCCGGAATTCAAAAAAACCCCAAAAAAAAAACCCCCACCCTGGGAATTCCAAAACAAAACCCCCTGGGAATTCCGAAGTAAAAATCCTGGGAATGCCGCCGGCGCTCACCGCCCTTTCCCTTCTCTTGCAGATGGCGGCGACGATCGACATGAATTTCCAGAGCGATTTACTGGCGATATTTGAGGAAAACCTTTTCTAGCAGCGGCGCCCGGCAGCGCCCGGCTCCTCCGGGTCCTTTTCCTCCCAATTGGACTCTTTCCAAAAAAAAAAAAAACAAAAAAAAAACAAAAAAAACACAAAACAAAAAAAAAAAACAAAAACAAACCACCAACAAAAACCAGAAAAAAAAAGAAAAAAAAAAAAAAAACAAACAAACCACAAAAAAAACCCTAAAAAAACACCAAAATTCTCCTTTTTTTTTTTTCCCCCCACTTCCTCCCCCTCCCCCGGCAAAAACAAAAAAAACAAAAAAAAAAAAAAAAAGCTTCGGACTCTCCGTTAAGTGTTAAAATATCCGGGATCGGGATCGTCCCGCATGCGCCGGGATCCGCGGGCTCTGCCTTAACCCCCTGGAATTCCGGGGGTTGATTGGTTTTGGTTGATTTTTTTTTTTTTTTCCCCCCCCTTCTTTTTCCCCTTTTTCCCCTCTTTTCACACCGAAAAAAAAAAAAACCCACAAAAAAAAACCAACAACAAAAAAACGGGAGAGAAAAAAAAAAAAAAAAAACCAAAAAACCAAACCAATCCGGACGCGGAGCCGCCGGGAAAAGGTGCCCCTCCCCCCCCCCCCCCTCGTTCCTCACTGTATATTCTGGATATTTTTTTTTTTTCGGTTGTTTTTTTGGTTGTTTTTGGTCTTTATTTTTCACGTATTTGGGGTTTTTTGGGGGTTGGGGGTCTTGGTTTATTTTTTTTTGGTTCGGCGCGATCAAACCAGGGCGCGGCGGCGGCGGCGAGACGGGCGCTTCAAAATAAACCCGATTTTGGGATGGTTTTTTTTTTTTTTTTTTTTTTTAAATTTTTGGCTTTCGGGAGAAAATTTTGGCGGCCGGGAGAGGGGGGGAGGGGAAAGGGAGGGGGAGGGAAGGGGGGGGGGGGGGAGGGGGGAGGGGGCGAAGCCACCTGGATCCCAGCCCTGCCCCCACCCCGGAATTCCTCTCCTTCCTTTTATTTTCTCCTTTTTTTCCTGTTTTTAAACTTTTTCCCAAAATTCTCCCCAAATTTTCCAAAGTTTTCCAGAATTTGCAAAATTTTCCCAAATTTATCCCAAATTTCCTGTTTCTCCTTTTTATTTCCTTTTTCTCCTTTTCCCCTCCTTTTTATCGCCTTTTTTTTCCCATTTTTTTCCTTTTTTCAAATTTTTTTCCCCTCAAATTTTTCCTTTTTTCCTTTTTCCTCCTTTTTTTCTCTTCCCTTTTTTTTTCATTTTTCCTTCCCTTTTTCCTCTGTTTTTCCCTTTTGCTCCTTAATTTCTTTTTTCTCCTTTTTCTCCTTTATTTTTCCTTACTTTTCTCTATTTTCCAATTTTCCTTTTTTCCTTCTTTTTCTCTTTTTCTTTTTTCTGTTTTTTTTTATTCCCTCTTTTCTCCCTCTTTTCCCTTTTTCCCCCCCCCCCTCCTTTTTCCCCCATTTCCCCCCCTCCCTCACCCCCCTTCATTTCCCGCCCCAGACAGGGCCACACCCTGCCCCTCCCCCACCCCCACTGCTCCTTTTTTGGGTCCCCCTCTCAACCCCCCACCCCCCGGTTTAACCTTTTTCTCCCTTTTTCCCCCCAAAAGCCGCCGGGTTAATTTTTGTAATTATTCCCCTCCCCCCCCCCCGCACCTTGAATTGATTCCCCCCCTCCCCACCCCCCCATTTTAATTCTTTTTTTTTTAAAAAAAAAAATTAATTTTTTTTACAAAATATCTCACAAAATCTTCAGGTTTTATGAGCAGGGGTGGGGGGAGGCGGATGCTCCTCCCCCCCCTAATTTTATTATTATTATATTATTATTATTAATATTATTTTTGTGGTTTCGTTCCTACGCGGTGCCATAGCCCCTCCCCCTCTTGCCCCTCCCCCCCCCCCAGCGGAGCCGCTCCGGAGCCCTCGGCCGCTTTTTCCTTTATTCCCATAAAAACGCAGTTGGGTCTGTGCCGATCATGGAATAAACGCAGCAATTTTGGGGGTTTTTTAAAAAAAAAAAAAAAAAAAGAAAATCGCTGCTTTTTTACCCCATTTCTTCGTCCTCCCCCTCCCCATGGCCAGGACCCCGCTTCAGGGATGGGGGAGGGGTGGGGTGGTCCCTCCCCTCCCCCCGGCAAAGTGTCTCCCACCGTGCTCCCCAACCCCCGCTTGGGCCATCCCCCCCCCCCCCCCATTTCCAATTTTTTACTTCCAAGGTTTAAAAAATGGAAGGGAAATTGTAAATTTTGAATTTAAAAATTGAATTTTAAAGCTATTATAAAAAATGGGGCTTTGATGTCGACAGTTTAATTTTTGGCTTTAGAAAGGAGGGATTCAGGTTTAAATTTCATACCGGCTCTTTCAAAACACTGAAATTTAAATTTGATATTTTAAAAATGCAATTTTGACTTTTGAAATTGAAATTTTTCATTTAAAAAAACCAAAATTGTGCATTCAGGGAGCTTTTTAAAATTTTGTTTTCAACGATGGGAATTCACGTCTCAGCTCGAAAGTGTAAATTGACAAAACGCTCTTGCGGGTTTTTTCAAATTTGAAATCTAAAAATTTAAAATTTAAATTTTCAATTTTTAGAATTTGAAAAGCTGAAAATTTGGGACGTTTGGCTCCTTCGTGGCACCCGGGGCTGCAGAAGAAATTGGAAGTGAAAGAATTTGGGGATGTGGGGTCCGGCTGCAGAAATTAGGATAAAATGGGGTAAATTAGCATAAAATGTTGCAAATTAGCATAAAATTCCATAAATTGTTAGAAATTCTTATAAATTATGAGCCTGGTTTTAGGAATTCGAAGTGGGTTCAGAATTCTGAATCTGTGGGGGGGGAATTGGGGGAAAAGAACGAAAAAGGTCAAAAATGGGGGGGGGGGGAGGGGAGAGAAAGGGGGAGTAAAGGGGGGGGGGGGTAAAAATGGCCAAAAAAATTTTAAAAAGGTTTAAAAAAGGCCCCAAAAAAGTCAAAATGGGAATAAATTGAAATTTTAAAAGGCAGAAAGGCGCAAAAAAAGGCAAAATAAGAAAAGGGGGGGGGGGACGGAGGGGGAAAAGGGTTAAAATGGGGGGAAAATGGTTCCAAAAAGGCCCGGAAAAGGGAAAAAGGGGGGAAAAAAGGGAAAAGGAAAAAGGGGGGGGGAAGGGAAAAGGGGGAGAAAAGGGAAAAGGAAAAAAGCAAAGGCAAAAAAAGTGAAAAAAACCCGAAAGGGGCAAAAAAAAAGAAAAATAATGGGGGGGAAAGGGCAAAAAAGGGGCAAAAAAAGCAAAAAATTCCCCCCCCGGCTCCCCAAGTTCCCCTCCCCCCGCCCCTCCCCTCCCCCCCGCGCTCCCATTGGCTGCCGCCCCCCTGGCTCCGCCCCCTCTCCCTCGTCACCGGCGCTGACCAATGGGCGCGGGGGGGCGGGGCCGGGCGCGGTCGAGCGCGGAGGAAGCGGCGCGAGAGGTCGGGGGGGGCGGGGGGGGGGCGGGTCGGGGCCCCCGTGTCGCGCGCCCCGGGGTGGGACCCCCCCCCCCCCGACAGGGACCCACTGGGTGGCGGGAGACCCCGTGTCGCCCCCCCACACTCACCCCAGGCGACAGCGACCTCCGGTGTCGCACAGCCCCGGGGGGGTGGGGCCGGGTGGGGCCCCGGGGGGGGCCCCCCCCCGCGTGACAGCCCGGCGACAGGGCCCCCGGTGACAGGGCCCCCCGTGGTCGCCCCCCCGTGAGGGCCCCCGGTGAAGGACCCCCCGTGGCCCGTGTCGTGACACCTGGGTGACAGGGACACTCCGGCAGGAACCCCCGTCACGACATCCCAGTGACGGGGACAGGGCCCCGGGGCGGGGCTGGGGAACCCCCCCGGCGGGCACCCCGGACCCCCTGGGACTGGTGACAGGGACACCCCGATGTCAGGACCCCCGGTGAGGACCCGGGGGGGCCCTGTGACAGGGACACCCTGATGTCAGGACACCCTGGGGACAGGGACCCCCGGTGGCAGGGACCCCCCAATGTCACAACCCCCTGGGGACCCGTGACAGGGACCCCCGGTGACAAGGACACCCCGATGTCAGGACAGCCCGGTGACAAGGACACCCTGGGGACAGGGACCCCCGGTGACAGGGACACCCCTATGTCAGGACACCCTGGGGACCTGGGACACCCTGGTGACATCGCATCTTGGGGACACGGCCACCATGGGGGTGGGACACCCTGGTGACATCACATCTTGGGGACACGGCCACCATGGGGATGGGACACCAGGGGGGTGGGACACTCTGGTGACATCGCCTCTTGGGGACACGGCCACCATGGGGATGGGACATCATGGGGGTGGGACACCCTGGTGACATCACATCTTGGGGACATGGCCACCGTGGGGATGGGACACCAGGGGGGTGGGACACCCTGGTGACATCACATCTTGGGGAC